>LPNX011013287.1:0-32500 GCA_001517045.1 Pseudotsuga menziesii
TTCTTTCCCAGTCTAAGTATGCTTGTGACCTTCTTTGTCGCTTCCACATGGAAGATTGTAAACCAGCCCCTTCTCCCTTCCAGTCTGGAGTCAAACTTTCCGCCACTTGTACTTCCTCGAAAGTAAATGCCACCTTGTATCATCAGCTGGTTGGTAGTGTTTTATACTTGGCTCATTCCCGTCCTGACCTTTCCTTTGTCATTGGTCGTGTTACCCGTTATATGCAAACTTCTCATGAAAGTCACTGGAAAGCAGCAAAAAGAATACTTCGACATATTCGAGGTACAATTTAGTTTGGGATTCATTACAGTACAGGGGGGAAACCTTTGTTGGTTGGTTTCACTGATTCAGATTGGACCGGTGATCCTGATGATCGAAAGTCTACTGTAGGTTATGTTTTTAGTCTGGGATCTGGGCTTGTAAGAAACAACAATCTCTTGCTCTTTCTTCAGCAGAAGCAGAATATCGAGCCACAGTTAATGCTAGTTGGGAAGCTTTATGGATTTGATAGATCCTTTCAGAGTTTGGATTTGAGCAGCAGCAGCCTACTCCACTTTGGTGCGACAATCAAAGTGCCATCAAGATTGCTAAAGATCCAGTTCTACATCAGCGCAGCAAACACATTGAGCTACACATGCACTTCATCAGAAATCTTGTTCATGATCATGTTATTAAAGTGCTCTATTGTCCTACAGATGATCAAGTTGCAGACATCTTCACCAAGTCTCTTACAGAAGCAAAGTTTTCTAAACTTCGGTCTATGTTAGGAGTTTAGGAATGTGTCCTTAAGGGGGGATAGGCTCTAATGCCTCCTTCCTTCTCCTAATAGTGTCACTTTTGTAAATACTTCAATCATATCCCAAGTTGTTCTTAAGGGGGGATGTTAGGATATTTAGACACTTAGGAGTTAGTTAAGATCAACTTGTGTAATATATCTGTTAGGTAAAAGTGTATTTCTTTAGTATGCATTAGTATGATTTTTAAATATTCTAATCCGACGGTCACGATATGTTCTAGACATAGAGTGATCCGACGGTTCAACTTCTCTTAGATCATACCTACCATTGATCCGTGGCTTAACACCCGATTGGTCTATGATCTCTATTTAAAGAGCATAGAGGGTCCTTGGCTAGTTGATCGATTATGAGAAGCTCATGTAACTTTCTTTCTTTTGCATAATAAATTGCTCCAAGTAGCTATTTGGCTGGGGCCGTGGACTGTTTCCCTCTTGAGGGTTTTAACCACGTGACAAACATTGGTGTATTGATCTATGATCTGTTTGTGTGAAGCTGTTGTTCTTGGTGTTCGGTCCTTTGGGAGTACCATGTGTACCCTAACAATCTCATGGCTGCCATCAACGTGCAAATTGCTGGTTTGATAGGGATATTTGCAATTTTTGTAGTGAAGTACTTTTTTCCAAATGAGGAGGGTGTACAACCTCATAGATATCTAATTCGCTTGTTTAATTTATAAGCTGCTTGAATCACAACTCATTTAATTTATAAGTTGTTTGAATCACATCTTGTTTAATTTATAAGCTGTTGGAGGTTCCCAAGTTCATGTGCAACAATAATAAAATGTTCTAGTGCCTAATTGATGATCCTTTGACCTTCTTGAGAGAAATGCATTTGACACTTTGTTTATGGACATTGGTTTTGCATAGTAATTATCTTGAACAACGAGAATTTATGGCCATTTATTTTCTTTGGCAATCAAGAAGTAGCACGAATTTCAGGGACCTTGTGATTGATGGAATTCTCTCAATAAGTTTTTGTAATTGATGTAGTTCAGCCAATTCTTTTAGACTCATATGATGAGTTTTTCTCACAATAAGTATACCACTAATTTTTGACATGTGGGACCTCCTTAAGAGGTGCATAGGTGATAAAGAAATTGTGGATAGAGAAATACATTTCTATTAGATTCAACCATGTATCTAGGGCATAGACATCAATATGGGATTTAAATAGAGGAATATCAATGTTAACTTTTACCTTGAAGGGTGTTTCATCCCCTAAATGGTTGCTCATTGAAGGTGCATTTGCCGCTATCAGCATTTGTCGAAGGATATGAGAAAAATTATCCATCATATTGTTCCTATCTCGCGCGAGGGATTACTCAAGCAACAACTTAATAAGATCTCATGCTCCTTCGTCTCTCTTTTCTTCTTCCATGAGAGACCGCTTGGGGCACCGAAAATGGTCTTCCCCAAGTAAAACTCGTTCAAGACCCAACTCTCTGTACCCTGACCTCGTCAAGGTCATGCACTGAGAGACAATCAAAGAGCATATTGCTCTGATACCACTGATCCAGATTTATGTTTAAACGAAATGAAAGAACATATACAGCATTATAAACACATACATATTGCAATGAAAGTAGAGATATAGTAAATTCATATTCTATTAAATGGCGAAAATAAAACTCACTATAAATACAAAAACTAGAATGGTTTTAGCTACCTATAAAAAGAGATGTGGCTTCTATGCTCATGCGTGCCAAGATGAATGAAAAATGAGGCCAAAGGGGAATATTTATAACAAGCATGAGGGGAGAACCCTAATGGTTGGGAACATAACCCTAGAAGATGAACAATCATAAAGTTTACGGCCCCGAGGTGGTTAGTTGAACAATCAACTCCCTGAGGTCATAGTTTTTGCATAAGATATCTGAACTGGGAGCTCAATAGCCCATTGGAGAGGTCTATATGATATTTTACATCCCTTAAATGAGTCCAAATGCATGTTGTTGGCATGCATTTGGCCCAATGAATCGCCTGAAAATGTCGTTTAGGGCTTCAAAATGGCCCCATAAGTTTGGGACCCAAAAAACCGTAGAAAAATAACCAAGAAACTATGAAAATAAATAATTGTTTTGAGCCAGTGGAATATGTGGGTGGACACCGATCTCCATATTGATCAAAACAACACCCTTAGGAAGAAATGGTCTACATTTCGTCAAATATTGTATCATATCTCGAACCGTGTGTTGAGTTGGTATTTTGGTGTGGTATTCACTGAAATGAAAAGGCTTCCTTTCTTTGACATCCCGAGAGGGTTGTAATTCTTGTTGATGGATGCACTGGAGCTCTTCAAAAATTATGGTTGTCATGTTATCCTTTGTTTTAAATGGTCTAGATGATGTCTTTCTGGATGAGAACCTTGAATGTGTGGTATTGCATTATAGACGTACTCAAATGGATGAGGGAACACTGACTTTGTGTTCTTGTTTCTGTTGAGCAAAGGGACCATTTCTAGAGGGTGTGGAGGCCTTTGTGATATGATGTTCTCATTCTGAGGAAATTATGAAGAGGAATAATTTCCTGGTGTGGGATATTATCTTCCTGCTCTGGGAGACTATGGCAAGTGCAACTGTCTTTGGTATATAATAGAGTCGTTCTCCCAAAGTGACAATGACACTACGAGGTCATGATTCATACACATCATGGTGCTTCCACATATACTACTATCCTAAAATAAAATCACATACTTCAAGTGGGACCACATCAGACAGTACCTCGTCTTTGAAAGTTTTGATGCCATATGGTATGAAACATTGCTTACTAACACAGATAGCTCATCCTTGGCTTAGCCAACTGATTTTGTATGGTTGCCGATGAGGTGTTGTTGGAAGCTCCAATATTTTGATAAATTCTATTGAGATTATGTTCTTTTGGATGTTGCATTCAACAAAAAATGTAATGGGATTCCCTTCACCCACATCTGCGAGTGGAAGAGACGTTCCTCTACCTATGACTCTTAATGTTCCTCTGGTTGTATATGTGTGGTAGAAACCGTGAAAATGGGTTCTTCATCAATGATTCGCTTCCCATAGTATGTGGTTGTGACATTGGGTTTTGAATCAAAACCAAGATCTGATTTTGAAGCTTTGATATTGACCACCAATGAATTCTTTGAGCGACAATCATAAGTGTTGTGCTAAGGGATTTTGTCGAACTTGCAACACTTCCCGATATATTTCTTTGCATTTCCATTACCCTTATTTTCTGGTGGAAGGAATTGGTTGTCCCTTCCCCGTCCTTTTTTCTATCGTCCAGGGTTTCCCTTGCCTTCCTTCTGTGGTGGATTTGTAGTCCTAAAGTCTCTGTTGTTGTTTTCTGAAATTTCTCCTTGATTTTCATAGCATACCGATAGGCATATCCAAGTGAACATATGTCTAGGAATTCCATCTCGGTTTGGATGTACCGATGTAGGCCACTACTATATTTCAGTACCAGATGCCACTCGGATTCCTTCATACCCAACTTTGTACGCAAGGTATGGAAATTGTTGGTCTACTCTGAGACTGTTTGGTCCCTCTCTTGCTGTAGAATGGTCCATTTGGTGTACTGGTCATCATAGTTTTCCATAGGGTAATACACTTCCTTGACAACATCTATAAAAGAGTCCCAAGCGGGCTTGGACTTTTACATTCGGGACCCGTCTGATGAGTTTTTCTCACAATAAGTATCCCACTAGTTTTTGACATTGAGGACCACCTTAAGGAGTGCAAAGGTGATCTTTTCCCCGTTGAAAAAATTGTGGATAGAGAAATACCCTTCTAGTAGATTCAACCATGTATATAGGGAATCAACATCAATATGGGATCCAAATAAGGGAATATAAAATTTAACTTGTACCTTGAAGGGTGTTGTACCCCAGAAAAAGTTACTCATTGAAGGTGCATCTACCGCTGTCAGCATTCACCGAAGGATATGGGAAAATTATCCATCATCTCGTTCCTTAGTTGGGAAAGGGATTCCTTGAGCAACAACTTAATAGGATCTCATGCTCCATCTTCTCACGTTTCTACCTCCATGGGAGGTCACTTGGGGCAGCAAGAGTGGTATTCCCCAAGTGAAAGTAGTTCAAGACCCAACTATGTGTACCCTGATCTCATCCGGGACATGCACTGAGAGACAATAAAAGAGAATATTTCTATGATACCACCAGGGATAATTTTAGGGGCAAATTATATCCCAAGGGAGAAACTAGGAGGTTTCAAATTTTTTAATGGGCAAATTTTGTATAAATATAAATATATGAAGTTTATAAGGTTTTGTTTCGAGGATTAGCCTCAGGTCTACGATAGTATAAATATACTCCCAATAGAGGGAGAAGGGGGTTTGGTTGGGAAAATTTCAAGGGCCGAGGTTCTCTATTGTAATTTGTTTATGGATTTCATGATATGAATAAAATTGTAGAGGAATGATAATTCTTCATGGAAAAGATTCCCGTGTTGTATTTTCTTTCAATATGTAACTTTATTATGTGAATGTTTATCCTGTTTTCATTCCAGTTTGTTATTTTCTTTCATGTTTGGACAGTAGTGTATAAGGGACAGAATTCATCCTGTATGCTCTCGGCCCTTTGTTCCAAAAAATTTTAAACAATTTCTTCTAAAGTCATGCAGAATTTGTCCTGTAGATGCTCTGCATGATGGGCTATTTCCTCTCATACACTAGTCACCTACTAAATATCTCCTGATTGAAAGATGGGTAGTTACCTTGCCTCTGTCTGTAAATTTCTGCAATTCTTTACCTCTTGCAACATGTTCCATACCAGGATCGTCGAATCCATTTCCCAATGGTCCTCTTCTCTGATCATCCCACCTACACCTTATAACAACATACCTGCCCCATTCAAGAATCTAACCTCCTGACCATTCTCGATTGAATATCTTGGGTGAGTAAATTTGGTAAGTAAACGAGAGATCCCTCTCTGACTATGCTAGGCCAGAAGCGCAGTCTAAAGCGGTTCTGCTGTTACCTGGGAATGAGCCTTCCACCATCCTTTGGTTTAATATCAGTGCTAATAATGGCATCAGAGCCACAATGAGACGAAGATATTTCTTAAAAAATACATGATTGTTTATGGATCTAGCATGCAAATTGAGCAAAAATCTCAAAATTTCCAGCAATGAACCAGAAGCCGAAGGTTTACCACTTAATATCCCAAGTAAAGGAATTGTTGATCAAGCTTGCTTGATTAACTATGCTGGGTGTGATGAAAACCTGAAATGTCCAGGCTGTTCAACCTTATAGTTCCCTATTTGTGTTGATTGCAGGTTTTTACAGCTTCTTGACTGAATTCGCTACCTCATCTCCATGGATTCTACTATGAATCCTCTCACTCCTTTCAATTACCACCAATGGAAGGAGGACATGGAGATTCAGATCTGTTCAAAAGGGCTCTACCAGGTCACACTGAACATAGAAATAGAGCCTAATGCTACAACTGAGAAGATAAAATACTGGAATAAGTTGGAAGAGGATTATGGTTTCTTGTGTTTGCCACTATCTCCCGAGATATTCTTTTCCACATCATGAGATTGAAGACTCCAAAGGATATTTGGGATAAGCTCGCTTCCTTGTTTGATAAGCAATATGATCTACAAATCTATCAGCTTGAAAATTAGCTTATTTCCCTGAATCCAGGCAACTACGAAACTATAAATGATTTTTTCACAAAATTCAAGCATTTGGTGCATCAGTTGAAGCAGTACAAGGTTGAGAAGGATGATGATCAGATCATCCTAGCTATCCTCTCAAATCTTAGTTTAGATTATTCAGTTTTTGTTTCTACATTCCATATTGGGAAACTAACAATCCCAAATTGGAAAATTCCTTCTCTCGATTCCTTCATCCAGTCCCTCACACACAAGCATGAAAATATTGTGCATATGGGGATCATCAGATCCTCAAAAGATAAATCTCTCTTTGCTTCGGGGCCCAAATATTTGAAGGGTAAAGGAAAGAAGAAGAATCTAAAGGCTAAATTTGATGCTTCAAAGCCTAAATAAAAGAACCAACAGCAAGAAGAGTCTTCTGGCTCAAAGAAACACAAGAACAAAGGAAAACGAGGCGAAGATAAAGTCAAGTGTTCCTATTGCGAGAAGGGATTCAACCCTGAACATTCCTGCATGAAGAAGAAGCTTGATGAGATGACTTCTCTCCTCGAGAGAAACAATATCATTCTTCTAGAGAGTGTTCGAAAGAGAGATAATCAAGATCGGGATACCCAGGAAGAAAGAGTACATGCTCTCATGGAAAGCACCTCAAAGCCCAAATCTCTCCTCATATACTCTGGAGCTTCGAATAACATGATGGAAAGAAGAGATCCCTTCTCATCCCTATACACTAACAAAATATTTCCCATCCACATGGGAGATGATTCTACCATCATTTCGAAAGGAAAAGGTACTGTAAATCTTGAACCAGGCAGTTTTTTTGATGTTTTGTATGTACCCTCCTTGGCCTCCAACCTTTTGAGTGTATATCAAATGAATCATACCAGAGTGTCAAAGAGAGTCACTTTCAACCCCAATGATGTAGAAATTACTAAGATTGCATCCCAGAAACTTGTTGCAACAGGCTTATCAAACCATCATGCTAAGGCCTATGAGTTTTCACACTTTCTGGTGGATGCAAAGCCCACCTCTATTCTGACTCATGGAAATGAGGTCAGTATACTATGGCATGAGAGATTTGGTCATTTAAACTTCAAAAAAATTCCATGGTTGAAGGCTTCCCAACCATCAAAACTTCCAAAGGAATTTGCAAAGGTTGTATTGTGGGAAAATACCCTGAGCACAAGTTTGATTGGGGAAAGGAAAGCCATACATCAATTATCTTGGGGCTGATACACTCTGAAATAAGCATACCTATGCCCACCAAATCCATGAATGGATCCCGGTATGTACTAACCTTCATCGATGTTTTTTCTAGATACATTTGGGTTTTCTTCTTGAAGAAAAAATCTAAAGTTTTGGAAAAATTCATTGAGTTGAAAGGACTGGTTGAGAATGCATCTGGGAGAAATATTAACACTCTCAGATATGATAATGGAGGGGAATATATCAGTTCTTAATTGCTGCAAATATGTTCAGATAGTGGGATCAAGATCCAGCACTGCATTCCCTACACTCCCCAACAGAATGGTGTATCGGAGAGAAAAATTCGAGCCCTAAGGATATGACAACCTGCATGCTGGAAGCCAAAATTTTGGCTGAAAATTTATGGGCTGAGGCCATGAATTTTTCTGCACACATTCAGAACAGATTACCTCACTCTTCTATGAAAGGCAAGACTCCTTTCGAAGCCTATTTTGGACACAATCCAGATGTGTCAAATTTCAAGGTTTTTGGGTCCACTGCATGGGCTCGAATTCCGCATGACAAGAGGAAATATTTGCAACCAAAAACTATTGAATGTTTTTTTATTGTATACCCAGAAGAATATAATGGATTCAATCTTCTAAATATTAGAACCAAACAAATTTTCATTGAAAGAATTGTCTGATTTGAAGAGCCTCTCTAAGAGGTAGAACTAGTTGAAGAAAATTCTACTGAAATTCCCTCCTGTTTTGCTGATAATTTGGGTGATGAAAGTGGGAGTGAAGGATCTGATTTTGCAGATATGATATCTGATATCAGTAAAAAAAATATATCATGTTCAGAATCATATTCTGAAGTGAAAACACACCTCCCAACTTGGGAAAAAAAGACGCTCTCTTCCGCTGGGCCAAACATTGGAAATCCTGCTGATCCAAGAAGAATTCGGTCTGATTTTCAAAGAGCAGCTATTGCTCTCTCTTGTCATGATTCATTTCTATCTAAGACATTTTATTTAATTATTGGGTAAGATCTTAAGTCCTGCTACCATGCTAAAAAATATCTGATATGGCAAGCTGCTATGGATGAAGAGTTTAATTCTCTTCGGAAAAATGCTACTTGGGAGCTAGTTTCTCTTCCACCCAGGAGGAAATTAGTTCAATGCAAGTGGGTGTTTAGGAAAAATGTTTGTGCTGATGGCACAAACTGAAAATACAAGGCATGAATGGTTGAAAAAGGGTTCTCCCAAGTCCAAGGAGTGGACTATCATGAGACCTTTGCACCGATGGCAAAGATGGACTCCATCCGGCTAGTTTTGGCCATTGTCGCATTCAAGCACTGGAAGGTGCATCACATGGATGTAAAGAGTGATTTTATTCATGGAGACCTGAATGAGGAAATATACATGAAGAATACTGAGGGGTATACATCATATCCTTCTTTGGTTTTCTGTCCCATGCCCCAATTTTGCAAAAAAAACAATTTTATATTATTTGAGGAACAATATGTTAAATTTTATGCTAAGTTGTAATTGATGACCCAGTGGGGTCAAGGATATTTAATGTAAATTCAAAATATTTCATTTATAAATAAATAAATGAGGAGACAAAATCTTAGGAGAGTTGTTCAAAGAGTGTTTACTGGTCAGATTGGTGGAGGAGACTAGGTGGAGAGCAAATTGACATGTGGCAGCATCCTCAAACCACTTCCAACTATTGCAGGTGGAAACCTCCCTACATTTGTGGTCATGATTCCCCAAGAAAGTGGAATCAGAGAAGATGGTTCAATAAATGAAAACTGACCCAGACGACCTAGGCATCTTTATAAAAAATCCCATTGAAGAGAGCTGAGGCTGCTCATTCCAGAGAAGTGATCATTCAGAGTGAATGAATTTACTTTAGAGAAATTCAATGGAAGGGAAATTGGAAAGTGTTTGAGGGTATAACTGCTAATTGATCTTGTTGCAGCTTTTAAGCTGAAGATCATACTGCTGAGAGCAGATTGTTGTTACTGAGGTATTGAACTGGTTAGGTGACAGAGGGTTCTACAGTTGCATACTCCACCCAGTTCTCAGCCAAGAAGACCAAGAACAGGCTCAAGGGTCCCGAGGAAGTGTTTTTTGAGCGCTCTCCAAGAGATTGGTAGGGAGGAATGTTATCCTAAAGCTGTTGTCGTCTTGTCCTCAACACGTTCTATGTTATTTTATTTTACTATCTTAGTTAAATAAATCTTAGTTTATCTGCTACATGAATGATAATAGTTCCAAGTTTGTGAAATGTTAGATTTAGTATTCTTATTGTATTGTTTAAGGAAATGAAAATGATTTAGGAAAATAATGAAATAGAAAGGAATTAAATTTCTACGTTGTGTTTTTCCACACCTGGTTACAGGCCGTACTCTAGCACAGTTAGATTGTTTAAGGTAAATGGAATAATTTTTGTAATGGAATGAGAATAGTAAATATGATTCTGCATTTGTATGTAAATGAAAATAGACTGTATTTTAATGTTTAAAATGCAATGAGAAAGCAGTGTTGTAGTTTGTTTTTATTACTGTTTTAATTAAGTCTATGTAGATGAAAATACAGGTGAAAGAAATAGTATTATATACTAGTACCACAGTATTAGTATACTGTTAAGAAATATAAGTTTATAGGAGATAATAACTAATAGACGAGAAAATATATGTACAAGTTAATAACTAAACAGTACTGGAAATATTAACTTAATCTCAAACTATTACTTATAAAAAAACCAAATTAGGGTTTCACTTATAAACCCTTACTTATGTAAAATAAACAGAGTTTAGAGTTAATAACCTTTTCTCTACAGAGTTCCAAATAATTATAAATTACAAAGTAATAAATAAAAATAAATGTATTTATAAGTATTAAATGAAATAACTAAGAATTATATTTATTTGTGCTTTTAAAAATTTAAACACCAGATAGGTTATTACCTGTGAAAAACTAAGGGTCGAAACCCTTTCGACTAATCTATTCAAATACAAGTTAATCTACATCTAGTTACATTGCTAACTAAGATTTAAAAATAACAAGGAAATTATAAACTGTGCATTAGACTGGCTACAACCGTACCCTTAAACTTTAAAATGTATTTATACTTCATTAACAGGATAATGAAAAAACAGTACACTTGTAATAGCGAAACTGAAGCAAACAAGAAACAATGCCCAAATAATAATTTATTTAAGAATACATTTACGCAAGTGTTTTTTCCATTAAACCCTAACTAATATATTCCTGGACTGATAAGTATAAAATTTATAAATTTTACATTATGACTGTTCCACAGTCTTCATCTTAAAACTATTTCACTCATAAATTTTTATCATTAACAATAAATTACTTAACTGATAGATGAATAAGAAAACCCTAATTACAGTATTATCATTTAGAAGATCGATTAGAGCAAACTAGAGTAATCAGAACATGAGTCATTTAAAAACCATGAGTACAGGAAAAACCCTTTTTATCTTAAAAACCAGAGTATGATATTTTATTATCAAGCTGTAAGGTTGAAATATCTTTTACATAACCAAAGAAACTACATACAAGTCATGGATTAAGAGCTGGAGCTACCCAGCAACACGCAAGGGTTTTCGAAAACAAAAACTGAGTGATAACAAAAACTAAGCATGTAAAACATTGAAGGAACCGAAGCCATGCTTCCCTTCAACTGTAAACTCCTTCCAATAACCTTTTGCAAGTAGGGAGATGCCACGACAAACCGGAGCTTACCTGTTATGGCCACGAAATTAACCAACACTGGAGAGGTTTCCTTCAAGTCTGAATCCAAGACTGTAATTTGCAAGAACAAGACCAAAATCGATAGTTAAAAGTTGTATTCATTGTATTAAAACCGTAACTAGAAATTAATGAAAGAGATAAGAGCAGGGTAAGACGATTACTTGCAAATAAGAAGTCTGGAGCCAAGAAGGAGACTGAACCAGTTCAAGGAACTGCACCATGAAGAAATTAAACCCTCGTGCCAATGCCGTGACAGAGGCAGTGGGGTTCTTATTCTAGTTTTTCACCGATGATGGAGCAAGTCATGAGCAGAGACAAGGGTAACGCTATGTCCAGTTCTCTAAACTACTAACCGAATTAGGAAACCACTCTCACGGTATTACAATAACTTCCAGAAAGAACTAATTTACAAACTATAAATCCCTTAACACTTGCATGAATGTTACAACACTATACTACACACAGTGGAGCTGTCAAATGATAAACCAATAGTCCTCTCATGGCCGCGAAGAAACCCTCACAACATAGAGTAAAACCCTTGAAGAGAAATGAAGAGCTTAGGGTTTCCAATTGCATTTTAATTCAACCCATGCATGGTGGAGACACATCCACATGGCCATCGGAATTTTTAATCAAAAGTGGATTGATCCCTATAGTCAAACCTGCACTGTCGGGTGAAACACATATCATTGCCAATTATTTATATCATGCAACGATGATAATGTTCTGTTTTACATTAAATTCTTATCATTTGCATTTTGATAAACATTACAATCAAGTAATTGTAAAAGTATACATATATATATATATATATATATATATATATATATATCATTAACATTTGCATTTTGATAACACTGGAATCAATCATTTGTAAAAGTAATTATGTTGATATCAATATCGGAGTTTATGCCTTTGACCTTTAGTCGATAGCACTTCTAATGGCTATTCATCAAACCTTGTGTTAAATGATTAATGCTATGTTTTAGAACTAGTGGTATGTAAAAACAAAGCTGGTAAGGTAATTTATTTGTAGTTTAACTTTATGTAAGTAAATGTTAGGTAGTATTTCCACCCTAGTATAACTCTTACAATTGCATAAAGTTAACAGTGCTATGGTTTGAAAACTTCTTTAAAGATAGTGCTCTTTTGGTTTCTATAAAGAACCAAACTCATAATGAATCAAACCAATATTTAGACTACACCTTGGTAATTACAAGGTAGTAAAAATACCTAGGGATAAAGGTAAAATCACTTAGTAATATCATTAAGCAATATGGTAATGTAAATATTACAATAACACATGTGACATGGTGGAACTTGGAAAATTGAAATTTATAGCTTGATGACTAGTAGTGCAAGTAGACAATTATAACTGTATACAAATAAACAGGCTGATATTCTTCACTGCTAGAGCAGAATTTAAAGTAGAGCTATGCGATCTATTGTAAACTTTTTCCTTGAAGGTCTTAGAATTATATTCATGCTTATAAAGCAGCACATTGAATATTAGACATAATAATAGCAGTAAATTCATACTTCAGTGAAAGTGTTTCCATCTTAAATTATGAGCCCTATGCTCATCAGTAGAATTTTTAAGTAACTTGGCATAAAAAATCATAAAGAAAACTAAAGTAGAACTCATGCTGGTAAAAGACACTAGGATGTTAAGGATATTGGTCTTTGCGACTAAATTAAATACTGTCATAGATTCAAAAACAACAAAGGAAGTTACTTTACCTCATTGTAGCCTTGTTTTCTATTAATCAATTTATGCTCTTGCAATTTTTATTATGCTAAAGAAGTACTTCTTGACTTAACACAAAAATAAACTCCTACTTGTTCAAAAGTTTACCTGCTGAACCTGTAAGAACTAGAAGTCCAGTTGAGTTAGCAATTGCTAAGTAAGCCCCAGTTTAGAACATAGCTTCTCACCTACTTGACAAAAGCAATTCATCAGTATAGCTAGAAGCAACTAAATGCAGGTCATTTATATAACATATCAAAATTAAAGTGGTATTAGTTTTTATGTGTTTGAAGTTAATCACTACATATTGTTAACTGTTTCATTTTTCGCTAATCGCTAGCAGTTATTAAACTGTGACTTTAGACAATTTATATTACATTAAAAAATTTAATTTTTTATTAAATTTTGGGGTTATGACATGTGGTATCAGAGCACGAGGTTCAAACACTAGGCCTTGATGAAGCTCAACTTGCTGATATGAAACAGTGTATTTAAATCATTTTGCTGATGTTGTGTTCTTTTAATGTTGTCAACAGAGAAATTTTTTTTTGAGTTTAAACAAAACGTATGGAAAGACTGGAGGAATATGCAGAAGAGGAATCTCCCTATCCTAAACAATATAATTTACAAAGAGAACCTATACAGGAAGTCATAACCACTAATTCCTCGGAACTTTTACAAAAAACCGTAAAAGAATTAAAATCTGAAATGGAATCTGTTAAAAAGGAGGATGAGAGGATTCTGAGAGCTCAAGAAAAGTTGAATTAGATCCTAATAGAAAATTTTCATACTGAGGGAAGGATTAAAAGAGATGAATCATAAGATATAAGTTACCAACATAAGTATAAAAAGACTAAACAGACTAAAAATGAAAGCAGCTCATCTTCCGAAGTGTTTGGTGATCGCCGTAATTCTCATTCTACTAGTGACAATAGTGAGGATAACCACCACACTAGAAAAAGAAAGTATAAACCTTATGAAGAAATTTTTGGAGAGTTTAAAACGATCAAACCACCAACATTTAATGGGGAAACTGAAAAGGGAGAGGAAGCAGAATCCTTGTTATTAGGGATGAAGAAGTACTTCCAGATTTATAACTATTCTAACCAATTAAAAGCTAGAATGGCTATCTATAATCTTTCAGGGAAAGCTGATATATGGTGGCAATATTTAAAGAGAGTGAAGGGTATAAGAGAGAAGAACATAAATTGGAGTAATTTCAAGAAGTACTTTAAAAATAAATTTTATCTGAATAATACTATGAAGAAAGGGCTAAAGAATTCTATGAGTTAAAATTGGGTACAATGACTATGAAAGATTTGAACAGTAATTTTTTAAGTCTGCTTAGGTATGTGCCATACCTTGTGGATGAAAAACCGAAGGTACAACAGTTCCTCAGCTGTTTACCTTATCACATAAAGGATAGGATTGAGTATGACAATCCAAAAACTCTGGAAGAAGCTATGAGGAAAGCCAATTTCTGTTATGAATAGAATCGAAAAAATGAGAGTATGGCCAACTGGAAGGTCAAAAAGAATAATAATTATGATCAAAAGAAGAAAGAGTTTGTGCCCAATCGAAATTCTAAAAATAATAAGGCCAAAAATTTTCCTAATAAGAATTTCCACAGGAATAAGAATAATTCACTGAATAATCAGAACAATCAAAAGAGTAAAGAGTCTGCTAATAATCACAGTAATTACACAAAGAACTTTGAACGAAAAGAACCCTTAAAGTGATGGAGTGTAATGGCCCTCATTATGCCTTAGTCTGTCCTAATCAGAAAAAGACTGTTAGTAATATCCATACAATATAGGAGGAGATGACTATTGGAGATTTAGCGAGGACTATGCCCAGGATCAATACAACCTTGAAGAATCGACAAGCAGACTATCAAACTTCCATGGTGGAAGTAGAAGGTAAGATAAACCAAACACCCATAGCTATTTTAATTGATCCAGGAGCTAGTTTAAGTTATATTTCACCTAATTTGGTAGAAAAATGTAAGCTGTCTGTTGAAAAATTTGTAAGTTCTTGGTTGGTTCAGTTAGCTACTGGTGCCAAGAGGAAGGTAACTAGTTTTGTAAAGAATTGTGCAGTAATTATGGATCAATTTGAAACTTTTGTAAAGATTAATGTACTTCCTCTGGGTTCATATGACATACTAACCGGTATGGATTGGTTAGAGCAACATAGGGTGATTTTAAACTGCTATGAAAAAACCTTTACTTGTATAAATAATAATGGAAAACCAATAAGCGTAAAGGGAATCCCTAGAAAAACAACCATAAGGCAGATTTCTGCTCTGCATCTTAAGAGAGATGTTAGGAAAGGTTGTAAGGCTTATGCAATAACAATAAATAATGAGGAAAATCTAAATAATATAGATAAATTAAAATTGGAGGATATACCAGCTTTAAAAGAGTATGCAGATGTATTTTCGGAAGAAATTCGGGGATTGCCTCCGAAAGGGGAACTAGATTTTACCATTGAGTTAGTACCTAGTGCAGTACCCAGTTCAAAGGCCCCTTATTGGATGAACATACTTGAACTTAATGAAATTAAGTCACAATTAAAAGAACTTATTGACAAGAAATATATTCGACCCAGTGTGTCTCCCTGGGGGGCACCTGTCATTTTTGTTAAGAAAAAGGATGAGACTCTACGAATTTACATAGACTATCATCAATTAAATAAGATGACTATTAAGAATAGATACTCATTACCTCGCATAGATGATCTGTTTGATCAAATACGTGGAGCCACGGTGTTTTCAAAAATTGATTTAAGGTCTGGATATCACCAAGTTAGAATTAAAGATGAAGACATCTTTAAAATAGCTTTTAGGACTCGATATGGCCATTACGAGTTTGTCTTCATGCCATTCGGACTTACTAATGCTCCAGCTGTTTTTATGTGTTTAATGAATAATGTAATGCATAAATATATGGATAAGTTTGTGGTTGTGTTTATCAACGACATATTAATCTATTCGAAATCTGAAGAAGAACATAAGGAACATTTAAAAATTGTCTTGCAAGAGTTACGAGATCATCAACTCTTTGCAAAGTTTAGTAAATGCGACTTCTTTAAGGATAAAATCCAATACTTAGGTCATGTGGTGACTAAGGAAGGAATTTCGGTGGATCCCAAAAATATAAAGGCGATTGAAGATTGGTCAGTTCCTAAAGACGTAACTGATGTTTGATCCTTCATGGGAATTACCAGTTATTAGCAGAGGTTCATTGAAGGGTTTTCGAGAATCACAAATCCGATAACCTCGCAGAAAAAGGGAAAGAAATTTGATTGGAATAAGAAGTGTGAGGATAGTTTTAAAAAGTTAAAAACCTTATTGACCAGCGCACCTATTTTAAGAATACCTGATCCAAATAAAGATTTTATAGTGTGCACTGGCACCTGCAATGATGGTTTAGGCGGAGTATTGACTCAAGAAGGGCATGTTATTGCTTATGAGTCTAGGAAATTAAAAATTCATGAAAATAATTATTCAACTTATGATTTGGAATTAGCTGCTGTCATACATGCTCTAAAGATGTGGCGTCATCATTTAATTGGAAGAAAATTTATTCTAATGACAAATAATAAAGGACTAAAATATCTGTTAGATCAACCTAACCTGAATGCTAGACAAGCTAGGTGGCTAGCTTTTCTAAGTGAGTATGATTTTGAAATTCAGCACATTAAAGGGAAAGAAAATAAAGTTGTTGATGCATTAAGTAGAAATGCAAGGCTGAACTTTATAGCAGTTATTAGCACTTATACAACAGATCTGGAAGAACAACTTAAAGTAGGGTTAGAACAAGATGAAATTTATCGAAAATTACAAGAAAAATCAAAAGAAAATCCAACAGTAAGTTTGAGTAAAGGGTACAGCTTGAATGAAAAAGGATTTTTACTGTATAAAGACAGAATGTATGTACCTAATGTACCTAAATTTAAGTTATTAATTTTAGCCGAAATCCATAAAACTCCTTACTCAGGCCATCCGGGTTATCAGAAGACTATAACTATGTTAAGAAAATAATATTTTTGGCCAAACATGAAGACTGAACTAGCAGAATATATCGTTAGATGTTTTGAATGTCAGCAAGTAAAAACTAAACATCAACATCCAGAAGGATTACTTCAGCCATTGCCCATTCCTAGCTGGAAATGGGAGATAATTAGTCTTGATTTTGTTACGGGACTGCCTAAAAATCAGAATTTAAATGATTCTATAATGGTAGTAGTTGACAAATTGAGTAAAGCATCCCATTTTATACCCATAAAAACTAAGTATAAGGCTGCAAACATAGCTGATATCTTTTTAAAGTGAATATTCCGATTGCATGGAATACCAAAAGTTATAATCTTAGATCGAGACCCTAAATTTACAGGTAACTTTTGGAGATCTCTGTTTAAAGGATAAAATACTACACTAAATTGTAGTACCTCATTCCATCCTCAGACTGATGGACAGACTGAAAGAGTAAATCAAGTACTGGAAGATTTGCTAAGAATGTATGTAAAGGATCAGCCAGATAAATGGGAAGATTATTTGCACCTGGTAGAGTTTGCTTATAATAATAATTATCAAGCTTCAACCAGATTTAGTCCTTTCGAAATCTTGTATGGAAGGAAGTGTAATACTCCTATCTCTTGGAGTAATCCAGTGGACAGATTAGTATTAAGTCCTGAATTATTCAAAGAAATTGAATAAATTGTAAAGCAGGTACAAGGTAATCTGAAAATTGCGCAAGATCGACAGAAAAGTCAAGCAGACCTTAAAAGAACTCCAAAAGAGTTTCAGGTAGGTGAACATGTGTTCAACAAGGTGAGACCCAAAAATATCTCTTTGAGGTTGGGTAGCTGTGCCAAACTAACACCTCGTTACTGTGGTCCTTTTGAAATATTGTCCAGGTTTGGACAGGTAACTTATCAGTTAGCCTTACCACCGAATTTAAGAGTTCATAATGTTTTTCACATTTCTGTATTAAATAAATATGTGCATGATGCTACTCATGTTATTAAATGGAATGATGTACAGGTAGAACCCAAAGGAGATTTTCAGGTGGAACTGGACTGTATCCTCGAGTAGAGTGAGATCACACTTCGAAATCGCACTATTGGTAAGGTGAAGGTGTAATGGAAGCACCTTAGTCCAGAGGAAGCCACCTGGGAATTGGAAAGTCATATGCGGGATGCATATCCAATTCCGTTCCAGGGGAATTCTGAGGATGAGGAATAAATAACATCGAGGACGATGCTATAATTTAAGGGGGTGTGTATGTCACATGCCCCAATTTTGCAAAAAAAACAATTTTATATTATTTGAGGAACAATATGTTAAATTTTATGCTAAGTTGTAATTGATGACCCAGTGGTGTCAAGGATATTTAATGTAAATTCATAATATTTTATTTATAAATAAATAAATTAGGAGACAATAGCTTAGAGAGTTGTTAACTGAGCTGGAGGAGACTGGGTGGAGAGCAAACTGACATGTGGCATCATCCTCAAACCACTTCCAACTGTTGCAGGTGGCAACCTCCCCACATTTGTGGTCATGATTCCCCAAGAAAGTGGAATTAGAGTAGCTGGCTCAATTAATGTAAACTAACCCAGAAGACCTAGGCATCTTTATAAAAATTCCCATTGAAGAGAGCTGAGGCTGCTCATTCCAGAGAAGTGATCATTCAGAGTGAATGAATTTACTTCAGATAAATTCAATGGAAGGGAAATTGGAAAGTGTTTGAGGGGATAATTGCTGATTGATCTTATTGCAGCTTTTAAGCTGAAGATCATACTGCTGAGAGCAAATTGTTGTTACCGAGGTATTGAACTAGTCAGGTGACAGAGGGTTCTATAGTTGCATGCTCCACCTATTTCTCAGCCAAGAAGACCATGAACAGGATTGGGGGTCTTGAGGAAGTGTTGTTTCAGTGCTCTCCATGAGATTGGTAGGGAGGAACGGTCACCTAAAGGTGTTGTCATCTTGTCCTCAACAAGTTCTATGTTATTTTATTTTACTATCTTAGTTAAATAAATCTTAGTTTATTTGCTACATGAATGATAATAGTTCTGACTTTGTGAAATGTTAGATTTAGTATTCTTATTGGATTGTTTATGGAAATGAAAATGATTTAGGAAAATAATGAAATAGAAAGGAATTAAATTTCTAAGCTGTGTTTTTCCACACCTGGTTATAGGCCATACTCTAGCACAGTTAGATTGTTTAAGGTAAATGAAATAATTTTTGTAATGGAATGATAATAGTAAATATGATTCTGCATCTGTATGTAAATGAAAATAGATTGTATTTTAATGTTTAAAATGCAATGAGAAAGCAATGTTGTAGTTTGTTTTTATTACTGTTTTAATTAAGTCTATGTAGATGAAAATATAGGTGAAAGAAATAGTATTATATACTAGTACCATAGTATTAGTATACTGTTAAGAAATATAAGTTTATAGGAGATAATAACTAATAGACAAGAAAATATATGTACAAGTTAATAACTAAACAGTACTGAAAATATTAACTTAATCTCAAACTATTGCTTATAAAAAAACCAGATTAGGGTTTCACTTATAAACCCTTACTTATGTAAAATAAATAGAGTTCAGAGTTAATAACCTTTTCTCTACAGAGCTCCAAATAATTATAAATTACAAAGTAATAAATAAAAATAAATGTATTTATAAGTATTAAACGAAATAACTAAGAATTATATTTATTTGTGCTTTTAAAAATTTAAAAACCAGACAGGTTATTACCTGTGAAAAACTAAGGGTTGAAACCCTTTCAACTAATCTATTCAAATACAAGTTAATCTCAATCCAGTTACATTGCTAACTAAGATTTAAAAATAACAAGGAAATTATAAACTGTGCATTAGACTGGCTACAACAATATCCTTAAACTTTAAAATGTATTTATAAACTTTATTAAATTAAATACATTATTAACAGGATACTTAAACAATAGTACACCTGTAATAGCGAAACTGAAGCAAACAAGAAACAATGCCCAAATAATAATTTATTTAAGAATACATTTACGCAAGGGTTTTTTCCATTAAACCCTAACTAATATATTCCTGGAGTGATAAGTATAAAATTTATAAATTTTACATTATGATTGTTCCACATTCTTCATATTAAAACTATTTCACTTATAAATGTTTATCATTAACAATAAATTACTTAACTGACAGATGAATAAGAAAACCCTAATTACAGTATTATCATTTAAAAGATCGATTAGAGCAAACTAGAGCAATCGGAACAGGAGTCATTTAAAAACCATGAGTACAGGAAAAACCCTTTCTATCTTAAAAACCAGAGTATGATATTATCAAGCTGTAAGGCTGAAATCTCTTTTACATTACCAAAGAAACTACATACAAGTCATGGCTTAAGAGCCGGAGCTACCCATCAACACGCAAGGGTTTTCAAAAACAAA
This sequence comes from Pseudotsuga menziesii, assembly GCA_001517045.1. NCBI lineage: Eukaryota > Viridiplantae > Streptophyta > Pinopsida > Pinales > Pinaceae > Pseudotsuga > Pseudotsuga menziesii. Next base: position 20,593 of record LPNX011013287.1, read on the forward strand.
AACTAAGTAATAACAAAAACTAAGCATTTAAAACATTGAAGGAACTGAAGCCATGCTTCCCTTCAACTGTAAACTCCTTCCAATAACCTTTTGCAAGAAGGGAGATGCCATGACAAACCCAAGATTACCCGTTATGGCCACAAAATTAACCAACGTTGGAGAGGTTTTGTTCAAGTCTGAATCCAGGACTGTAATCTGCAAGAACAAGACCAAATTCGATAGTTAAAAGTTGTATTCATTGTATTAAAACCGTAACTAGAAATTAATGAAAGAGATAAGAGCAGGGGTAAGATGATTACCTACAAATAAGAAGTCTGGAGCCGAGAAGGAGACTGAACCAGTTTGAGGAACTGCACCATGAAGAAACGAAACCCTTGTGCCAATCCTATGACAGAGGCAGCGAGGTTATTATTCTAGTTTTTCACCAATGATGGAGCAAGTCACGAGCAGAGACAAGGGTAACGCTATGTCCAGTTCTCTAAACTACTGACATAATTAAGAAACCACTCTCACGGTATTACAATAACTTCTAGAAAGAACTAATTTACAAACTATAAATCCCTTAACACTTGCACGAATGTTACAGGACTATACTACACACAGTGGATCTGTCAAATGATAAAGCAATAGTCCTCTCATGGCCATGAAGAAACCCTCACAGCGCAAAATAAAAACCTCGAAGAGAAATGAAGAGCTTAGGGTTTCCAATTGCTTTTTAATTCAACCAATGCATGGTGGAGACACATCCACGTGGCCATCGAAATTTTTAATCAAAAGTGCGTCAATCCCTATAGTCAAACCTACACTGTCGGGTGAAACACATATCATTTCCAATTATTTATATCATGCAACGATGACAATGTTCTATTTTACGTTAAATTCTTATCATTTTCATTTTGATAAACATTACAATCAAGTAATTGTAAAAGTATATATATATATATATATCATTAACATTTGCATTTCGATAACATTGGAATCAATCATTTGTAAAAGTAATTATGTTGAGATCAATATCAGAGTTTATGCCTTTGACCTTTAGTCGATAGCACTTCTAATGGCTATTCATGCAAACCTTGTGTTAAATGATTAATGCTATGTTTTAGAACTAGTGGTATGTAAAAACAAAGCTGGTAAGGTAATTTATTTATAGTTTAACTTTATGTAAGTAAATGTTAGGTAGTATTTCCACCCTAGTATAACTCTTACAATTACATAAAGTTGACAATGCTATGGTTTGAAAACTTCTTTAAAGTTAGTGCTTTTTTGGTTTCTATAAAGAACCAAACTCATAATGAATCAAACCAATATTTAGACTACACCTTGGTAATTACAAGGTAGTAAAACTACCTAGGGATAAAGGTAAAATCACTTAGTAATATCATTACGCGATATGGTAATGCAAATATTACAATAACACATGTGATATGGTGGAACTTGGAAAATCAAAATTTATAGCTTGATGACTAGTAGTGCAAGTAGAAAGTTATAACTGTATACAAATAAACAGGCTGATATTCTTCACTGCTAGAGAAGAATTAAAAGTAGATCTATGTGATCTATTGTAAAAAATTTCCTTGAAGGTCTTAGAATTATATTCATGCTTATAAAGCAACACATTGAATATTATACATAATAATAGCAGTAAAGTCATGCTTCAGTGAAAGTGTTTCCATGTTAAATTATGAGACCGATGCTCATCAGTATAATTTTTAAGTAACTTGGCATAAAACATCAAAAAGAAAACTAAAGTAGAACTCTTGTTGGTAAAAGACACTAGCATGTTAAGGATATTGGTCTTTACGACTAACTTAAATACTATCATAGATTCAAAAACAACAAAGGAAGTTACTTTACCTCATCGTAGCCTTGTTTTCTATTAATCAATTTACGCTCTTGCAATTTTTATTATTCTAAAGAAGTACTTCTTGACTTAACACAAAAATAAACTCCTACTTGTTCAAAAGTTTACCTGCTGAACCTGTAAGAACCAGAAATCCAGTTGAGTTAGCAATTACTTAGTAAGCCCCAGTTTTGAACATAGCTTCTCACCTGCTTGACAAAAGAAATTCATCAGTACAGCTAGAAGCAACTGAATGCAGGTCATTCATATAACATATCAAAATTAAAGTGTTATTAGTTTTTATGTGTTTGAAGTTAATCACTACATATTGTTAACTGTTTCATTTTCTGCTAATCGTTAGCAGTTATTAAACTGCGACTTTAGACAATTTATATTACATTAAAAATTTTAAATTTTTATGAAATTTTGGGGTTATGACATTTTCAAATTGCAAAAATCATTATATGGGTTGAAACAAGCCCCAAGATCTTGGTATGCCAAAATGGATTCCTTTTTGCTTTCACTAAACTTCCAAAGATGCAAATATGATAAGAATGTACATTTGCATAAGTATGATGGTAATATTATTATCATAGTATTATATGTTGATGATATTTTGATAACAGGGAGCACACTTGCTTTGATTGCTTTCATAAAAACTGCTCTTCATGATGCATTTGAAATGAGCGATTTGGGGCTCCTAAAGCAATTTCCTGGGCTTGAAATCTCCCAAGAATTTGATGGGATAATGGTAAATCAGTCAAAATATATTTCAGAATTTTTAATTAAGTTTAACATGGCTGATTTCAAGGCTGCACCATTTCCTTTCCTCACAAGGATCAACCTTGAAGAGGGAAAATCCACTCGACCCATGGTTTGCACTATTTACTGCCAGTTGATCGAAATATTTCTATACTTGACACATTCACGGCCTCATATTTTTTATGCCATGAATGACGTTTCAAGATAAATGCAGCAGCCTCATGAGCTCCATTGGAAGGCAACCAAGAGGATCGTTCAATACATTCAGGGCAGAAGATCCTATGGCATTCGCTATGCTGTAGATTCTGAGCTAGAATTGGTCGGTTATACAGATTTAGATTGGGCAGGGGATTCCATAGATCAAAAGTCCACTTTTGGGTATGTATTTATGTTTGGTGGTGGCCCCATTTTTTGGTATAGCAAAAATCAAGCCTCCATTGCATTGTCTCTAGTAGACGTCGAGTACATGGGAGCAATGAATGCTTGCATCCAAGTTGTTTGGTTGCAAGGAATTCTTTCAGAGTTTGAGATTGGTAGTGCTTTGTCCACAGTCTTATTTTGTGACAGCCAAATTTCTATCAAGATATACATAGATCTAGTTACCAGGCAGAGGACCAAACATGCTGAGATACACATGCATTACATCAGGGAGTCGGTGCATGACAGGACCATTGTTATGCAATACTACCCTACAAATGAGCAGATTGCATATATATTCACCAAGAAATTTACCGAGAAAAATTTCACTTAACTCCGTTCACTGTTGGGGGTGAGTTCGTTAGGGTGATTAGTTACTTCTTCAGTGCTTAGCTTGAGGGGGATTTTTTCCCACTGGGTTTTCCCTCTTTCCTCACTTAGCATTTTATTTGAGGATTTTAGAGTTACTTTATCGGACAGGGTGACCTATGGACATTGTTGTCAGGGCCCTAGCATTTCATGCATTTTATTTTACTCCTCCTGAGTATACCTTAAGGGGGGGTGTTGGAGTCATTATCCAAAATATTGCACAGTTTATTTGGTCAATTTTGGCTTGATTACCCACTATCCTAAGTTTATTGACTCAATTGGCATCATCATCAGCACACCATGACATCAACATGAGCATACCCACCCCCTCCTTCAATTAGGGATGCCAACTAATACTTCTCCTTCAATCAGGGAGGCTAACTAGGCTTCCTCCTTCAATCAAGGAGCAATTTTGGGGTGATCTGAGTGTCATAAGTGCACCAAATAGTTAACCAAATGTTGTTTCACCTAAGAATCAGTTAAGCTAAGTTGTAAAGGTGCCCCTTGCATGACATTTTTTATTTTGGGATGATTTGGGTGAACTGGAGTGAGTTAATGCGCCTCCAACAACTTCTGATGACTAGTATCAGTTCAGTTCACTTCATTGGAGATGTCTGGAGTTAATTATGCACTACCACCTTCTGATTGACGTGCAATGACATGTACTTGAGTTACATTCAGTTAGAATCAGTCTTTTATTGTACTTCGATTCAATTAGGACTCAGTTAGAGTCAATCATGGCTAGGTTAGTGGTTAACTAAGTGTGTTCAGTGTGGCTATAGTCAGTTAAGCTACACCCATCCATGCAATTCAAATGAAATCCATTGAATTCAAATTGTCTTGGAATTAATGCATTCTGCATGACATTGTATTATTTATTTTATTCCATTATTGATTATACAGAGCTACAACCTCCTATTGCAGTACCGCTATGTCATTTCATGCCTAAATTGTCTTGAATCTCTTGTAAGTCTGTGCTTTGTCTCAAGATTGTTGTGACAAAATTTAATATCATGCATCCTGGAACTTTTCTTTATCCTCTACCACATTTTTGTAGCTAAGTTTTCCTATGAGTATCAAATTGGATTGGTGTCAATGATTTTGTGGCATGTCATTGCTTTAGATCTAGAAACTATGGCCATTTTTTGATGAGCTGACCCGTCTCCATTTCAAATAAGAGATATTGACACCAAGAATTAGCTTGAGCACTTGTATTATAAGGACTGAACTTGAAAAATTATTTTTTTAACTGCATCTAAAATTCCTCCTACTACTTGAAATAATTTTTTCACATCAGCTGGCAATTGTTGTTCGAAGTTAAGAAACCAGATGTAGACCCTTGCACCTTTTTAAGGGTTTTACAATGTACAATTAAATTTCCACATGTCATAAAAAATTAGCAGGTCAAGAATATTAAGTTTGAGGAAACTATATTGTATACCATCCAGCAGAATTTGACGTTTGATCACAAGTACCTCATTCAAAGAGGTTTCTCATTTCCATTACGAGAAGGTGTGGCATTCACACCTAAAGAATGATAGATGAGGTAAATTACTTTCCATTCATTCGGATCTCAATCTAAAACTAGAGGGTATGCTAATAAATAAGTATATTTACCTAGAAAGGGGCCTAGAATGGCTTATGGCTCCCAAACTACTATGTTTTGAATTGAAATGGGCTCTTCCACTCCTATCTCTGTGTTGACATTTTCCTCTATTGCCTATGCATATGCTAAAATTGTATGCTTTGTATATTTAACTACATATAATTGAATTGGATTAAATTTAATATTGTTGTGGATTTAAGGTCAAAAGAAGATAATATTTTTTCATCTTTCACTTCTCGAATCTTGAGACTTCTCAAGTTTATAGAGTATACATTGCATAAGTTGTGATTGTGCCCAAGGCATGTTCCTTTCCTAACATTGTGACCATGGGACTTGTGCTCCTGTTGGAAACATGTTGACCTTCTAAAGTGATTTATTTTTCTGCTCAAATTTCCCTTGGACTATTTGTTGAGTAAATTAGTTTTCATTGATGTCAAATCAGTTATCAAAAAGTCAAAGATATGGTGGCAGATTGAATGTTGTAGGTATCCAAAATAACAAAGGAATAACCCTGTTATAGGTTGCAGGGTGAATGAAAAAGGAATAAACCTATAGCAAGTTGAACGACTAAGATTGATCATCCAATGTTGTTGCTAAATGAACTAGCGTATTAAGATTGGACGACAGAGGTTAGTCCCACCTTAGATCCAGCGGCTAAGGATCAGTTCCAAAAAATATAAGTAAAAGGATGAAGTTCCGCAACAATCAAGATCGGATGACTTATATTAGTCCCACACTAGATTCGATGATTAAGGATTAATTCTGACAGTTAGGTGAAAAATCCAAAGTTCCATAAAAGATTAATATTGGATGGATGAGATTAGTTCTACTAAAAGAGATCAACGAAGTAGAAGAAAAAATGCAGAAAGGGAATTGCGGAAGTAACATTTAAATATTTTATGAACCCGCAACCCACAATCCAAAATATCGAAGGTCAGGAAAGACTCCGCAAGATATTGATGGTGTGGAAGAAAGCTTGCGGAAAGAAGCTTGTGAAAAGGACCTTACGGAAAGGAGCTTGCGGAAATCTGAGATACGATTTGAAGAAATATCGCATATCGCATCCTGCTTCCCACAATTTGGATATCGGTGATCAAGAATAATCGTGATGAAGATCAACGGTGGAAAACCGACTTCTGCATTTCGTAGTGCGAAAAGGAGTTTGTGGAAAGGAAAAAGTGGACAGTCGACATCTTGCATCCTGCAATCTGGAGATTGATGCTCAAGAAGAATCCTGATGAAGATCAACGGTGGAGAATCATTGAAACAAAAACTTGGTGTGGAAATACAATTTAAAAAAGAAGGAAATCAATAGAATATATCAATGGTACGAGGAGATCCAGACAAAAGATCAATTGTCCGGATTGTATCTGGTGAAGAAGATTATGAAAACACCTGAAAACGATGAACAGGGGTGTGAAAATGAATTTTGAGCTATGGGAAGAAAAAGAACAGTGTCTTCACTGAAATGATGCAATGGCTAAATGACTAGATGATGATTGGTTGTGTCTGTAAGTAAACAACCCCGATACAAAATGAAAGAGTGTAGGCATGGAGAGATGCATTGATAAGAAATAGGTATAAGGTATTTAAATAAATGAATGTGTAAAGAATTAAGTGTCTTTGTTAGTAATCTTGAAAGAGTCCAAAGTGAATAGTTTACAACTACTCCAAAATTATGAGAAAATGATATTAGGGTGGCAGGGTGGTGCTAGGGTAGGCCACAGGTCTGCAGGGGGCCAAATCCTCCTTCAAGTTGTAGCTGGAAAACAGGGTGTCGTAGCATCCTTATCTACTGAAGCAGGAAGAAAACCATAGGTTTGTTGTAGCATCCTAGTATGTAGTTGCAGGAAAAACCTAGGGTGTATTTTGCATCCTTTCTGTAGTAGCAGATAAACAATTTTGTAAAATTCATCTTATTAATGAGTTTGTGTTGGTAGTTTTCTCTTTGAGGGTTTTTTCTTGTTTACTAGTTTACCCTTTTTGAACTTTGAAGTTTCCTTATCTTCATTCTCATCTTGTTTAGTGTAGGTGCATTTAGTGGAAAAATGTCCAATCCTTCCATAATTAAAAGACAATGAAGATTCAGATGGAAGTGAAGTTGAAGAAACTAAAGTTTTATTTATGGGTTTAGATAGTCAAGCCTCAAATAGTGACTCAGATGTAGAAGGAGAAGTATACCTAAGAGTTGAACTTGTTAGCGTCCTTGAAGAACTTGAGAAATGTAGGAAAACAAATAGACAGTCAAATATTATCATTAGTCACTTGGAAGCTCAACTTCTAGATGCCAAAAAGGTTGAGGAGGACCTAAATATACAACTCAAAAGAAGAATACAAGAGTCTAAAAATATTGTAGAAGAAATCATGCAATTCAAGAGAAAGCTTGATGAAGAATCTATCAAGTCAAATTTTGAGAATAGATCAAGGATTCTAGATGAAATTTTGAGTAGCCAAAGACCATCAAGTGATAGGTATGGTTTGGGGTTCGTTAAAGAGAAGAATCCAAAGATTTTTTTTGTCACAAATCAAGAAGGAAGTAAGAAAAGATATGCTAAAATACTAAAGACTCTAGCTAAAAAGAAAAGAAGCAAGAAACCAGGCTCAAATTATCAAGATAACAATAGAAATAATATAGCACCCAAGAGATCAAATAGATATATACATATATTTTTAGGTCACTGTTTTTCTTGTAATAATTTTAGTCATAAAGCCTTAAATTGCAAAACTGAAAGAAGGGTTTATGAATACAAGAAGAAGTCATCAACTAATAAGACAAAGGGAAATAAGAATCCATTAACACTACTCCAAAAATATGATATAGAATGTTACAAGTGTAATAACCATGGACATATGGCAAGAGATTGTAAACTGAAGACTCCTACAAGGAATACTGGTGAAATCAAAATGCAGAACACCAAACCAAAGAAGTATTGGAAAGAGAAGGAAGAAATAGAAAGTTCCATGATTTATTTATGTGCAACTGAAAGCCAAAAATTATGGCACTTGGATAGTGGTTGTTCAAAATATATGACCGACGACTCAAGAAAATTCATAACACTAAAAGATAATAAGGGAAAAGTAACTTTTGGAGATAGTCTGTCTTCCAAAATAATCGACAAAGGAACAACTATTGTCAACAACAAGATCAAAGCAGAAAATGTTTTGCTAGTTAAAAAATTCAAGCCTAATCTTCTCAGTGTAAGTCAAACATGCAACCAAGGACACATTTGTATCTTTGAATCAGAAAAATGTGAAATCAAGAATAAGAAATTAGGAAAGGTCGTTGGCATTGCTATGAGAAATACAAATAATGTATACACCTTGGAAAATGAAAACCACTGCTACTTAAGTATGGTAGAAGAAAGTTGGTTATGGCACAGAAGGTTGGGACATTTAGGTTTTTACAATCTTGCCAAAATAAGAACAAAGGAAGCTGTAAGAGATCTACCAAAAAATGTAGTTCCTCTAAACTCTATGTGTAAACATTGTTAACATGGGAAGCAAACCAAATCCAGTTTTAAAATAAAAGAACATATGACCTCTGTTGTTCAGGATTAAGCACCCTTGTAACCTAGGGTCTGGGGTTACTGAATTACTACTAAGCTTGCAGACAATCAGCTTTAATAGAGAACAAAAAGGAAATAGGAAGAAAGTCTTGACTTACCCGATTGCTAACAGTTGATCCAAGCTTGATATTCTTCCATTGCTCTTCTCTCCAAAGCTTCCAAGGATGCAACTCCTTCACATGTAAAGAGCAAATTATCCAAGTACTATCTTATGCATGTATATATAAGAGGTTAGATAAACAATATATCCAGTACATAATCAAGAATATTCATTAACCATGATACATGAAAGATACTCAACACAATGTTGGAAGAAGAATTCTCTTTATTAACAATCAGTGAATGAGATAAGAGTACAACCTAGCTTCTGAGACAAGGACTCCTTTGCAACCAAAGGACTCTGAGTTCTTTTGCTCCAAGAATTCTGAAGATATACCACCAACATAACTTTGCTCTCCAATCTTGATTGATTAATGCCCTCCCCAAGGCCTCTATTTATAATTTGGGAAATAGAGTGGTTTCGAAGGTTGAGGAGGTTGAAACAGTTAGGATAGTTAATGATTAGGGCCCAACTAATCTCCATTAATTGTGTTTTATATTTTTAAGGTTGAATCAAGATGTACGTGAATATTGATATAGGAAACCTGCATATGACACGCAAGTTGCTTAAAGGAAACCTACGTACACTGATGTACGCGGGTTGCAATGTAGATAGTCATGTACAGTACGCGAGTTGTCAATGGAAATAGTCACATACGTACGCGAGTTGCAATGGAGATAGTTGCGTACGCAACTCAACACTTGGAAAAATAATATTGCAAGTTGGTTCAAGGGTAAATGCATCCCAAGCCATGCCCATCTATAGTGTTTTGGAAAAATTCAATCCTAAGATGTCCTTTTGTGTACTAGCATAAGGAATGTTAGCACTTAGATAGAGAAGTGCCATTTGGGTTGATAACATATGCCCCCTAATGTGTGAGGTCAGAGGGAAATGATGGTTGAAATACATTATAAGCATTATCTTGGAGAACTCAGAAGTCCAATGGAGCAGAGGTAGTACCTGAAACAAATACATAATAATGTCATATACAAAGTCATATCTGTGGATGCTATGTTCAATATACTAGAACACTGCCTCCTTTACAATATTTGAGTACATCATATGGTATGGGTATAAAACCACATATATTACAATGGTGGATTGAAGCCACAATATACAATAATGATGAGTCTTCAAAGATCTGGAAGCTGTGTAAGTAATCACAACATAATCTTGTGCAACTTAGTACATAGATATGAACCTAAGGTCTTCATCAAAAATCCCAAAGAACCAGTACAATCCAAGCCATGTGAATAGATGTTATTGAAGTCGAACATGGATAGGATTCAACAGATTGTCAAAAAATAGGTGATAATTGATAACTGAAGCAAAGGAATTCACCAATAATGAAAATGAATCCAAAGGTGCGATCGTCAAAAAACTCTAGGTCTTCGTCGCCAGGAAGTGTTGATGCGGAACCATACTGTGATGAGGAAGGAAATAGATCCTCCAATGGATCACAAGAGTGACTAGGAATTGGGTAAAGGAAGGAAAATGCAAGTAATAATAAATAAGACAATGATGGAATCAGGATATAGATCACATACAGGGTTAAATCCTTGAACAATGAGCACGACACAAAGATGACCTAAGACAACTTTTAACTTTGTAGATAGTACAACTAGACTTATCTGTCATGTAGGAGACATGATCAGATGCCCCAAGTATAACTGATAGGAGGAGGAGTAAGAAACTCAAAGTAATAGCTTAACTGAAAGTGAACACCGAGACATGAGTATCGGAAAAGATAGAGAGTTCTATATTCAAGGAAAACATGCTACCACTGAATGAGAACCAAAAGAAAACTTCTTCCTTATCTTCCCTGTTAAATTTTAACGTGTCCAGGAAAGTTAACTCAAGTCTCTCTTCATTTTTTGACAATCTTGAAGAGAAGAGGGAATAATGCTTGATAGTGTCACTGATTCATGGATTTTATGATCTCGAACTAGTACATGCTCTCTTGGTGTTTTAATGTTTAGAGAGTCTGAAAACTATGAAGAAGACTCCAGGGGGGTCCTTTTTCATCCAATTTAGTCTCCTAAGGCCGAAAAATTATAAAACATACCACAGAAGAACTCTCTTAACTCCTGTAGAAGAAAAGGTGAAATTTTTTTGTACTTAGTTAGGGAGGTCCGAAAAAGGTTTAATTACCACCTACCCAACGCTCCTTCGAGAGCAGCATATAGCTTGAGTTTTACGAGTGTGAAGGAAAGCAAGATCACTCAGAAACATCCATCTGAGTATGAGAAATAGGGCTTATAGCAATAAACTTGATGCTTTGTTCTTGGTGTTTAACGAGCATGACAAAGACATGAAGTACACTCGGAATAATTTTCATGTTTAGGTCCAGAGCATGAAAAAGAGAAAACTGAGCTCATACCGGGTGTTCCTTTTCTGTAAATTTAGTCCCTCGAGTCCGGAAAAGTGATAAACTTGTACCTGAGAATACTCTTCTCAATTCCATAGAAAAGAGAGTGATCCTTTCTCGTATTATTCCACATGGTACGAGAAAGAGATAAACTACCACCAATGCAGATGCCCATTCACATTCTCTTAACGATTTTGAATGGACAAGTTTACTCGGTAGTCAAGTCTATTTTGAGGAGTTAGACCTGGGCCTAAAGAAACTCCATAAGGGTGGGGAGTCTTATAAAGGGATAGCTTGTAAAAAGAGACCAAAATGAGGCTCAATTTGGTGTGAAAAATAGCTAAGAAGACTCCCCTGAACCTATGACAGCTACAACATGAGTATCGAAAGACAATAAGTAGGTTCCAAATGAGGATACTCATGGGAGGGTCCTATCCACGGAAGAACAATGGCATAAACAAGAAACTAATGGTTAAAGATACCATAGTCCGTGTTCAAAGTGTTAATTCTAGGATTAAGATGGATTAGGTATAAATGCAAAATGAATGTGAAATGACCAGAAAACCATCCTATATGAGCAAAAAAACAACTTTAAACAACCATAGACCTATCACATTGAAGAAAAAGATATGACATTAGTTTGATTTTATATAAAAAATATGAACTATAGGGAAAAAACCCACTTTGAAAATAAATTTTCTATAAATAGTTCAAAATATAAATAGAAAACTCACCATTTGATTTTTACCCCAAATAGACAAGTTTTACCTCTACCTTTGATTGCTCGGTGTGGACGACTCGGTGGACAATTCTCGAAACTGCAAGTGCCAGGTAAAACTACACTCCATGCTCTTTCATTTGATCCAAGAAAATTTCA
>LPNX011013287.1:37614-174877 GCA_001517045.1 Pseudotsuga menziesii
TGCTGAAAGTAACATAGCACATCAGACACAAATAACACCATATTTTAACATGGAAACCCAAATGGGAGAAAACCACAAAAGTGATCATTTATTCATGAGAGTCTCAAACTTGAACACTTGTTGTATGTGCACTCAACTTATATACATTATCTTCATCATCTTCTTACATAGACCTGTGCACACATCCTGCATATCAATTCATACTTTGTGACTCACCTCAATCTTCGACCCAAAACTACATTACATAATTCGATTGAATTACTTTCAACTCTAAACCTTACTCTTGTACTTAACTACCTCTAATTTCCCAACCCATTATATATTTATAGGCTCTAATGGTCTGATTTACATCCCATTTTACTATTCGACCCGTTACATAAGTGGACAAAACTTCTAACTAACTAACCAACCTTTCAGTTGGACTTTGTCAAAACTGGTACTTTTCCTCAACTTCTGCCGCAATTGTCGGACTTGTACCCTTTTCTCACAAACCTTCAACCGAACTTTGTAAAACTAGGTACCAAATTACCACAACCAAAACCCTAGGCCAACAAGCCCCCAACACTCACTTGTGGCTCATCCCAAGCCATGTCAGACTGATAAGGTCGATGTGTTTAGATTGTGTTGAAAGTACTAAAAGACTAAATACTTTCTTCACCTCTTCAACTCGCAGCTGAATTGCTTCCCTTAACTTTGTCATTTCTTCAATGACTTCATAAAAATGGCATGCTAAAGTCCTTTCTTGTGCAAATGGCATTGCTTGGTGGACTTCCTCTTGGATAGGTCCCATTGTCGCAACATCTTGCTTTGTGTCTACCTGCAATTCTTCAACCATGTATGTCCTCTTATGTTGTTGCATCCTTATCTTGCTCACTTGTTGTTGTAGTCTTTTTAACTTTGCAGCTTTCCTTATCTTTTTTACTGGTGGGAGGGTCTTCAACGAGCCCTGCAACTTCTCCATACTTTGTTCAATTGCACTTAGTAATTATGTGATACCTTGGAGCTCTCTATCATCTACTAAGGCTCCCCAATATTGGGATACCTCATCATATGCCTTGGAAAAATACGCCTAAGCCTCCTTGATAACTTGGATATCCCCTACAAATTGCATCTGTCTCTGCTCCATAACTTCAGGAGGTGTAGTAGGAACTAGCTTTGCTCCTAATTCCCCAATTCTTTATCAAAAGTTAGCAATGACTTCCCCTAGATTAGACACTTTTGCCTTCGCAATCATTTATGGTGTCGTAGTAACTTCAGGAACGTCACAACAGGTGACTTCAATAATAATTTCCAGCCTCTTCCTATCTTGTCATAGCTTTTTCTTGTGCTCTATAATGGCGGTCAACTCGGCTTCCAGGATAATAACCTTTCCCTTTGAATACTTCAACTACTCATAAACCTCATGCTCTTAGGCCTTCAATTCTTTCGTTGCATAATCTAAAATATTATGGACAAGAAATAATGGAAGAAAAGACAAATTGAGTTCAACATATGGGATACATTAGACCGAAATGTTTAGCTCTGACTTGCCCAAGTCTATTGCGTTTGGAATAATTTGAACTTTTTGAGGCCTCTTTAACAGAGGCACCTCACCCGGTCTCTCCTTAAATGGCCCGACCTATGCTACTGTAGTTTCTAGTCAACTTATCGTGACCCTCACTTATTTAACAGTTGTACATAGTGATTGGATCAGGTCAATGACTCCAGTGAAAAATTCAGTATGTTGATTGTAAGATTTTTGCCTTGTTTACTATGCAAATTCTTGGATTATGTCCATCAAGAGTGTATAATCACCATCTATGAGAGCCATAGCACCACTCAGCTTCATAACCTTTTTCTTTTTGTGGGTTCACCTTTATGGTTTTGCGGCCTGCTGCTTCTCACGAAGTGTCTAATCACTTGGGATAGCGCTCGACTCCTGGTCACTACCATCATGTGAACTTTGTTAAGTATATTTCTCTAGGGGCCCACCAGGTTGAGTCCCTGAAGGTCCTTCTTGCCTTGGATCAATATAATTAGATAGTTGGTCTTTTGTTACAGGCTTCTACCATTCTTTAGGCCATTATTGGACAACTTTATCTTTGTGTTCCTCCTTGAGCCTAAATTCTGTCACCAACCATTGGTGTTGGGGGCCTCGTCGCAATTGAAAACTAATGGAGTGGGGCCCCACATAAAATCTGATAATATTTCTATATTGTTGCACCATAGCGGCTTCTATTCTAGGCGTACTCAACATTTTTTGTCCAACTTTCTTTACTTGAAGAAATAACTCGACATTGTTGTCGATCTATCGCCGCTTGATTTCTAGGTACCAAATATTTTGGTATCTGGCTCCTCGACAAGGGACATTAAATTCCATTCCCTGATAATGTGGATTTTCTTCCCATGCAATAAAATAAATCCGTAGTAATATCCATGAATAGGTAAAGGGGTTACATTTATTCAGTTGGATGGCAATTCATTCAATGGAAATGTGGCCTAGTTCAGCTAGACCCCTGCAGCACACTACTCTGCTGCAGCAATTACGCTTGCAGTACATTGGTTTGGTCACATTTTTCATAACAAAATGGATGAAAAGACCTTGATCGCAAACTGAAAAACCTGGTCAGTGATAAAGGCTATGTCGAATCCCCTCTTATCTCTTGTCATCTTGTACTTATCCTTCATCCTTGCAACTAGACTATTATCTTGCTCCTTCTGAGCAAAGAAAGGTGTCAGGTTACCTCCAAATTTGGGGAGCCCTGTTATGGATGTAATCAATTATGTACTAGCCAAAACTTTAGTATCCATCCATAGATACCTTCCATGAAAATAGAAAATCAATTGCTTGACACAAGTATTGACTTCAGCAGTCTAACCGAAATGAGGCAGATGCATTAATTTTAGAATGTCAGACCCATGCAACCCCCGATCCCACTCCATAGGGAATAACATCTATGGCCCTCCTTCAGGTTGCAGAATATCCATATGGTAATATTTCCTGATCTCTCTGAACTTTCAGAGATCATGGTTGGTGAACAACAATTTGTTCAGGTTGGATAAGGTGTTTCCAACAACTCGAACACCCATAGGCACAGCCGGCTCAACTAAGGTATACTTGGGATTCTTCCTGATAGGTATAACTGGTGCATCATCCCTCTAAGGCAGTCGATATCTAGGTAGTATCGTAGTAGACCCATATGCTTCATTGTCGTGGGTTCCCTCTGTTCCGCTCTCGAGTCGACTCTTAGTTCTTTTTATTTTTGGTGGATTGGTAGATAATGGGATGTATCCAACTTTAGGTAACTCCTCCATGACAGATATTCATATTAGGGTATGAGAAGCAGGTCCAATGGCAATGTTGGTGCTAGAGACATTGATTTCCATATAACATAGGTGCTTCAACGTTTGGAATACTTCAACTACAGCTCTAGCTTGATCAATAAGTTTGCACAATGAACACGATGACCTCTACTAGCTGTAATTATTCCCCTTTTTAAATTCATGCACACATGTAGTAGGATTCCTGATCACATGGGTAGTTAATTAACTAGATCTTCGAAATGATTTCCAAAAATGACATCCAATCCATTCGCATGTCTGATCCTTTGTGGAAAAACAAGACAACTTTCTTCAAACATCACCACTTCCTTTGCCATAAATGTAGGCATTAAACTGCATTAATTATAGACACGACATATTAGCACATTTGCATAATGGATTGATACAATCAACTGTGACATAAACCAACTATGACACAAAATAAAACAACTACGACAAACAATGACTTCCCCCTTTTTTTTAAATCGACATTCTTATGTACAATGAGCTCGACTATCCCGATAGGATTGTAGCTGACTGTCATTCACTAAGCTATCAACAAGGTCACCATTTAGTTTCTGTAATTTCACTACTCCTCCCTCAATAATAAAATTTATCACATATGGACCCAACCAATGGGTTCAAATCCTACCAAGATGTTTGAATAACATACTGTCGTATATTAGGACTAAATCCCCTTGTTTGAAATGATTTTGTGCGATGTGTCGATCATGCCAGGATTTGTGTTGATCCTTTTCCACTTATTGGTGAAATCTTGTGACAAACTGATCTTCCTCTAGATGAAATAGTTGTGACATCCTTTCCTCAATTGCACCAGTATCAGCCATACCAGTGTAAGCGGATATCCCTAGGCTAAGTACAGTAAACTCCATTAGCATGACAGCCTCCTGCATATAGACCAACTTGAAAGTTGTGTGCCCTATTATATTTTTACATACAGTATGGTATGACCATAACACTGTGTGAATGTTCATATCTCAATCATCTCGGTTGAATTTACATACCTTAGTTAGATCATTCTCCAAAATTTTACTAAAGGCTTCTACAATACCATTTACTTAAGGATGATAAGGTGTCATCTTTCTATGTTGAATATGGAATTCTGTAGTGAGTGCTTCAATCACATTATTAACAAATTGCATACCTTGATCGCTAACCAAAACCTTGGGGCATCCAAAGCTTGTGACAATGGTGTCGAATAGGAACCTCATTGCAGTCGCAGCAGTAAAATATTTGATAGGAGTAGCCTCATCCTAGCGTGTTAGATAGTTTGTCACAGTGATAATATAATGCGACCCATTCTGCTTCCTAGGTAGCTTTATAGGTCCCACAAGATATACAACACATTTATCATATGCTTACAAAGTGAGTTGTGGCATCAATGGCATCTCATCTCTTCATGAAGGTTTCCCTGTTCTTTGACACGAGTCACAAATCTTACAATATTTTGTTGAACCTACATGTAACATCGGCCACCATAAACTGGATCGTAAAATATTTTAGGAAGTCACTCTTCCACTATAATGACTACCGACGAAACCATCATGAGCTTCAGCAATAATAAATAGTCATTCATGTTCAAGAATGCATCGCTGAAGTATTTCATCAAGACCCATTTTATATAATTCCCTTGCAATAAGTTTGAAATATGCATCTCTAACAACCAATTGTTTCTTTTGTGCCTTAGAGCATCCTTCCGGTGGCATTCCAGTGGAAAAAAGAAAGTTTCAATGTCTTCATAATATTCTTCTGCAACCCTAGCAGCAAACATTTGTGCATCACGCATATTATCATCCAAATTATTAGGTTCTTCTCCTATTTCTATTCTTGATAGATGGTTAGGGCCAGCATTAATCCTTCTAGGATTAACAACGATCCTGAAGTCAAACTCTTGGAAGAGAAGAAGCCATCAACAAATCTCCCCCCCCCAACACTGGCTTATTAACTAAGTATTAAAGTGCATAGTGGTCGGTAAACATCTTTAAGTGACCACCTAACAAGTAGTGACAAAATTTCAGCAAAGCATAGACCATGGTGAGGCATTCTCTTTCAGTGGTTGTATAATTATTTTATGTCGTCGACAACTTCCTACTAACAAAATCAATGGGGTGATCGATGGAACCCTCACCGGGTTGGGCTAGGAGTGACTCCCAGTGCAATAGATGATGTGTCGACATGAACATGGAACTCCTTTTTACGGTCCAAGAAAACCAATATGGGTGCAGAAATCATATTCTCTTTTAACATGTCAAGGCTCTTTTGACAGTATTCATTCCATTGAAACTTTACATCCTTCTTAAGTAGCCTCTCCATTGGACCATTAATTTCAGTGTAACCTCTTTTGAACTTATGATAGTACCCGATATATCCCAATGTAGTCTGCAACTGCTTGACTGAAATAGGTAGTGGTAGATTGACTATGATTGAAATTTTAGCAGGATACATAAGTATTCCTTCATCACATAAAAACATGCCCCAACAAAATACCAAAGGGTGCACAGAATATAAATTATTATATTGTCGACATGTTTCTAGCATGAGACAAAGGCTGTCAATGTGATCCTTGATAAGCCCGTAGACTATCCAATCATCGAAATAGACTTACAAAAACTTGTGTATGAATTCTTTAAATGCAGCATCAACAATTCTATAAAATATGGCAGGTGCATTCTTGAGTCTAAAAGGCATTACCTTGTATAGAAACCAATCCCACTTTGTCGCAAACATAGTATTATGTCGATCTTATTTTTCTATCTGAATTTGATGGTAGCCTGAAAATCCATCAGTGATGAATACATCTCTTGGCCACCGACACTTTCCAGCACTTCGTCGATAAAAGGAGTAGGGAATTGATCGTGAAGAAAACCGTCATTAAGATTTTTGAGTTTTACAAAAATACGTACTCCACCTATATTCTTATCCTGCACAACCATAGTACTAATCCACTCAGATTCTTTGACATGCTTGATAATTTCGTCATCCAACATCTTGTCGAGCTCTGCTTTAACATTTCTCTTTATACCTTGAATTTAACTGGTATGGTCACTGCTTTAGTGGTTTTACATCTGGCTTTAAGGGTATATTCATCTCTCCCAGTTCACCCGCTATACCTTTCATTTTAGAAAAAATTATTGGGAACAAGTATTGAAATTCCTAGATCAGATCAGTAATCTTCTCGACAGTTTCATCATCCCAATAATCACCAATATTTGCAAACTTTGGATTTTCAGGAGACCCAATATTTACTTTCTTAATTTTTAGCAGCTTTAGAAACTTATTAGAGGATATACTTGGTCCTTCTACTACTCTACTTCCTTCTAACTCTGAGATATGGATATTACGGGGGTCATCATCTTCAGGTTCTCTAGGTTCACTTGAGAGATTGTAGCATTGAATCAGATTTTTGACTATCGCATTCCATTGAGGTAGGTTCAACACAAATACTGAAATATCCTTGAAGATTTTGTCCTTGACAACTTATAGGGTTGCAACAATAAACAAACTCTCATCAGCATAAATGAAAGCATGTTTGAAACGTCTTGTGAATAGATCTCAGTCTGTAGTGCCATGTCACAATTCTAGCGGCATATAACAGTTCCTTGGTATCATATCTATGGTATGTATGAACAAGTGTACCCATTCCTGTCGCAATCACAAAGACCATGTCATGGTGCAAGCGTTGATGTGGTCAATTGAATTCGTCTATCCATTATATTTCTCTCCAATATGCAGATATTCCTCATCAAACTGAAGTTCAAGCAAACTTCTACATTGCAACCAAACTGTGATATTCAGTTTATTGTATCCCACCATCTTGATGGAGTGGCCTTTAAAGCAACATCCAGAGCTAATAATCGTTGATGTTCTGGACTCTGATTTCAAATTCCCCTTAAAATGTGTATAGGTTAGGTATCCCTTCATAAGTAGTTAATTTGTGCGCTTCTTAAGCAACCCAGCAAGGGACTTTGTAATCCTGACACACTTTCTCATTAAGACTTCATGTAATCTATAGTGTCAATTTTCCAATGCCTCGCTTGAACCTGACGAGCAGGAGATGAAACTCTTCCAACCCAACATACAATCGACAAAGGGATTGATATAATCTTCCAACGTGGACAAAAAATTATATGTTTTATGTAATTCTTTTGTATCATACTCACCTTTGACTAGTTCAACATACCTTTGTCCTTCCAATGGATCTATCAGTGCGATCACTCTCATTTCTGAATCTTCAAAATATAAGCAATGCTTCTTGAAATCAACGATGGTATGATTCTCCATTTCCCAACATTTACCCATCATAGCATGATGGGTATTAGTATCATTGATTATTTCAATTACCCCAAAATCTGCGTGAGTACGAAGCCCTTCGCTATCGACAAGAACCCTTGGAATTCATCGTGGCAGAAGGACCTTTAATTGATTCTCCAGTCACAACTGAATTGGAGACCATACTGAGTTAAGTCATGCCATACGTTCCATGTTTTCTTAGTCAAGATATTCACATCTGAGCCTAGATCCAAGATGATGAAATCCATATCATAATCACCAATCTAAGCATTCTTACGAAGCTCACGTCCAGTCATTCATCTCCTATTGATATGATTGACAACTTTATCTTGTATATGATCATATGATTCTTCTATCATCGTAGATAACTCTTGTATTATATCCTCATATCTTAGTAATGTCATGCAACTTCTAAGGGAATCCTTTAAAGAACTTATCAGTTTTGTCACCTTTGTTGTGACGGATCGGTCGAATCGTGGTGGCATATCATATACAATTCCTTCATTGAACAATGGTTCAAGGTGTGATGTCAATGCACCTTTTCATCTATTTAAAAAGTCTTGTTGTGCTTCCATGAATACTTGCTTCTCCTTTTGTACATTAAAAGGTGTGTCTTGTTGGGTAGCTGGTTGAACTCGGGAATTTGGTAGGTACTCGTATATATCCTAGCCTGTCGTGGCAATTCCTCTAGTTACGACAATTATAGTCAGGTGATTTTCTCTAGGTTCAGTTGTAATATTCTAGACATTCTTATTAGTGTTTGGTAACTGGTTCTAATTTGTATTAGATTTAGCTTTCCATTTAGAAATAATTTATGGAAAATCCTCTATGGTATGATCCAGTGCCTTGCAATATGAACATGTCGACGTAGGATTTGTACAATATTTGGCATAATGTCCTGGTTGTCCACAATTACTACAGATAATTTGAGCTCTTCCTTGACCAAATACACCTCCTCTTCCATGACCTCTAAAATTACCTCCTCCCCTTGGTTGAGCATATTGTACATTAGCTCTTTCGGCTTGCATTTCACGGGGACTTCACTTAGTGAAAGTCTCATATAGCACGTGCGATCGTGGGATATTAAAGAATACCCTTAATTTCGAGAGATATTGACCCAAACTCTTTTTGTTGAAACTCCCTCCCTATACTTAAAACCTCCTCCCCACCTCTTTTTATACCTCAATCCTTATAAACCACCCTACCCACCCCCACCTTAAACCCCTCATCCCCTCAATACCTGGAATATATTGGTTCGATTTTTGATAATTTTAAAACCCACAATATGAACTAACGTGATAGGATATTGGTCAACAAGTGAAGCTCCTGTGTTGCATTTATTCATCATTCTTCATTAAATATGTATCAACT
Source organism: Pseudotsuga menziesii (assembly GCA_001517045.1). Classification (NCBI taxonomy): domain Eukaryota; kingdom Viridiplantae; phylum Streptophyta; class Pinopsida; order Pinales; family Pinaceae; genus Pseudotsuga; species Pseudotsuga menziesii. The sequence continues at coordinate 46,597 of LPNX011013287.1, forward strand.
GTATTTTTGTTAAGTAATTGATAGGCTCAAAAATATTTTTCATCATTTCCTACGTCATATCGACAAAACTTGCAATGAGGACTAGCATGTGAACTTACTATATTATACAGGTACAAGCATTCTTCACATCGATGACCTTTAGTTTGGAAAAATCTACACCAATGCATTCCTTCTATATTCAGAGGATTCAGGGCACCAGAAGCAAGGTAATTAAGAAAATATGGACATGAATCATTATGATGCAAAAGCTGGGCATGAATCTTTATGATGGCCTTCTGTCTTATAGTGTGTACACCATACGTCGTCTCGAACTTCTTTTCCCTTTTTGATATCCTAGATCTAAAGCGACAAGGTAGCTAACTGTGACTATATTTGTGACACAGCATTACCAGTATCCCCAACTGAAAAGGATTCCAACTTCATGGCGATCTCTAATGATTCGATATTCAACACAATATTTCATTTCATCGGTCGTACCTGGATGTGTCGCAAAAGTGCAACAATAAACAATTCCTCATGTTGCACATCATACATTTGGAAACTTACACTATCCATCATAGTCTCGAATCTCTAGTTGAAATCACATACTGACTCGGTCGGTTGCTTCCTTATCTCTTTTATCTCTATAATGCACTACAATTCAAACTTAGGTTTCTTAAATTCGTTTGTCAGTGCTATCTTGATCTTAGCTAATTCCTTTTATACATTCCTAGAAGAAAATTTCATATACTAATCTAGGGCACGAGCTCTAAAATTTGAGATCATCTAAGCTATTTTTACAACTTCATCTTTCATTTGTCAAACATTCCACAGTTCTTCACACAAAAACCAATTCTAACCTGGATTCTTTGTTATAGTCCCATTAAAAATAAGCAACTCCGTATCGTCCCTAGCCATCCTTGGCCTCTGGGATATCGAAGAACCTGAACTTGGTGGTGTACAATGAGGAATTCTAGTATGTGAATTTCTATTCTGACTATTATTAGGAAAAAGACTATCATGAATTATTAGATCTTACCTCGGTTTTAGGATATGTACAAGGGGTCATGGTTATGTTGCAGTATCGAGCCTTATTTAACACTGGATATTCTTCTTCCTTTGAGACAAGTTGATATTCTTCCTCATTGTCGCAAGATTCTTGGGTGAGTAGTGGTACCGATTCGTTGTCTACCCTTTCAATCACACTGTAACTCTCTCTCCTAGTTGCAATCATTCTCCTCTTGTTTGACCGAAACTTATTCCCATTCCTCAGGTACCCACTCTCTTCATTAGTCTCACTTACCCCTCCACAAAACATGTGAGCATATCCTATACATTCTTCTTCAGGACATCCTTTAGTCGACACCCATTCTCCCACACGCGATCGCTCTACTCATTGGAATCCATCCTTAGGATCCCCTTTTCACATACCATAACTTTAATCCACAATTTTAAGGAATTCAGATACCTACCTTGAGGCCCTCGTAAAAAGTTCTATTTTTGCTTCACTATAAGATTTGATAGTATCCACATCAATCTCAGTAATATATCCATCCAAAATGCTATAGACCTATAAGTTGACAACCCTTGATATTGTGTTATTGACACTCTTTAGTCGTTGAATCAACTATGGTGTCCAACTATTAGGTTCTCCTCCTTGGAAATTCTTCTTCTGGTGTGTTATCCTAGCCAACCACTCATATAACAATAGGAAATTCACTGAAGAAAATTTCATGAATATTAGAATAGATGTACCTTCCCAGCCATTCTTTTAGAGTCAGTTGTGGATTTCTGTTTTCTTCTTGAGCAAATTCTCTTTCCTTCTAATCAACCCAATCTTGAATCTCTGGTTTCATCGAATGCCAAAATATGTCCCCTTCATAATGATACTGGTCCTGGAAACATAACCATTTGTTGGCACAAAATCACCTTAATCCAATTTCATACCGACAGGCACCAACAAACCCCAAGATATCGACCCAGAAGGAGTTGAAGGCTTCCAGCAACACCTATGGCACAGATGCAGTCTCACCTGAAGTACCTATGGGAGCTACAAGAACCAAGATTCTACAACAGTGAAGGGGGTTTATACTTTCATATACTATGATAGGAAACCCATTGATAGATTATGTAATTTGACAGATATCCATACTGTTAGTAATAACCAATTTCATTGCTCTCTCATATTCGACCATCCACATACATTATCATTCTTTAATCACTGATCATTCATAATGTAGAAAGTAACATAACACACTAGACACAAATAACACAATGTTTTAACGTGGAAACCCAAATGGGATAAAACCACAAAAGTGCTCATTTATTTATAAGTGTCACAAACTCAAACACTTCTTGTCTGTGCACACATCTTACTGACATTGTCTTCATCATCTTCTTACATAGTCCTACGCACACAACCTGTAGATTGACTCATACTTTACGACTCAGCTCACTCTTTGACCTAGAATAACATTACATCATTTGACTAACTTACTTTCGACTCAGAATCTTACTCTTGTACTTAACTACCTCTAAATTTCCAACCCATTACATATTTATAGACTCTAATGAATCGATTTACATCCCATTCTAGTGTTTGACCCATTACATAAGTGGACAAAACTTCTCACTAACTAACAAACCTTTTGGTTAGACTTTGTCAAAACTGGTACTTTTCTTCAAATTATGTCGCAATTGTCCAACTTGTACCCTTCAGTCACAACACTTTGACCGAACTTTGCAAAACTGGGTACCAAAGTACCATGACCAAAACCTCGGGCCAACATGCTTTCTTGGAGATTTTTTCACTTAAGTGATAAATAAACACTTTAAAACTTACGAAAGTGGGTTTGGGGTAAAGAAGGTGCCATGAGTTCTAAAACAAACACCCCGATGGAAAATTTGGCCCCTTAGCCACACTTTTATGACACTTTGAATTCTACATTTAACTTATAACAAATTTAACCCATTTTAATGAGAAATTTTTTAATTCTCAAGAAATAAATAAATAAATAAAAGTTAAGGGGGACTTAGTACATGTTCATAATGAATCAAAATAATTCATGGCATGGTAATATACATTGACACCTAGACTTTAATAACCTCCTAAGGCCCATACACCTAGTTGACCATTCCAACTTTGGACAAGCGGGTGAAAAACTTGAAAATTATGCAATACTTAAGAGTACATATAATTAACTAGGAAAAAACACCATGGAATAATCGACTCAATGTCTAGGTCCTAGGAAATCCAAGTATGTTATAAAATTTTATCATGCTACGACATTTTATTACAGTATCCCCCAGGCATATGAACATGCAAAAATTATTAAAAAGGGACCAACAATTGGTCCTGATGAAACCTCAAAACTTATGTGCACTGAGTAGGAATTGTTAGATTTTGCACTTTAATTCAATAATGTTATATCTTTAAACTGAAAGATAGACAAGCACAACAATACATACAAACACAAATATTTTCCTCTGGGAAACCATAAAGGAGAAAACCCCACAACTTCTTCAGAATAGTTTCGTCACTTATTACAATGTCAAAGTAAGATAGAATACCCAAAGATAAGATGTCTTCAATAAAGTCTTCTTATCCTCCACTGGTGCACTTATCTTTCTCTCTCTCTTGAGCGAACTTGCTTGAGAGATGTGTGTTCAAATGAGGTAGGGTGCCTCCCTATTCATATTCTTCAGTTGTGTGGCTCACTTACCTAACTAGGTCAGCTAGGTTCTCTAATTGGGGCTGACCCACCTAAGAATATTCAAAATACATTTTATATAATACTTTTGTGGGTACTATTGCCTTGAATTACAATGGAGGTTTTTATCTCATGAATTTTACATGACCAATTACATCAAGGACATATTCGAAGGAGGAATACAATAAAAGTACAATAGAATATCTTTCGAAGTTACATTTATTTCAACACTCCCTCTTAACAAGGAAGGTATTCTACATCATCAAAAACAACCACAACAACAACTATACAACTGACTGATAAATCTATATGTCATAGGAAGTTTTGTAACATCATAAGCATCATCCTCATCATTATACATCATCTTTTTGGATCATCATTGTTGGATCATTCTCGTTGGATCATCATCACTAGATCATCATCACTGGATCATCATCACTGGATCATCATCACTGTTTCATCATCACTGTTGCATCAATTCTCATCTTGTCGACCATTGACTAGTGACATCTCTTGAATCTATCCATCTTCAAAAGTTCTACATAGTCGACCCCATTTCATACTGGATATAGGCCTAGATCCCATCTAGGACTTCATTAACATATATGTGCAATGCCATCCCTTTTTCATGTTGGATGTACCTCGCACAGTGCCATACCTTTTCATACTGGATGTACATCTCTACAATGTCAGTCTTGTTTCATACTGGATGCATTCGCAGGGTCATTCTTGTTTCATACTAAATACGTATCTCTACAGTTTCAGTCTTGTTTCATACTGGATTCCTTCGCAGGGTTAGTCTTGTTTCATACTGAATGCGGATCTATGCAATGCCAATCATGTATCGTACTGGATGCCTTTGCAGGATCAGCCCTATTTCATACTACATGTGGATCTTTGCAATGTTAGTCATGTTTCATACTGGATGCCTTTGCAAGGTTAGTCATGTTTCATACTGAATGTAGATCTCTACAGTGCCAGTCATGTTTCATACTGGATGCCTTCGCAAGGTTAGTCATGTTTCATACTGAATGTAGATATCTGCAGTGCAAGTCATGTTTCATAGTGGATGCATTCGTAGGGTCAGTCTTGTTTCATACTAAATGTGGATCTCTACAGTGTCAATCATATTTCATATTGGATTCCTTCGCGGGGTCAGTCATGTTTCATACTAAATGCGGATCTCTGCAGTACCAGTATTGTTTCATATTGGATGCCTTCGTAGGGTCAATCTTGTTTCATACTTAATGTGGATCTCTGTAATGCCAGTCACTGGATGCAGGCCTAGATCCATCTAGGACTTCATAGATTCAGTCTTATGCATACTAGATGTGTCTCTGTACATTGTCAATCATGTTTCATACTGAATGAAATCCTAGAACCATATAGTACTTTCTTCTTGCGATGGAAACTAATCTGCGCAACTCCAAGCTTGTCCTTGAAGTACTCAAACTTCACTCTCACCAAAGCCTTGGTTAAAACATCATCAATTTACTCATTCGTCACCACATATTGGAGCTTCAATGCTCCTCTCTGCACCATATCTCGGATATAGTGATATTAAATATCTATGTGCTATGACACACAAGTCATCTCTAACTCAACATCGAATGCTCCCGCAAGTATCTTCTGAATCCACACTACCTCACAACTTGTTAAACAAGTTTCAATATACTCTGCCTTGGATGTACTGAGTGCTATGCTCATCTACTTCTTGCTACACCAATAAATCATTCCAGACCTCAAGCTTAAGGAACATCTTGAAGTGTTCTTCCTATTTGTAGCACTACCAACCCAATTAGAGTCAACATATCCTACGGGAAGATCCTCTAATCTATCACATATTTGAGGTCATACTCATTTGTACCCTCTAGGTACCTCAACATGTGTTTTTCTGCAACCATGTGAACACATATCGACTCCACCATGTACTAGCACAAGGTGTTCTCTGCAAAGCATATATCCAGCCTTGTGTTTGTTAGTTACATCAACAAACCGATTATTTGCCTATGGATTGTGGCATCAACTGTCTCTGAAGTTGGATCACACAACAACTTCAGGTTCGATGCCAATGGTGTAGCCTCACAATCCAACATCTTGAATCTCTTCAAGATCTCAACCGCACATTTTCCTTGGTTAAGGAAAATATCCTCTAGATTCTGCCACACCCAAGAATCATGTCCATATTCTCGAATTCTGATATCTTCTGTAGTCACTCCCTCTGAAGCAAAGCACCATCCTACCTATGTACTGATAGGTAGCCTCCTCTGATACTGATATTCTATGTATCCATATATGCCATCTCTCAAGGTCACCGAATACCAAGATCCTCCATCTCAAACTTTGTTAAAATTTCCTCTTGCACCCATCTATGAGTTTCTCATCCTCTATAGGCTTCCATCTTCAACCTTGTAGCAAAGGTTGAGATCACCATCACTCTAGGTGATCTTCAAGCTTCTCTGCTTGATATGTACTTCTACTTTACTAGAGAAGTATATATAGCCAATGGAGCACATCTCGCCATAATCTACTCCATATTTCTAAGAGAAACCACGAACCTTTCTTTTTATTTCTTGATGTTTCCATCTATTGCATGCTTGATTTTATAGATCCACATGGAAGACACTATGGAATTCCCTTCAAGTCTCTCGAGACTACATCCTGGACATCATTATTGATGATCAACTAGTACTCTTTGATTATATCCTCCTTCCATTCTTTCTTCTCAAATGCTTCTTCATAGCTAGAAGGATATGCATCAATGATGTCACACAACAGTGCCACATAACTAGAGTGTGTCTGGGGCCTCTTACTTTCTTTGGAAGTCCCATATAGAGCACTATACTTTTCTTCATCTTGGATGATCTCTCGTTCCCAAGATGGTCTTCTCTTATGGGTGTTCGCCTCTTGAGGTGGACCTATAGTTCTTTGTGGCCTGGTCATATCAGGTTCCTCTTCATGTACTTCGTTGTAGTGAATCTTATTTGAGTGTTATGGTTGAACCATCATCACTTGTTCTTCGTAACAAGCCTCACCATTCTTCTCTTATAGGTGAATGCATACGATCCTTCCTACAAGTCAAATCCAGTTGCATGATTATAAACATTTCATATTTTTCAAAACATAATAATAATGACAATTTCTTATGCACAAAGACATATGTCACACAGTCATGTAACTATATTCATCCAATGCAACATTTATCCATATCCTGTATAAATATTGTAACTTTCTATATGCCTTCTATATTTACCAGAACATTATTAAGAGTGTGCACTAGTCCCAATATGTCAGCAAGGAGGTTTCATTCTATAAAAGTACCAATGGAATGTTGTACAACACCATAGGCTACTTACCCATCACATGCAAGTTAGTAGTATATTGTTCATAAATGCAGATACTCAAACATGCATAATACATCAACTGAACATAAATATGTACACAACTAAACAATATTATTTAAGTAATTAGAAATATAGGAAATGATAATTTAAGCACTTATCTTTGTTTGTTTGGTGGGTGGACTCCCTCTTGATCCTTGTCTCCTTGCAAGAATAGCTGGAGTATCTGACAATGTGCTTCTTTTCATCATTTGATTATGAGGACCTATGTTTGCCTTTCTCATGATCGATAGTGCTAAGCAAGTCTTCTATATCATAGATCTGGGTGTCCCTTATTCTTCATCAAGCACAACTGCATCCCTTCTTATCCAATGCTGAGATGGATAAGAAGTTCTTCTCCATCATGGGTTGAATCCTTTTGGATCAAAGTACATATTCCTCATGACTTGAGGAATCCTCCCTTGTTCTCTTCTTGGATGGTTCATCATCTTTAGCACTGTGAGCATGATGCCTTTTCGATTTGTTTGCCTTGGAGGATCCTTTGTTTCTAGGACAATATCTTGAGAAGTGGCCTTTATCATTACATGTGTAGCATCTAAGATCTGTGTATTCTATTCTTGATCTATGATTCTTTTGGAATTTATTGTCTTTTGTGAGAGTGATCGTCCCTCTTGCATTCATTCTTATTTGCTTGATCTATTAGAGATTGACCATAAATTTCCCCATATTCTCTTCTCTAATACTAATCGAGCCTCTTCTTGAGTGCATTCCTCCCACAGTCCGATCTAAACATTATTATTTCCTTTCTAGTGCATATCCCTTGAATGAATGAGTCCCATGACCTTGGAATTCCATTCAAGGTGGTCATCACAATGTCTCCTTCTTCAAAATTTTCTTCAATGGACTCTAGTTGCTCCTTGATCTGAGAAACCCTTTTGAATTAACACTAAATGGTTTCTGAATATTGGATCTTCACATTCTTGAGTTGATTCCTCAGGGTCATCTTCCAGTTGATGTTCTTTCCTTCAAATAGTTTGCTAAAAGCATCAGACATCTTCTTAGGAGTCTTTAACGATGATAGATGAGGGATGAGGTTATCCTTCATGGAGTCTGCAATAATCATTTTAGCTCTTATCATGTTCTTCTTGTGGTTTTCCTTTTCCTCTTCTCCCTCTGGTTCTGGAACCTCCTCATTGATGTATTTTTCCAAGTCATTCTCTTCTAGAATGAGAGAGATTCTATGCTTCCATGCTCGGAATTTATCTGATCCTTCAAGCTTATCCTCAACCTTGGTGTGATTCATCATCTTGATATGAGAACTTCAAATGGAGATAGAAATAAAATAGATCTTACTAATTTGAGATGCCCAAGCTGGTTATGGATCTGGCTGACCTAGGGTTCCAATGAGAAACCCTAATTTTTCAAACTTGGAATCTTGAAAGTCCGTCTGGATATAAAGATGTGCCTCCTTGAGGCGAGTTATTCAGTGAGGTCCTTTACCAAATTCTGTGAAGGAAAACTTTAAAAAATTGATGCCCTAGTTTCCCCTAGCAACAATGATTAGGTAAAAACTGAAACTTCTCCAAACTAGAATCTTTCTCCACCAAAAGATGTTCCTCCTTAAGGCGAGTTATCCTAGCCCTCTTTTCTGGAAATTTTGAGGAGAAAGTTACTATAACTTGGAAGCCCTCGTTTCTGCAACTACATAGTGCCTTCTTTAGATTGGCTCTGATACCATGTTAGAGTTTGCACTTTAATTCAATTATGTTATATATTTAAACTGAAACACATACAAGCACAACAATACACAAGAACACAAAGATTTTCCTCACAGAAACCATAAAGGAGAAAACCCTACAACTTCTTCATAATAGATTTGTCACTTAGTACAATGTCAAACCAAGATAGAATACCCAAAGATAAGATGTCTTCAACAACTTCTTATCCTTCATTGGTGCTCCTGTCTTTATCCCTCTTGAGCGAACTTGGTTGAGAGATGTTTGTTCAAATGAGGGAGGGCACCTCACTATTTATATTCTTCGGTTGTGTGACTCACTTACCTAACTAGGTCAACCAAGTTCTATAATTGGGGCCAACCTACCTAGGAAGATTCAAAATACATTTTATATAATACTTTTTTGAGTACTATTTCTCCGACATACAATGGATGCTTTACCTCGTGAATTTTACATTACCAATTACATCAAGGACATCTTTGAACGAAGGAATAACACCTACAAAGGAGGAATACAATAAAAGTACAATATAATATGTTTTGAAGTTACATTTCTTTCAATAGGAACAAGTGACGCATTCTAATCCTTCGTGGCTCTGTTGGCACAATCTTAGACTAACCCAGGTTGACACCACATCATACCAAAAAAACTCAAGATACTGGCATGTTAGTGTTTTACCCCTATCATGCAGAACATATGAGGTCTCACATGATGTACCTATGGGATTTACATGAATCTAGTTTCCACAGTGGTGAAGGGGATATTCATCATACTAAACTCCGAGAAGACAAACTATGATATATTAGGAACTACGACTATCGACCATAAATCATCCACAACATTAGCCATATCCATATCATTGATTTAAGTAGTGTTGTGTCATTTCATATATCCTTCCACAATTATCCGTCCATGCATTGCATGATAACATTAAAACATCACACAAATACATCATGCACAGTCGACACAAGGATTTTAACGTGGAAACCAAATCAGGAGAAAAACCACAAAAGTGCTCGTTTATTAAAAGTGTTGATTCTCGAACGCTTTAAATTGAGCATCCCCTTGAACCTACATTTGTCATTGTTCCATTACATATGGAGCGGTAATGGGCACTAACTTAGCCTCAAGCTCAACAATTTTTTGTTGAAAGTCAGTGATGACTTCCCCTAACTTGATTTCTTTTGCCTTTGGAATCATTCCAAGGTATTTTCGAAGCCCAAAATGAGTTTATGGGAAGAAACAATGGAGCTTCAATGTCGAATGATCCCCCAATGTTTGATCAGGGGCTTGTCTACAACATGCTTCCCCACTTTGACCAATCAACTCCAGAGAAGTCAACGAAAGAGGTAAGTACCTTGAAAAATCTATTAACAAGCTTCCTGCTTAAGTTAAATATGAAAATGAATTGGCAGATCTATTTGGTTTGTTATAAGAACATGAAGAACATCTTTGACCAAAAAGGGTTGTTGACCACTTTTAGAAACAATGAAATATTGGCTGAGAGCTTCGTATGAATGCTCATATTGGAGACTATGATATGGATTTTATCATATTGGATCTGGGATCAAACGTCAACATCTTAACAAATCAGACTTGGGACAGTATGGGGAAGGAAAAACTAGTGTGGTCCCTAGTTCAACTGAGGTTGGAAAATCAATTGAAGGTTTTTCCCATTGCTCGACTACCAAGAGTTCATGTCGAAGTTGAAGGGATCTGAATGTATGCAGACTTTGAAGTAATCGAGATTGTTGATGATACAAATATGTATCCATCACTCCTTGGTATCGACTTGACCATTGAGAATCATACCATTATCAATTTCAAGAAGAGGATTTTGTCATTTGAAGATTCATAAATGAGAGTGGTTGCACCAATAGATCCGATGGAAGGACAATAGTACGTGGAACCTGTCTGGGAGAGTATCACGAGGTCGATTTGGATAATATCTACAACATATCTTCTTGACTAGATGATTGTACTCATCCAACAACAAATGGTAAGCTAAGTTGGCAGAGTGCCAAATCATGTTCCTCTGATTCTGGAGAAGCGATGGAAAATTGGAAAACTCGATTATATGAAGCTTCTATGCAAATATGTGCTCAGGTCATGAAGTCCCTACGATGGGTGGGCACTGAGGTACATGATTTTCATACCTATGAAGGATTACCAAACTTAAATGTATTCTTGACTAAATTTGAAATTAAGGTGCCAGAAGAACAACGATTGCTAGCTTTAGATGCAGCATTGAAAACTACTCCAGGGAGGTGGTGGAATGTTCATAAATAATCTATCTTAGCATGGCCATAGTGTTGAATATTGTTAGATATTCACTTTGGGGAAGGATTTCCCTATAGTGGAGCAAAGTATACAAGGCTGACAAATCATATTGATCATATCAATGACTATACTACAACTTGTAAATTGGTACCAAAGCATGAGTGGGTACATATGTTTATACACGTGTTAGATATGATACCAAGAAATTGGTATATGTTGCTCAAAATACAACAGGGAACTGCTAACTAGGATAAGTTTTCCAATATTTTTAAGCACACTTTTAGTTATGTTGATGAGATTCCGTCGATCGATGCCACTCTTCAAGTAATTAAGGCCAAATTTTCTGAAGAAATCTCTGTACTTGTATCAAGCTTGCTACGGTGGACTGCAATGGTCCAAACCCTAATGGAGTGTTATAATATTTTGGGAGAACCTGAGGATGACAACCCACGAGATGTTCACATACTAGAATCTGAAGGAAACCAAGCATTGGAGGGGCTTTGCATATCATCTGACAAATTCTTGAATCCACTAAAGATTAATAAGGTAAATATACTTTCCTTTGAAAATCCAAAGTTTGCAAATATTGGCGATTATTGTGATGATGAGACTGTGAGAAAAATTACCGACTTACTGCATGAGTTTCAAGATGTATTCCCGATAAAATTATTTGAGATGAAGGGAATTGTAGGAGACTTGGGCGAGATGAAGATTCCATTAAAACCAGATGGGTACAACACAGTTTAGAAGAAACTACTAGTTGTAAAACCCGTAGATTTCTAGTTGATAGTGATACATTTATACAAAATAGGACCAAATGAGATCTTACATTGTTGTGTTTTAGAACATGGGGGCCATTGATTCTAGCTGAAGATCGTGATGGGGTGGCAGAAGGCCACTATGCAGGGAAAGCAACTGCAAGAAAGATACTGTGAGTTAGCTTGTGGTGCCCTACATTGCATTTGGACACATCTGAATATTGCAAGAACTGTGATGTTTTCCAAAAAATGGGAAAGCCATCCTAACGGGATGAAATGCCTTTGGTTCCACAGGTAACATTGAAGGAATTTGATTAGTGGGTTGTGGACTTTGTGGGGCCCATTAACCCACCAAGTAAGAGAACTAGGTCTCGATATATAATAACTGTGACAGATTTGTTAGAAAGTTAAATCTGAAGGTCCTCTTTATTGTTTTGGTGTTGTGTGATAAAGAGGACATGTAATTTGTCCCTTGCGTATTTATGTATAAAGTTGAGTTATATATAAATAAATGATGTTTTGTACTTTATTGTGTTGGGGTCTCACTTAAATGATATTTAATAATTAAAGTGAGTTATTATTAAATAAGGGTGCATTTAATGATGGCCCTAGATTTTGTAAAAGCATCTCAACCAGAGATTAGTTGGTTAGTTACAAAATTTAAAGTATAAAACTAGGGTAAAGGACAACATAGAGACACCATCAATGAGGAGAGATAGAGGAGATTGAGACTAAAGGAGAGAGAAATACCCTAGAATATTGGCACATTTCCTGAGACAACATCAACACAAATACCGAGGCAAAGTACAATAGCATTTAATGCATCCTGTCAAATCCATACAGCACAGGTGAGGCACAAAAATCAAGGTAGATCCATAGAATATTCGGACAAGACCGTACAACATTTATTGTTGTTGTGGCATGATTATTGAGGCAGACAGAAAGTACATAATTCGTATAGCACGTGTGCAGATCGATACAGTTCCATACAACAAATCCGTAAAACACTTCATTGGCATGAAAATTGAGGTATTTGCAGTTGTTTTGGGTGAATGAATTTGTCGGTAAGGGTTGAAGAGAAATAATTTCTGTGTTGAAAATAAAAATTTATGAGATTCTCCTTTTAATGATAATTTTCTCTTTCTATGGTTTTCCCTAAGAGTTGGGATTTTGCCCAGTCTTTGACCAAAAATTTCAGTGTATTCATGTCTAAATGATTTGCTTCAGTCTTGGGAAGTTCTTGAGTTAGTGGTTTGTATTTCAAATTTAAGAAGTAAAATTTTAATTATAAACCCTATTTTCTCAAGTGTTTGACATAATGTGTAAATGAAAAGTTCCATATTTATTTCAGTAAATTTCTTCATGGTATTAGAGCCAAGTTGAAGTAGTATTCAAAGTTGTAAATTACAAAAGAGTTGTGTTGTCTTTCTAGTTTAATATCTGTTGTGAGTTGTTTTCTAGATGATGAGCATTAGGCATGAAGATAGGTTGGATGGCATATCCAACTATTCCTTAGAAGGTTAGAATAATTGTGGTGCTCAAAGAATGTAAGATATGGAACTTTCCAAATACCAAAATAATGAAGCCTAATAATAAGGATTACTTAGAAGAACATGAATCCCTTGAATCCAAAGCCCATAGAGTGAACCTATATGGGGTAAAGGGTCATCTTATCCCGCATTTGGCAGAGAAAAAGACTGTTAATGACATGTGGGATGCCCTGAAGCAGTTGTTCAAGGCAAAGAATGAGAACCAGAAGATGACATTGAAGGACAGGTTGCATAATGTGAAGATGACCCAAGATGAAAGTGTAACCTCATACCTAAGTCGAGTGGTTTAGTTCAAAGATGAGTTAGAAGTAGTAGGAGAAACTATCTCAGATTCAGAGTTGGCGAGGTTAGCACTGAAGGGATTTACTAAGAAATGGGAAGTTTTTGTCAAATGTATTGTTGGTAGAGAGAAACTTTCGGACTCGTCCAGGCTTTGGGATGATTTTACCCAAGAGGAGATTCGAGAGGGAGATTTGGGTGTTCAAGTCAGCGAGGAGGTGGAGCATAATGTAGCCCTTGCAGTAAAGACAAACAACAACAAGAAAGACCTTAGTCATATCATGTGCTACCATTGTGGAAAGATGGGACACTATTCTTCAAAATGTCCTGAGAAAAAGAATGTGAAAGAGAAGAATGAAAGATATATGGAAGCCTATGTAGTAGTAGAAGACTATGCCATGAAATTTGAGCAATATTTTTCTCTTGTCTCAATTGATTCCAGTGTAGGAAGTCCATCCTTTGAGAATGTGTGGGTTGCAGATAGTAGTGCAACCAAACATATGACTAGAGTATATGATTTATTTCAGATGATCACAATGTTGGGGCCAAGATATTTCATCTAGACAGATATTGATAGTCCTTAGATAGCCATACGAGGAGTTGGAACAATTAGGTTTCAACTAGATCTCGGAGAGATCCTGGAAATACACAGGGTATTGTTTGTACCTGGGATGAGAGTCAACAAACTCTCAGTATCATCCTTTGAGGATGAAGGATATGAAATGATGGTTAGTTCTGGCCATGTCTTCCTGTATCAGAGAGATGAGCCAATTGGGACCACTATTCTATTGCGATATCGCGAAGACAGACTCTATGTCTAGACATGACATATAGTACGACCGGGAGCAGGAGCAGGAGGGTGGCTATCAAAGTCAGAAGACGAGGATGGTGTTGCATATGATAGATATGGTTCTGAAGAGGAGTGTGACTCTCTCCAAATCACTTGCAGGAGGCTCAACGAGTCCAGTGATGGTACATATGAGCAGTTGGATGAGACTCAGGTTGAGTCTCAGGCTTCAGAGTTTCAGTTCGAGGTAGACCATTTGTTTCTGAGATTGATTCCAGAGCAGGAGGGAGTTGTTGCAGGAGTCAGAGATGGAGATAGTGCTGGTGACCTTCCTCCTTAAGAGGACATGTAATTTGTCCCTTGTGTATTTATGTATAAAGTTCAGTTATATATAAATAAATGATGTTTTGCACTTTATTGTGTTGGGGTGTCACTTAACTTATATTTAATAATTAAAGTGAGTTATCATTAAATAAGGGTGCATTTAATGATGTCCTCAGATTTTGTAAAATCATATCAACCATAGATTAGTTGGTTAGATGGGTAGCTACAAAATTTAAAGCATAAAACTAGGGTAAAGGACAAATTAAAGACACCATCAATGAGGGGAGAGAGAGAGAGAGGGGAGATTGAGACTAAAGGAGAGATAAATTCCCTAGAATATTGGCACATTTACCAAGACAACAACAACACAAATATCAAGGAAAAGTACAGTAGCATTTAATGCAATCTATCAAATCCGTATAGCACGTGTGAGGCACATAAATCAAGGAAGATTTGTACAACAGTCTAACAAGACCGTACAAAATTTATTGTTGTTGTGGCACGATTCTCAAGGCAGGCAGAAAGTACATAATCTATACATAATGTTTGCAAATTTGTATAGTTCCATACAACAGGTATGAAGGTACAGCAGATCCGTACAACAAATCATTGGCACAAAAATATAGGTATCTGCAGTTGTTTTGGGTGAATTAATTTGTGCGT
This sequence comes from Pseudotsuga menziesii, assembly GCA_001517045.1. Taxonomy (NCBI): domain Eukaryota; kingdom Viridiplantae; phylum Streptophyta; class Pinopsida; order Pinales; family Pinaceae; genus Pseudotsuga; species Pseudotsuga menziesii. The sequence goes on from LPNX011013287.1 coordinate 62,004, forward strand.
AAGGGATGAAGAGAAATAATTTATGTGTTGAAAAGAAAAGAAAAATTAGATTCTCCTTTTAATGATAACTTTCTCTTTCTAGGGTTTTCCCTAGGAGTTGGGGTTTTACTCGGTCTTCGACCAAATTTTTTTGTGTATTCATGTATGAATGATTTGCTTTAGTCTTGGAAAGTTCTTGTGTTGGTGGTTTGTATTTCAAATTTAAGAAGTAAATTTTTAATTATAAACCCTACTTTCTCAAGTGTTTGACATAATGTGTAAATGAAAAGTTCCATATTTATGTCAGTAAATTTCTTTAAGATTATTTAACCAGGTGGGTTGAAGTTGCTCCTGTGAAGGATTGTACGACCACGACCACTACAAGATTTTTGTTTGAAAACGTGGTTACAAGGTTTGGATGTTCCAAAATTCTACTAAGTGACCAAGGTACACATATTGTTAATATAACCATTGAAGCTTTGATCGTAGAATTTCAGATACACCATATAAAGAGTACACCTTATCATGCGCAACAAAATGGTACTATTGAGGATTTTAACAATATTTTGGAGAATGCACTGACCAAAGTTTGTAATGTGAACCGCGACGACTGGGATTTAAAAGTCCCTACATTACTCTGGGCTTATCGAACAAACTGTAAGAAACTAATAGGGCATACCCCATTCATGTTAGTGTATGGACAAGAGGTTGTTATTCCCATGGAGTATATTGTGCCTAGTCTAAGAATAGTTGCTTTCATTGATATGTGTGATACTAGTGTTGTCGAGGAGCAGTTGTCGCAGTTATTACAGCTAAAGGAATATCACTTCATTGCAAGATTTCATCAGCAATTTCAAAAAGAACAACATAAAGCATGGCATGACAGACATATCAAGAAGAAGCGTTTCAAATAAGGGGATTTAGTTCTCCTCTACGACAATAAGTTTATTAATCATCATGGTAAGCTGCGAACACACTGGTTGAGACTGTATGTTGGTAATTTCATTACAAAGGGGGGTGCATCTCAATTGCAGAAGTTGGACGAGACCCTCTAGAAGGGTTAGTGAATGGGAGTTGGCTAAAACCTTTAGGATAGTTGAGCTTTTATCGGCTAAAGTTGTAAATAACAAAAAGAAGAGTATTTATGTATCTATTTTGTGTAAGTCGAAGTATGTTGTGTCATAGTTCGTCGATGTACTAGCCATGTTGTCGAAGTTTATTATTTATCGTGGTTAACCTTGTGTTGCAGTAAGGATTTTCGGTGTGTTGGCCTATCAAGTTGGTAATTGATGCACATTAAATAACAACTTTTATGGTGGATGGAGTGGTGGAATTAATGGAAACTTGTCATAAATATGAAGATATGATTAGTGAAATTGAGGTATGAGTTCTAGATTCTACAATCAGATAAAGATGATTTGGTGTTATCCATAAGTAATATAGAAAAGGAGTCTAAGGCCATCCTGACAGATTTTGGGAAACTCCAGCAGAGACATCAGGTTTTGGAGGCAGAAAGAGATAATCTAAAATTGTCAATTGAAGAGTTGAATCAAGAAAAGGGACAGTTAGAGGATAAGGTGGCAGAATTGGAAAGGCAAAAGAATAATGCGGAGGGGAAAGATAAGCTGTATGAGACTCAGGTAGTAGACTTGGAAAATTAGAAAACTTCTCTGGAAGTCTCATTAAAGACAGCCATGGAGTAGAAAGTAGATATTGAACCTTTGAAGAAACATGCCCTTACACTGAGGAATAAGATTCATCAAATGCAACTTCAGATGGCGGAAGTGAGGTTAAAGGTTCAGTAGGTAGAAATAAGATTGGAGGAAATTATAGATACGACTTCCTATTTCTTAGACATGACAAAGGATATCTTGGAGGCCCTACAAGGACGAATGACATGGTTAGAAATAAATAAGGAGCCTCCCATGGATATACCCATCAAAGACTTAGAGACGATAAAGTTGGAGTATGATGTCATCGAATTTGCAAGTAAAGCAATAGAAGAACTAGTAAGGACAATTAGGAGGACGAAGAGTGCTTGTGCAGAATTCTGTAGGAAATTTCTCCTAACTTATAATCGGTGTTAGAACTCTGCTAAACGTAAGTTAGAAGAGCTTCCCGATCATGAAATGTTTTTGAAGCAATTGCAGGAATGATGGCAGGAGGATGAACAGGCTATTCAGCTAGTCAAGGGATTGGATGAGAAAGTGCTCAAAACTGCAATAGCGCAGGCAGTAGTTAGCAATCACTTATTGGAAGACCAGCTTCACCTGATTCCGGCCAAAATGGTGAATATAAAGTCTCAAGCTGGTAGATATGAGATTACTATTAGATTTCTAGAACCTTATGGTTTTGAAAACATAGCAATAGATGCAAATGCGTGGAAGAAATTTATGAATGAGCAAGCTGGTCCATCCTAGTTGGACTATTCCAAACGATTTATTATGTAATATATTGTATTTATCTTTTTCTAAGTCCATACACTAGAAGAAACAATTTTGTAAAGGGAAGGTTAGGGGAAGCCCAAAAGGCAAAGAGGGCAGTTCAAGAGTTTTTGCTTTTTTTGTATAAATAGAGGAGAATTAGATGTAAATAGGGACCTTTTTTTAGACTATCATTGTGCAATGTTATTGTAAGAAGAACTATTTCATCTTATAATAAAGAGTTTACATTTTTGGCTGGAGAAAGCGTTGTGGAGTTTCGAATGCTTGCCATAGACTGGTTGAATGTGAACTACTTCTATTTTAGCTTGTTTCTATGAATTGTGAGATCATTCTAACTCATGAATTATTTCATGTTATGAATGTTTTCCGATTTATTTCTGTGAAATTTCCACATCATATCTGAGTAATGAATGTTCTAATTTACAATGAGCTATCTCTTTGGTTATCTGTCTACTTATATTCGTGTATTTTGAAATATGAACAGTTATTTGTAGTATTCTAAATGCATGTTATACAGTACATTACTCATAATTAATTACAGTATTGCACCCTAGGGATAGGTTAGATAGATTTAGTTAGCACTAGTATAAGTTGTTTTATGTTTATGATTTAGAAGCGAAAGAGGTAAGACGAGAGGTAAGAACTTGCGCATCACATTGTGACACTCTTCATTATCTCTATCGACTGAATTTAGTTAGGCACTTGCATATCATACATAAACACAAAACTAAAAATACACTTAAACGATGGACCGGGCCACAACTGGTAAAATAAGCTTTAACCGTTACTTGACCCACGGTAGCCGGACCGCAAACCAGACAGATTCCCCATACCAAACAATAAACGAGCTAATTGGGAATGCTTATTGGGGAGAGTCCCTACTGTTGTTACCCACGATTTTCCAGGCCTCAACAGTTTTGGCGCAAGAAGGAGGGCCACCAGTGCATGGCTGGCTAAGGAAATTTGTTTTCTCGAGATTACTCCACCAATGACAGTTCTGAAACCAGTTTGCCTCATAAATCTGCTCCTGAAGAAAAGGGCAAAGGATATCTCTATCCCATTGATAACGAAGTAGTTAAAGATTTAAGGAGGATTACCAAGGCATATGCAAAGAAGATTGTAGGGTTACCTATTATTCTTGCTTTACCTAGAAGAGAGTATCGTAAGAAAGATCGTCCTCAATTAGAAGATTCGGTGTTGGTGGAAGATCTTGAAGAATTGGTAGAAACAACCTTGCAAGAAGTTGTCCAACCTCTAAATCAGTTGGGGTGAGATTCCCCTCACTATTCTCCTTTTTGAACTCATGTCCAGTCTCCTCCTCAATCTTCACTCATAATCATGGCCAGTGTGAATGCAAATCAGTCACCTCCACAACCTGCTTGGAGGGATATATCTCCTTTGAACTTGACCCCTCCATTGCATGCTATGCCTCAAAGTTTTGACAAAGCTTTACCCAAGTTTGAACCAAATGAAGGAATTCTTGTGGATGATCATTTGCAGAGTTTTTATTTGGCTTTAGAGGGATTGCAAGCATCATAACATGAAGATGTAGTCTGCAGATTATTCTCGCATACATTGAAGCGAAAAGAAGCTTCATAGTATTTTTCCCTGCCGGAAAACTCAATCACAAATTGGAATATTTTTTAGAGACTGTTCAGAAACAAATACGGAATCCAGAAAAATCACGTTGCTTTAATGAAAGGATTAATTTCCCTAAAGAAAGAGAAGAAAGAAAGGGTACATAATTTCACTCAGAGGTTTGTTGCCTACCTAAATAACTTTGATGCAGCTTACAAACCATCTGAGCATGCCCTAATGGAGTATTATACCTCAGCTCTTGGGCCTGATCTAGCCATGTTTCTTAAAAGATCGGTAAGACCCACTTTAGTAGATACTTATGAAGAAGTTGAAAAGGTGGAAGTGGAAATGGAGAGTATATACCACTATCCTATACAATCAGAAGAAAAAAATTATGGGAACACAAAACCCCTATTATTAACTAAACCTAAAGATGATCGGTCACAAGAGTTAGATGGTGTGGTAAAAATGATGCAGAAATTATCAAATAGAGTGATTGATTTGGAAAAGGAGAAGGAGGCTTAGAAACAATACAAGCCTTATTATAAAAAGAGAGATGATAATAGTCAACCCAAGCCTCCCTCCCATAGTCCCACGGCCATGAGTTTCACAGATGTGAGAATGTACAATTTTTGTACTTTCCATCAACAGCCTCACTCTGAAAAAAAATTGCCCGCAATAGATAAATTCTATAACTTTAGTGATGAACCAACTACTAGATTCCAAGTTGACAAAAATTGTACATGAGAAAGAGAAGGGTAATGAGCCAACAGAGACCCAAGAGGAAGACACTTCGGTCTTATGGGATTGTGTTTCCATGTTCAATATAGAGGATGAATATATCAATGAAGAAGATGATATACCAGAGACAAATGTTCAACAAGGAGTCAGAATTCATTAAAAGAAGATAACATGATACTGCCCAAAATTAAGAAACTTCAGGAGAACATGAAAAAGATCAAAAACAATTCTCAGAAAGTTAATATACCAGAGTTTGTCATCACAAGTCAGAGTCCCAAGAAAAGCAATATGCCTGTAAATTCTACCGAAAATAAAGCTGAGAATGTAAAAAAGAATTCTATTGAACATGAAATGGGATATGACATTGTGGAAGATATTAAAAAGGCCAAAGAAAATATCTCTTTGTTTGAAATGTGCAATCTACCCCAACAAAAGGAAAATCCGTTGAAAGCACTTGAAACACCTGTGAAGGAACCCCAGGAGGATAATCAAGCTGATGAAGAGATTGGTGAAGCAATTTCAGGAGGAAATTCTATGTATAGAACTCCAACATTCCTCCTAACTTTTGAAATTTTCATTTACAACATACATAACTGTTTAGTGGACTCTGGGGAATCAGTAAATGTCATGCCACTTACAGTTTACAAGAAAATAAATGGTCAACCCAAGCCCACTATAGGCCAAGTCATCCAACTAGATAGGACTACAATAAAAGTGTTAGGTGAAATGGAAGATGTCCTGGTCCGTTTATTAGCAGATGAAAGAGTCTGCCAGTACATAGACATTGTTGTAGCAGACATCCCGGATGCATATGGTCTGGTTTTGAGCCGAGATTGGGCGGCGAAATTGGAAGGATATTTTGCATCAAATTGGTCACATGTATGGTTACCTTATAAAGGTTGTCAGATCAAATAAAAGTGTTGAGGGAACCTCAAATGAAATATAATATAACTTCATTGGAAGGCGAGAATGAACCTGTAAATTCTGTGTTGGGAAACTATTTTCTTGAGCTTGAACCAGGAAATTTCTGAGCTGAAGAAGCCAGTAACATATTAGACACCCAGCCTAATCTCCTTCATTTTTCACGGGATGATAAAATTGATTGTAATATAGTAGATTTAGTCTCAGAGGTAGTTAGTAGTTCAAATGCAGTACGAGTAGAAATTTTTTGGATTCTTTATTTTGATGGTTCTAAAACCTTGGAAGGGTCAGGAGCTAGCTGTGACCTGATCGATCCAAAAAAAATAAATATTTTCTTTCATGTAGATTAGAATTTGAATGCACAAATAACACAACTGAATACGAAGCATTAGTCCAGGGGCTGAAAAAAAGCAATAGAATTAAAAGTAAAAAATCTAAAAGTGTACGAAGATTTTGAAATCGTTGTTAAACAAATTCGAAACAAAATTCACTGCATATCACTGCATTTGAAGGCTTACCAAAATTAAGTTTGGGATTTATTAATAAATTTCCATGCATTCAATATTTACTCAATTCCTAGAGCAAAAAATGTAGCAGTTGACTTATTAGCTACACCGGCTGCAAGGTTGGTACCTACAAATAACAGATGTTCGATTGAATTACTTTTCAGGCCTTCTGTTCCAGACAAAATCACCAATCTGAGGGTGTTTGATGATGATCAACAAATATTGGAATCTTTAATGAATAATGATACATTTAAAGGAGCCATAATAGATGACGAAGAACACCAAGAAGACCTACATAATGGAAATTTCATTCCGAAAGGAGTCAAAACTTTGGAACAAATGTTTGATTTAGACAACAAGTTCAGAAAGCCAGCAAATGTCAAGACACATAGCTTGTCTTTACGATTCGAGTTGATAAATCTAGGGACAGAGGCTGAACCCAAATATGTGAATTTGGGGAAGTGTTGTTCACCAGGTGAGAGGAGTACATTCATCAGTTTATTCAGACAATACAAAGATGTATTCGGTTGGACCTACAAGGACCTAAAAACTTATGACACCAAAATTATACAACATGTTATTCCAATCAAAATTGGAGTCAAACCTTACCAGCAGCCTCTCAGAAAGATGCATCCCAAATTAGAGCCCCTAATTCAAAGTGAGGTGAAAAAGCTGCTAGATGCTAAAATCATATTTAAAGTCAGACATTCAAAATGGGTCTCAAACTTGGTATTGGTGCGGAAAAAGTATGGAGAGATTAGACTTTGCGTTGATTTCAGAAATATAAATCATGCATCAGATAAAGATAATTACCCTGTCCCACCCATGGAACAAATACTACAAATGGTCTCAGGTTCTAAATTGTTTTCTCTATTAGATGGGTTCTCAGGTTATAACCAAGTGCTCGTAGCAAAATAAGACAGGCTCAAGACCACTTTCTGAACCAAGTGGGGGACTTTTGCATATAGAAGGATGCCCTTTGGACTCATTAATGCCGAAGCAACTTTCCAAAGGGATATAGATATAGCTTTCTGCGGTCTGATTGGCCATAGTGTTGTGGTTTATTTAGATGATGTTATGATATTTTTGAAGAAGAGAGAAGAGCATGCATTTCATTTAAAATAGATTTTCGAACGTTGTAGAAAATATGGCATTTCTTTAAATCCTAAGAAATGTGTGTTCGATGTCACGGAAGGAAAGCTATTGGGTCGTGTTATTTCTAAAAAGGGGATCTCAATAGACCCAGAGAGAATTAAAGGTATAAAACATATCCCTTTACCCCATAATAAAAAGGGTATGCAATCTTTTATGGGGACAATCAATTTCGTGCGAAGGTTTGTGCCAAACTTTGCTCAAATCGTCAAACCTTTGCAGCAAATGGTCAAGCAGAGTGTGCAATTCAAATGGACCGATTCAGAGAAGGATGCATTTAACAAGATTAAGACATCCATAGCTCATGCACCATCACTCAAAAGTCTTGATTTCGAAAAGGATTTTATCTTGTACACTTTTGCTTTTGATGATTCATTAGCAGTGATGCTTACACAGAAAGAAGAAGGGGGAGATGAATACCCCATATCATTTATGAGCATTGGTCTACAAGGAGCTGAATTGAACTATCCCGCAGTTGATAAGCAAGCTTATGTAGTTTTTAGGGCGATGAAGCAATTCAGGCCATACATACTTAAGAACCGCACCAAAGTAATAGTCCCACACCTAGCAGTATGATCCCTTTTTATACAAAAGGATTTGGGAGAAAGAAGAGGAAGCTGGGTGACTGCTTTGCAAAAATATGATCTTGAATTCAAACCAACAACCATAATTAAAGGACAAGGACTCTGTAAGTTGATGGATGAGAGTCAAAACAATGAAGATAGCAGCTGGGATAATGATGCTGAAATTTACACACGGTGGATGTATGCCCTTTATTCACAACTCCAGACTCCTGGTATAGAGATTTGATTCATTATCTGCAAGAAGGATATTTGCTAGAACATTGGAATCCCAAGCAAAGAAGAGCATTACATCTGAAATCAGCCTTATATCAGATTATTGATGGAGTGTTGTTTAGAAAGAACTACGATGGAGTTTTTCTTAGATGCTTGGAACGTGAAGACGCAAATAAGGTTGTAACAGAATTACATGATGGACCTGCTGGAGGTCATTTCTCAGGAGATACAACAACACACAAGATTCTCAAAGTTGGATATTACTGGCCGACATTGTTTAAAGATGCTCATGCTCATGTTAGAAAGTGTGATACTTGCCAAAGGAGTGGTGGGAGGCAAGCTAAAGTAGCAGGACCACTGAAACTAGTGATTATCTCAGAACCATTCGAACAATGGGGGATTGATATTATCGGAGAAATCAATCCAAATTCATCATTACAGCATAAGTACATCCTGACAGCAACATATTATTTCTCCGAATGGGTGGAGGCCATTCCGTTATGAAACGTAAACGAGGATGTAGTTATGGACTTCTTGCAATACCACATTATGACCAAGTTTAGGGTTCCAATTTCCCTAGTTTTTTATAATGCTTCATATTTTTCATCTATTAAATTAACTGCATTCGCAAATGAAAAAGGAATTAAGCTACATTATTCTGCAAACTACTATCCACAAGGAAATGGTTTGGCAGAATCCACCAATAACAACCTGATTAGAATTTTAAAGAAAACAGTTATACAAAATCAAAGGAGCTAGCATCTAGCTTTGCCTAATGCGCTCTGGGCTGATAAGGTCACACCCAAGAACTCCTTAGGTGTGTTACCCTACACTGTTGTTTATGGGAAAGAAGTTATCCTTCCTCCTAATATTATGTTTCCATCCTCTAAACTAGCCCAAGACTCTAGGGGTATTGATAATGAAGTTTTACAAATCCGAATTCACAATTTGCTGAAGTTAGAGGAGTATAGGTCCAAATCCAGAGAAATATTTAAACACCAACAAGAGATGGTGAAGAGGTGGTTTGACAAGCACAAAGTTGGGAAAAAGGAATTCGAAGTAGGTGGTTTGGTTCTTAAGTGGGATCACCCGCATGATGAAAAGGAAAAGCACACTAAGTTTCAACAACTATGTATAGGCCCTTTTCATATTGCAGAGAAGATAGGCCCCTCAACTTACAAATTACAATATTTACAGGGGTGGGAGGAGAACTTACCAGTAAATGGTTTAGTTCTCAAGCCTTATTTTTCTTAATGGTTTTGGTTTCTATTCTTTTGTACATAAATAAATAGTTTGATTTGTTTTGCTTTGCTTTGCCTAAGTTAGTTTGATTTATTTACCTTTTTACTTGCTAAAGATTTGATTGCTTGTAAATTTCTGGTTTGTTTATGTTTCAATAAATCAACATGACTTTTGGTTTTGGAGTTCATCAGAGTTCTGGATAAACTAAAATATTTGATCAAAGACTGCCTGCCATTTACACATACACAATGTTGAAGGATTCTTTAAGACTAGCAGATTATCTAAATGGATTATGAACACATTGAAGTCCTGTTTAATCCCTATAAAATAACTAAGGATAGAAAAGTCTAGAGTACTATTTTGAGGCTCCATTCATTTCATACTAAAGACTGTCTTAGGGGGGTTAACAGCAAAAGACCCATGGAAAGGAAGCAGGGTAAACAATGTATTATATTTAAATGATCCCATGCCACAGTCGAAAGCCAAAAGGATAACAAGAGTCAAAATCTCCCAAGAAGCAAATATGTACCAAAACACATACTGAACAAAATCAGTTTGAATAAGATTGCTAAAAAGTTCTTCTTCGTCCATGAGTTGAAATCAAAATATCTCTCACACAAAAGGACACTATGGATAGAGGGGCCTGAACTAAAATTCAGAAAGAAAGCAATTAGGGAGGAATCAAAAGGACAAAAGTCCAGAAGCATCAAGAGAATGCAAATTGGCATGGAAATGAGGAACGAACGGATATATCTATTTTCCATCTGTTACAATCCTGTGGTGTCTAAGTTGGAAGCTATCGAAAGGCAGAGGTAAAATAAACCTCATATCTTCGGCCTTAGAAGGGTTATCAATACTTTGAAATCCTGGTTCCCCTTTCTTCAATTTGGACTGTCATCAATGCTTAAAGTTCATAAATATTGTATTTTGGAAATCTAGATATCTTGAAGAAATCTTAAAAAGTGATATCGTCAAAGCAGTATGTTGTTCAAAGGATAAGTTGTTCAGAGATCTATGTCTGCCAGGTAGTCGACAATTGTTGCAGCTGCAACTATTTTCCCCAAAAAATTTTAATTTTTAGGGTCCCCCCTTATTCTTTTACTATTTAGAAGGCTTAAGGAATTCCTTGACTTTACCAAAGTTTGCCCATGACTTGATTTTTTTGAAAGAAATTGACTGTTTGTCTGCTTATATCGGATGCATAGTTGACTAGCTTTCCAATGCATCAGATGCACAGTTGACTACCTCCCCGATATGCCCATTGAGAGCCTTCCGAAGTTCTTCTCTGATAGATCGGATGTCTTTTCGCCTATTGTCTCGGAAGTGGTTGGTCGATCTTCTGGAAGCCTAGTATGGAGCGGTTCCAATGAGCCGAGTCCCCATTTGCATGTCACTCTCTGATATCCGATTAGTTGGTGAAATGTTCTCGTCGTATCAGTTGTGTCCATTGGAATGAGCTGAGGATTTAGTGATTCTGTCAGCTGACGTTGCAGACGTGTACTGCCGAATCTATCCAAAATTTCACATTATTATTGCTGATACCGAGATAAGCTAGTGATCTTGACTACTGATGTTGTGTTCCCATCCGATATCCCGGCTACGAAATGTTGAATCAATCCAATGCTTCAGGTCTCCTCAAGAGTATGTTTCCAATGCTCACTTAACGTTTTCTCTCCCACCTTATTAACCATTCCCTCTCATGGTCGAGCTTATAAAACCGTTTGTATGGGGAAGTCATTAGCTCCCGTGTTTGTTTCCCATTGGAGTCAGCACAGCTGTCGACTATCTGGATGAGTCGTTTATCAGTGGAGGTCGTTGTCTGTCCAGGTCATCTGTAGAGTTTTCTCCAGGTAGGATTCGCCTAATATTTTTTGATTGCTCAACATTGTTTTCGTTTTACCAGCATGTCTTGATAGGATTAGTTATTTGTTTTCCCACGGGGGTTTTTCAAAGAGTAGCAGTGGGTTTTCATTATGTAGGTTTTCCCGTGTCTATTTTTGCACGACGTTTCGTTTCAGCCAGCCCTTTTCTCACCCAGTCTCTATGGTTATTTTCAAGCTAGCCATGAGTGCCTCTTTGATAGTTGTTTAGAAAGCAAGGGAAAAGTGCAGATGAGCGTTTCGCCATCTGCACCGCCCCCTTCATTCTTGCACCATTTTAAACCCCAGGCTGTGTGGCCATGTTTTGAGCAGCGATTGGTTTCCGTGGGATGTAGGAGGAGTGCATAGATGAGAAAGGGTTTTGGGGGTTTTAGCGGTCCCCAGTTTTTAAGGCTTTACTCTCAATCAAGATTTCTACCCATAGCCATAGGGGTGTTGTGAAGATATAGAGTTGGCCCAAGTAGAAGTTTTTCGTAGACTTAGGGCAGTTAGCATTTGCAAGTTTCCTATTCTTTAGAGCTTATCATCCAAATGTACCATTGGTTTTGATAAGAAAAAAATTATTCAGCATGCATATTCTGGTTGTTTTGTTGTTGCTTTAAATACATAGTTTGCTTGAGCAAATGGACTAAAGCTATTTTTGCATGATCGATACAGGCTAATCATCAGCACAACAATATGCCACGAAAGCATAAAAAGAAGGCCCAAGCAGCAGAGGAGGAACCAAAAGTAGAGATAATAACCAGGATTGAGGTTATTTATGAAGATACTAAAGCCATTACTGGAGTTGAGCCGGAGTATAAATGGGGAGAGGTATACAGATTGATCTCAAACCAGAGTGTTCCAGAAGCTGGGTTCGAAGATCTGCCTATATATGCCAACATTGAGAGATCAGCCATTATGAATGTGGCTACCAGACCTAAACTTTTCCCCTGTTCAGAGGTGATAGGGTAAATTCTGCCAAGGGAAGATGTAACAAGGATGATATTGGCCAACACCGAGAGGCAGGGTTATGCTGCATATAGCCCAACCTATGTATCCATGGCTTATAATTTACCGACACTACAAACCTATTTGACTGAGAGTTGGTTGAAAGAGCTCAACCTAGATATGGTAGAAACAGTTAAAAAAATGATGATCCCAAGTAAAAAATTTCGTACAAGGCCTTCCGGAGAGTACGAGACATTAGCCCTCTGCACTCCATATAGGTTAATTACATTGATGTTAAACAGAATTTTCAGGAGGGCTAATGGAAAAAGCTTTAAAATAGGTTGGGTACCAGTGATATTTTTTATGGCCACCCAAGGTACAATCTTTAATTGGGAAAATATAGTGTCCAACAACTTGTCAACTTGTATAAGTGCAGCATTGGGAGGAGTGTCCCAGAAGAAGACAAAATTTTATATGAGTTCTATATTGATTGATTGCATTTTATGTACTCAACCACTCCCAGCATTGAAGTGCCAATGGGATAAACACTGGGCCCCTGTCTATGCTGCCTATAAATTATTCTATGCTCACAAATATTATAACCATTACAAGGATATTTGTGAGAATTTCATTATGCCATTGTATACATTGATTTTCTTGGTTGAATGTAATTGTATGTCAGAGGAAGCTCTGAAAGTTGTGCAAAATAACAGGAACTATTATTTGACAAAAGAAGGCTTGCATTTAAGAATGTACAGTGGTTCAAGGGCTCCTTCCCTTCTAACTAGGTATGCTACAGACTATGTGATCCATAAAGAGGCTGTGAGACAGCTATACATTGACATAGTGGGAAATTTCCTATTTGAGCAGAAGAAGGCAGTGTATCCTGTAGTCCCCTTTTTTATAGGGAGTTGCAAATTTTCCAAGGTAAAAACTGTAGCAGAATTTGTTAAGGAACTAGAGTATTTTCACTTCGATGAAATGATTTTCCATAGAAATGACTCTGAGGATAAAGTTGTTGATTATTGCACAGTAGCTGGAGTGCATTTTGAGTATACAGAGTTCTGGGATTATGCTAAGCAAGGACAAACTCTGATGTTGATCCATTAAAACCCATTGTTCCATCTAGTAGTATAGCAAGAGGGGATCCATTGTCAATATCTAGGATTGAGTTGATTCCTTTTATTCCCACTGAAGGGGATGAAGTGCCTGATTTAAACACTATTTTCTATGACAAGGTGAAAAAGAGGATTGTTAAAAGAACAGGGGAAAAGGTGAACACTGGAGGTAAGACAGGAGTGATGGCGACCGATAAAGCAGTGGTTCATGGTACCGACAAAGATCTGTGATTAATGGCAAGGGTTGGGGTAGCCCTATCCTAGCTACTGAAGATAATGTGGATATAATAATGACAGATCTTGAGGAGTCCCAGAAGAAGGTCACACAGTTGAAAGAGACCTTAAAAAATGAGAGAAACGAAACTCAGAATTTGAAGAGAAAATATGAAGATATGATTAGTGAAATTGAGGTATCCAAGGCAAAGTGCCAGACTCTACAACTAGATAAAGATGCTTTGGTGTTATCCATAAGTAATATAGAAAAGGAGTCTAAGGCCATCCTGGAATATTTTGGGAAACTCCAGCAGAGACGTCAGGTTTTGGAGGCAGAAAGAGATAATCTGAAATTGTCAATTGAAGAGTTGAATCAAGAAAAGGGACAGTTAAAGGATAAGGTGGTATAATTGGAAAGGCAAAAGAATACTATAGAGGGGAAAGCTAAGTTGTATGAGACTCAGGTAGTAGACTTGGAAAATCAGAAAGCTTCACTGGAAGTCTCATTAAAGACAACCATGGAGTAGAAAGCAGATATTGAACCTTTGAAGAAACATTCCCTTACACTGAGGAATAAGATTAATCAAATGCAACTTTAGATGGTGGAAGAGAGGTTAAAGGTTCGACAGGTAGAAATAAGATTGGAAGAAATTATAAATACAACTTCCTATTTCTTAGACAGGACACAGGATATCCTGGAGGCCCTACAGGGACGAATGACATGGTTAGAAACAAATAAGGAGCCTCTCGTAGATATACCCATCAAAGACTTAGAGACGATAAATCCAGAGTATGATGTGATCGAATTTGCAAGTAAAGCAGCAGAATAACTAGTAAAGACAATTAGGAGGACGAAGAGTGTTTGTGCATAATTCTGTAGGAAAGTTCTCCTAACTTATAATCAGTGTCAGACCTCTGCTAAAAGGAAGTTAGAAGAGCTGCCCGATCATGAAATGTTTTTGAAGCAACTGCAGGAACGATGGCAAGAGGATGAACAGGTTATTCAGCTAGTCAAGGGATTGGATGATAAAATGCTCAAAACTTCAATAGTGCTGGCAGTAGTTAGCAATCACTTATTGGAATACTAGGTTCGCCTGATTCCAACCAGAATGGTGAATATAAAGTCTCAAGCTACTAGATATGAGATTACTATTAGATTTCTAGAACCTTCTGGTTTTGAAAACATAGCAACAGATGCAAATGCGTGGAAGAAATTTATGAATGAGCAAGCTGGGTCATCCTAGTTGGACTATTCCAAACGATTGATTATGTAATATATTGTATTTATCTTTTTTGAGTCCATACGTAGAAGACAAAATTTTGTAAAGGGAAGGTTAGGGGAAGCCCAAAAGGCAAAGAGGGCAGTTCAAGAGTTTTTGTTTTTTTTGTATAAATAGAGGAGAATTAGATGTAAATAGGGACCTTTTTTTCAGACTATCTTTATGCAATGTTATTGTAAGAAGAACTATTTCATCTTATAATAAAGAGTTTATATTTTCGGCTGGAGAAAGCGCTTTGGAGTTTCAAATGCTTGCCATAGACTGGTTGAATGTGAACTACTTTTGTTTCAATTTGTTTCTATGAATTGTGAGATCGTTCTAACTCACAAATTATTTCATGTTATTAATGTTTTCCTATTTATTTCTGTGAAACTTCCACACCATATCTGAGTAATGAATGTTCTAATTGACAATGAGCTATCTCTTTGGTTATTTGTCTACTTATATTCATGTATTTTGAAATATGAATAGCTATCTGTAGTATTCTAAATGCATGTTATACAGTACATTACTCATTATTAATTACAGTATTGCTCCCTAGGGATAGGTTAGATAGATTTAGTTAGCACTAGTATAAGTTGTTTTTTGTTTATGATTTAGAATCGAAAGAGGTAAGACAAGAGGTAAGAACCTGCGCATCACATTGTGACACTCTTCGTTATCTCTATTGACTGCAATTAGTTAGACACTTGCATATCATACATAAACACAAAACTAAAAAATACACTTAAACAGTGGACCGGGCTGCAACCTGTAAAATAAGCTTTAACCGTTACTTGACCCACGGTAGCTGGACCGCAAACCATACGGATTCCCCATACCAAACAATAAATGAGCTAATTGGGAACGCTTATTGGGGTGAATCCCTACTGTTGTTACCTGCTATTTTCCATGCCTCAGCAAGTTCTTCATGCATAATGAGTGCCCAGTGCCTCGTCAGAAGTAATGGAACAACAACACTTGCACGTTCTGGGGAATACTAAAGGCATTAAGGAAGTCGAATATTATTGTGCCCAAGTATATGAGGAGGTTTCCCAAGCTTGGGGAGCCTTGTTGGAGGATGTTGAGCTGTAGGACATTACTGAAAAAACTGAGTGGAATAGGACAAAGTTTGATACTCTCTGTAGTTCATTAAGGACTCTTCCATAGGTTGCAAAGATGAGCAAGGTTGTTGAGCATAAAGTATTACAACAGTAGGTTAATAAGCTCCGGACCCAGCAACAAAGACAAATAAAACGTGTTTTGAAGTTGCAAACACATGCAGAGCAAGTAAATATGACCATTGGTCCAGTTCATGAAGAAGTCTAGCAGGCTTTGGCAGCTATCGCAATGCGAAGTTCAGTACATATTAGTTTTGAAGATGTGGAAGAAATCGACAAATTGAAAGAAGATGTCTAGTGACATGTTGAACAAGTGAAGAAAGTCTACTAGGAATTTCAGTCGAAGTTAAACACACTAGCGCTATGACTCTGAACTGGCTCAAGACGAGCCACATGTGAGTGTTGGATCCTTTTGGCCCTTGGTAAGTTTTGGTTAATTTTTGTACCTATTTTTGAATTTTGGTAGAAGTGTGAATGGGGATGCGATAGAATGGTCAAAGAAGTGGTCAACACCTAAGTTTTGGGCGAAGTTTGAAAAAAATTACCCGTTTTGATAAAGTCCAACATAAAGGTTGGTTAGTTAGTTAGAGTTTTTTTATCCACTTACAAGGTAGTGGGTGCGAGAAGTAAATTAGCTAGTAGAGCCTATAAATATGTAAGGGATCGAGATTTTTGGGGTTAGCTCGTATTAGCCAATTTGATGAGAAAGACTAAGTTGTTATATATGTCAGAGACTGTGTATTATTTGGTTGAAGAGTTGCAAATATGAGGTCAATCCACAGGTTGTGTGTGCAGATATGACGTAATGGGGTTTTGGGGAGAGTCTACAGGCTATGTGCGTAGGCTTAAGCATTCGAGAAGCAACTCTTTTAATAAACAAGTGCTTTTGTTGTTTTCTCCCGATTGGGTTTCCACGTTAAAACCCTTGTGTTGACTGTGCATGATGTATTTGTGTGATGTTTTAATGTCATATTGCAATGCATGAATTAATAACTATGGATGAATATATGAAATGACACAACACTGCTTAAATTAATGATATGGATATGGTTAATGTTGTGAATTAATTTTGGTCAATTATCACAGTTCCTGATCTATCGTAGTTTGTCTTGTTGGTGTTCGGTATGACAAAGATCCCCTTCACCACTGTGGAAACTTGGTTCCTATAGATCCCATAGGTACTCGGGTGATACCTCATCTACTCTACAGGTGTTGACGATAGGGGTAAAACTCCACCGGGACGATATCTTTGGTTTTGTTGGTATGATGTGGTGTGAACATGGGTTAACCTAAGATTGTGCCAATAGGCTCATTGGAAATCCCTTAAATGCAACTTAGTGGATAACAAGCATCATCAACACCTATTGTGGCATTGTCATTTCCCTTAACAACAACCCCACCTATTGGGACATCACCACTTCCCTTAATAATCCCACCACCTATTTCAACACCATCACCAAGTAGAGCAAGTGCATCCCCATGTTAATCACATAACCTCATATGCTACCTACATTGAGCATATTGTAATGCCCTAGGCATCTCTAATATGTCAAAAAGATCATGCCATGAATTAGAGCATCTCCTTCAAAATCACCCAATGTCGTCATTGAATCACATTCGTTGATTGTGTTGGCTCAACACCAATATCATGCATCAAATTAGATACGTTGGTAGCTACCCTATGTTGATATCAATTAATAGGGTTCATATGGTGCACCTTTCATTATAGTACAAGATGGTGGGACTCAAATGCATATGTGGGTAGGGCATATCCCTTAAACAACATGCCTATCCAAAATGACTTTCCATTTCCCT
Source organism: Pseudotsuga menziesii (assembly GCA_001517045.1). Classification (NCBI taxonomy): domain Eukaryota; kingdom Viridiplantae; phylum Streptophyta; class Pinopsida; order Pinales; family Pinaceae; genus Pseudotsuga; species Pseudotsuga menziesii. The sequence goes on from LPNX011013287.1 coordinate 79,700, forward strand.
TTTTCCTCTATGGGGTTTTTCAACAATAAAGAGTGGGTTGCCCTTATAACAATTTTTTGACTTACAAACCACTTTACACCCTGAGATTTAACATGCTCACATCTACATCACTCAAAATATTCCAAAATATACCTAATCTAAGTGAGTTCCTTAAACATTTCCATGACAAATAAAGAGATATAACATTGAGATAATTTATGAAGAAAGTTTTCCTTGTAGGTAATTTATCTTTATCTCATTCTTTCCTTTTATGTGATACTCACCTATGTCACAGGGTTCGCCAGATTTTAACCATGAGGTTCGAAATTCGTCGAACCTTTACAAAAAAATTGGGTTCGTTGGAATTCATCAAGCTAGTTCGAATTCAAACCTATTATTTCCCATCGTGAGTGGTATAGGTGTGAACCCTGTCATTCACCATTGCCAGCCTCATCTCTGCGAACCCTACCGTCATTCTTAATTGAACCCTATCGCTATCGTCGCCAGATTTACCATTAGGAACCCTGTCGCTTCCTGTTTCCAGCCTGACCTTGCCGTCAATATTACTCACAGGCCGTGTAATGTCCCTTAATGGAATTTTGGAGAAAAGTGCAATTCGGATAAAATTCGAGCTTAAGTAGTCGTGACTCTAAAGGGTTCCAACTTTCACCAAATGGTCAGGAATTTGAAAGGAAATGGTACGATGAGTCTTAAAACATCCCAAGGTGTTGTATGGATACTTTGTATCAGAATTTATACCTCTGCAATCTTGTTTGGGGTTGATGAAAAAAATTCCAAAATTACTAGGAAATTGTGATCAAATCCCCCCTAGGATGTAGGCCAACTAGGCTTCCCAACTCATGTACGAACCTCCCAAATTTGTATGCAGAGTATGGGGACTGATATGATACCTCATGTACTATCATTACACATGGTTATTAGTTCTTCAAACTGGTTATAGAGTTCCACATTCGTATGATAACTTTCAATGAAATTGCTTATGGGGAAATTGCATAACTAGCTCGATTTTGACATAAGAAAGGTAGAGCTAAAGGTTTAGATCAGGATGTGACATATAGGGACAATATAAATAATATAAATTGATTCCCCAACAGTATTAAACACCATATAAATCCCTTCATACAATTCTAGTATACAACTCATTCAGTATGGGAGTCAAATACATGAAAACTAGTGAATTAGTAGCATGGAATTGCAATAGCTTGTTGGTTGTGGAGCCCGATCTTCCAATTTCAGATATTTTATTGTTCAGTTGTGTTTGTAACCCATGTTTACTATACACTTGTCCCATCTAAGGGGCGCGGGGGGACATCGTCCCCCCGCGGGGATTCGGGGGGGGGGGATGTTTGTTAACCAACAGTTTGCGGATCCATGGTATTGGGTGACCCATAGTATTCTCCCATGATATTTCCCCTATAAAAGGAAAGCATTGTAATATGACTGTGTATTGTATTGTAGCATTGTAAAAAATATCTGTGATTGTGGGAGAGAGACTATGAGAGTGTGAAGAGGAAGTGCAACAGGGTTGTTGCAAGTTGTATCCCTTCATTTTGTTGGATGGTATAATAATAAAAGATTGACAATTTCTGTGTGGACATAGCCCATCTTGGGTGAACCACGTTATATATGTGTCTCTCTGGTAATGTGTTTAATGTGTTTGCATCTTGTTTAATAATTTAATTGTATAATTGTTATTTCTCTGCGATCCTATTTACTAAATATCAGAGCCAAAAGGTCTATTTGGTTGGTAAACTCGCAGGAAAGAAGGGTTCCTAGTTCAAGTGGGAGAAATGGCGGAAGAAGGAAAGTTTAGGGTCGAAAAAATTAATGGCCAAAACTACGAGTTATGGAAGATGCAAATGTAGGACTATTTGTACCAGAAAGATTTGTACCTACCGTTGGGAAAAAAACCAAAACAGCCGGTGACTATGAAGGATGAAGAATGGGAGGCTCTTTACAGAAAGGAACTGGGAACAATACGAATGTGCCTGGATTCGTCGGTGGCTTTCAATATTTCAAAAGAAAATACAATGGAGGGTGTGATGAGCACATTGGCTAATCTCTATGAAAAAACCCCGGATTCCAACAAGGTATTTTTAATGAAGCATTTATTTAATATGAAGATGTCAGAAGGTGGATCTGTTGCTGACCATTTAAATGAGTTTAATACACTTACCAGTCAGTTAAGTTCTATAAAAGTGAACTTTGATGATGAGGTTAGGGCTATTCTAATCTTGTGCTTATTGCCAAAAAGATGGAACAACTTGTTCATGGATGTAAGTAACTTTATCCCTGGTTCAAACACTCTTAAATTTGATGATGTTCTTGGTGTCATTTTTATGGAGGAAATGCAAAGAAAAAGAACAGGCGAGACATCAGGTAATGTGTTGACCATGGAGAGAAGAGGGAGACAAAAAGTGAGAGGAAGGAGTCCAGGTAATCATAGCAAGTCCAAAAAGGGAATATCCAAGTCCATATTTGGAAAGATAGAGTGTTGGAACTATGGTAAGAGAGGACATCTGAAGAAAGACTGTGGAGCTCCAAAGAAGAAAGGAGACAGGCAACAAGAGACTACTCAGGAAGCAAATGTAGTAGGTGATGTGTTACAAGATGATTTGATTCTCACATTAGATAATACTAGTGATTACTGGGTAGTAGATTCAAGGGATTCATGTCATGCTACACCCCATAGGAAATCCTTTCAACAACATAAGCAGAGTATGTTGTTATTACAGAGGCTAGTAAAGAGATGATTTGGTTACATAGGTTCATGGAGGAATTGGGTAAGAAGCAGGAGAATAGCAGGTTTTACAATGACAACCAGAGTGCCATTCATCTTGCAAAGAACTCAGCCTTTCATTTGAAGACTAAACATATAGATCTCAAGTACCATTTCATAAGATCCGTTCTAGAAGAAGAATTGTTAAAATTGGAAAAGATACATACTAGCCAAAATCCCGCATACATGTTGATGAAGGTAGTAACCAGAGAGAAACTGAGTTCCTGCTCGGTTTCTGTTGGCCTTCAAGCATGAAGGTGAAAATGAGAAATTTGCCAAGTCCAAGGTTTAGATCATAGTCAAGCAAGTGCAACAACGGTGGAGTTGTTGTGATCAGTCTCCAAGTGGGAGATTGTTGGTTTTGGAGCCTAATCTTCTAGATTCAGAGATGTTATTGTTCATTTGTATTTATACCCTAGGTTTAATGTACACTCGTCCCAGTTGTGGGGTACGGGGGAACATTGTCCCCCCGTGGGAGTTCGGGGGGGATGTTTGTTGGAAAACAGTTTTTGGGATGTTTCTGCGATGTTTGTTGGCCAATAGTTTGCAGACCCATGGTATTAAGCGACCCGTAGTATTTTCCCATGGTATTTACCTTATAAAAGGAAAGCATTATAATATGGATGTGTATTGTATTGTAGCATTGTAAACAATCTCTGTGATTGCGGGAGAGAGACTGTGAGAGTGTGAAGAGGAAGTGCAGTGGGGTTGTTGCAGGTTGTATCCCTTCATTTTGTTGGATGGTATAATAATAAAGGACTGGAAATTTCTGTGTGGACGTAGCCCATCTTCGGTGAACCACATTATATTTATGTCTCTCTTGTAATGTGTTTAATGTATTTGCATCTTGTTTAATAATTTAACTGTATAATTGCTATTGCTCTCTGATCTCGTTTTCTAACATAGCTTCACATATGGATTTCTTGTATTTCGACCCACAAAGCATAGGGACATGAAATTACAAAGTAAAAAATCATATATTGTTGTCACAACATCATCAAACTTAGATAACATCCCTCATACAAATCCGATACAAGATTCCTTCAAGATTGAAGTCAAAATCCATGAAAACTAGTGATACAATGGCATGAGAATGCAAGCTTTTCACACAGGAGTTTCTTGGATTTCAAGATGAATAGCATATCAGAATTAAAGTATAGATTATTACATAATATATGGCTTCCCAAACATCATCAAAATTAGTTAAAATTTCTCATACAAATCTCATATAAATCTACTTCAATATTGAATCCAAATCCATGAAAACTAGTTATTCAAGAGCATGGGAATGCAAGCCTTTCATACACGTATTTCTGATATTTCAACTTAAAAATCACATGGACATGAGATTACAGAGCCATGAATCATGTATCAAATCTTGGGCATTAACTATACTCAGCAAAGCACAAGCACCACTCCAACAAGTGTGCCATCAAATGAGAGTGTGGAGGAATGAGAGAATGGGAAGATAGATGAGAATTCGACTGTATGGACCTTCGACCTACAAATAAAACTCATTTATTAAGCTCCCATGAGAGGTCTGAATGGCCTCTCCATCAACCAACTTGGAAAGGAATCCAACTCCCTCGAAATTGGTTCACAAGCAGGGAGAGTGAACTCACCGTGTAATGGACAAGTAAAAGCTATCCAAAATGCCAAAGGCCAATTAACAAATGATCAAAAACTCTTCTCCTTCCTCATGACATCATTTTATTAACTTCATGAGGCCTCCTAAGGTCGAATTCCCCTCCATGGGATTCCTCCAACTCATTTTAGTGGATTAGTAACTCATATGACACTTATCTTCCTCTTCATGCTCCAATTCTTTCCCCAATTCGAATGGCTTCCTCTAACTCCCAAATTTGACCTATTGGTGTCTATTTTTATCCCTATCATGCCATATTTGTCATATGTCAGAAATCAGGTCCGAATCATACTTGTCATAGAATCTTCCATCATTTGTTGTCATAGGGTGCATAAAATCTCCTTCCAAGTGGCACACCTTGTCTTCTAGTATCTTCCTCTTCCATGGGAGTTACCCCCCTTTACCAATTCAAATTCCTTGGCTCATTATATGATATTTGACACCACATAACCATCCAATAATGTTACATTACCCATGTGTTCGAATTTGGATGAATATCATGCCAAGTGTGCGGGGAATCTAGTCACCCAAAGGCTCCACAAGCTTCCAAGTGTCTTCCAAACCCATGCCACCTTATTTTATTAGTATTTATCATTTATGTGACCCATTTAAATGTGAATGTGGTAAAATAAAGTTATTTTGGGTCCCATAGACCCCTTCTTACAAAATTTATGTCTCCATCTCAACCTAGGGAACTAGTAGGTTGGTGAAACATTATTTGCAAATAGACTTATTTGGAAATTATTTAATTGGGGACATGACAATCCTCCCCACTCAAAATTGCTTGTCCTCAAGCAATGCCAAGTTTGTATGTTGCAAAATTTGTTCATATTCCCAAGTGGCATCCTCATTTGGTACTCCTTCCTTTGCACCAAGTGCTCTCTTATGGTTCTGCTCATTAATTTTCTTTAGTTGCAATTTAAGTAGTGGCACTCATGTACTGAAATTTTGTGTTCCCAAAAGTAAAGAGATGTGGATTGTACATATTGATATATCTTGAAACATCACCAATAACACCAAAAGGATTAATCAAATCCATAAAAAAAAAAAATTTGCACAAATAATCTTTACCTTCATATTTTGGAAACCTTTTTCTGAACATTCACCCCTTTTTGCTTCTGTATAATTCTTTGAAGTTGGTACTGATTTACCAAACTTTAAGTTTCTTAAGATTCAAAAATTTTTTTAGAGAGGAACTACCATGCTTGATGCTACACTACTCTGATTACTATTATATTCTCAAGTGGTTACTAAATCTCCAATGTTGCTTGTTTCCCCCCAAAATTGAAACCAATGAGACCAAAAATTATCCCAGGGTCCCATATGATCTCGATACATGCATGATGTGAAATGTCTATGATGAAATTGGATGAACACCAAGCATGTGAAAATTGAATCCATCTCTCAAAAGGTCTCCCACATAGGAAACTAGAACACTGTTATGCAAAGATGAACTCAAACAATTGAAGGTTGGTTTTCTTTCTCAAACCAACAATCAAACTACTACTCCAAGTGAGATGAAACCAAGCAATGCCAGGATCCCATTACTTGTATTGCACCCTTCCAAACATAATGAGTACAAAATATAGGTCATGAAAGTACATAAAAACATCATACAAATGTACATCAAGAAGGTACTTCATCAAAGAATCATGAAAGTGCTTGTACATCCAAGTAAGTAGATCATCATGTGGCCCATACACACGAGCATCAAGTATTATATTAGGTCTGCTCCAATGACATAGGTGAGTATACCATGTCCTATAATATTACTCCAAAAGAATGTAGTATGCATCAAAATAATAATAAGCCGTGTGAGATTTTATCCAAGAAGTGAATGAAGAACCTCCATCAAAATATGAACCCAATAAGGAGCAAAGAAAACATTAAGACTTTAAGTGGCTCAAAGAAGTCTCATCAATACACCCATGAATATGTATATCATCATGAAATAAAAGAGGGTGTTGTTGTCAATAATAATGTTCTTCAATCATATATCTCTTCACCCAAGTGTGGGATGAAATTACTCCAACAACAAATGGACTAGGCAAGGAGCACATAAAATCATGAGTCTCCAAGTGACTTAAGTGAACATAGTAGGTGCACCCATGTAGATGTGTATCATCATAATGTAACAAAGGATGCTGCTGAAAATGTAAATAAGATGGTTCTCTAATAATTCCATCATCAAAAGTAGAGATAGAAGTTTCATACTCCTCATGTGGCACCATTAAAAAGAAACCTTTCACCCATACTTCATTACTATGAATGCTGCAAAATATGGAAGTGTAGGATGTAGGAGAAAGAAGCAACTCACCCAAAGGATTAGAAAGTGAAAATTTTCCATCATGTGAAGTCTCCATAGTGGTAGGAACATGCACCTCCCTCAAAAATGAAACCTTTCCTCATATGTTGATTCCAAGGTAGTGGAATCATGCACTTCTTCAAAAAGTGGTCACCCATCTTCAAGAGGCAACTCAAGTTCCTCTTCCACCACAACTAGTGATTGGATCTCATAAATCTCATATTCAAACAAATCAAGAACTTGCAATTTTCCATGTTTCTCATTATCCCTCATGTCATGAGAATCCTCCAATCAATCTACCATATGACAATCTGAAACATAGGAGGAAGAACAAGTTTCTTGCAACTTCTCAAGAAGTTGCTCATTTTGGATTTTGAGCTTATGAATATCCTCATTATTATTAAAGTGTGCTTCATGTAACCATTCATTAAGCTCAACCAAATTATTTCTATAAAAAAGCAAAGACATGAAATTACCTTCGATGTTGCAAATTGCTCTTTGAATCTTCTCCATGTCTTCAAGGAAGGATGGCTCCTCTAATCAAGAAACTTTCCAACAAGAAATTGTCACCAATGATTTAGTGTCATTGAGTATGCTAAGTGCCTCATGTATATCCATTTCACTCATCTTCAAATACCCTTCAATGAAGAATGGTTCATGGGAGTGAACCTCCTCTTCTTTTTTCTTCTTGATTTGATCAACTTCTTGAAGCTCAATTGGTGATGGGGAAGTCTTGGTTCTTCATTATCTGTCACGAGGTCTTCATCTTCATGCTTATGGGAAATTTGGCTTGCAGCAACATTTTCAAATATGATCTCTATGTCACCAACATAGAGTTGTGAGCACCCATCATTAGGTACTCTTTCATAGTTCAATGATCCATCAATAGATTCTCTTTGATTTGCACAACCCCCATCAGTAAGGATTGTGTGCTTGTATTCACTTTCCTCTTTATGTTCTTCTCTGCAATCACCTTGAGGTAATTGATGCTCCACTTCATGATTCTTTGTTTCTTCCTTTAATGGTGTATCTAGGCTCTTTTCACAAGTAGGCAGATTTTTTCTCATTTCATGCTCCTACAAACTTGTGGATTGTTGATGGTCCCTTAATGAGTTCAAATTTGAATTCTTGTTCCTATATCCATTCAACCAATAATAAAAGTATTTGAAAGGTATGGTATTATGTGTCTCTCTATGATGGAAATTTCTACTACCCCCTCATTCTAGCTTACCCCTAAGTTGACTAGCTGTCAATTCGAACCCTTGCATAAGCTGCTTGGCCATATAATCAAAATATGACTTCAATTTATTAAATTCATCTCTATCATCCATAAATTCAATAGGTTCAAATACCATGATCTGATACCATTTCAATGTCCCTTAATGGAATTTTGGAGAAAAGTGCAATTCAGGCAAAAATCGAGCTTCACTAGTCGTGACTCTACAGGGTTCCAACTTTCACTAAATGGTACCAAATTTGAAAGGAAATGGTATGGTGAGTCTTAAAAAATCCCAAGATGTTTCATGTATACTTTGTATCAAAATTTATACCTCTGTAACCTTGTTTTGGGCTGATGACAAAAAGGCCAAAATTACTAGGAAATTGTGACCAAATCCCCCCTAGGGTGTAGGCCAAGTGGGCTTCCCAACTCATGTACGAACCTACCAAATTTTTAGGCAAGTATGGGGACTGATATAAGACTTCATGGACTATCATTACACATGGTTATTAGTTTTTCAAACTAGTTATAGAGTTACACATTCATTTGATAACTTTCAATGAAATTGCTTATGGGGAAATTGCATAACTAGCTCAATTTTGACATAAGAAATGTAGAGTTAAAGGTTCAGATAAGGATGTGACATATAGGTACAATATAAAGAATACAAATTGATTCCCAAACAGTATTAAACACAATAAAAATCCCTTCATACAATTCTAGTATACAACTCATTCAGTATGGGACTCAAATACATGAAAACTAGTGAATTAGCAGCATGGGACTCAAATACATGAAAACTAGTGAATTAGCAGCATGGAATCTCAATAGCTTCACATATGGACTTCTTGGATTTCGACCCATAGAGCATAGGGACATGAAGTTACAGAGTAAAAAATCGTATGTTTCTGTCACAACATCATCAAACTCAGATAACATCCCTCATGCAAATCTGATACAAGACTCCTTCAAGATTGAAGCCAAAATCCATGAAAACTAGTGATACAATGGCATGAGAATGCAAGCTTTTCACACAAGAGTTTCTTGGATTTAAAGCTGAACAACATATGAGAATTAAATTACAGAGTATTACATCATATATGGCTTTCCCAACATCATCAAACTCAGTTAAAAGTCCTCATACAAATCTCATATAAATCTACTTCAACATTGAATCCAAATCCATGAAAACCAGTTATTCAAGAGCATGGGAATACAAGCCTTTCATACATGTATTTATGATATTTAGACTTACAGAGCATATGTACATGAGGTTACAGATCCATGAATCATGTATCAAATCTTGGTAATCAACTATACTCAACAAAGCGCAAGCACCACTCCAACAAGTGCGCCATCAAATGAGAGTGTGGAGGAATGGAGAAGGAGGAATGAGAGAATGGGGAGATAGATGATAATTCAACTGTATGGACATTAAACCTGAAGATAAAAATCCTTCATTAAACTCCCATGAGAGGTCTGAATGGTCTCTCCATCAACCAACTTGGAAAGGAATCCAACTCCCTTGAAATTGCTTCACAAGCAGGGAGAGTGAACACTCATCGTGCAATGGACAAGCAAAATCTCTCCAAAATGCCAAAGGCCAATTAACAAATGATCAAAATATCTTCTCCTACCTCATGAAATCCTTTTATTAACTTCATGAGTCCTCCTAAGGTCGAATTCCCCTCCATGGGAATCCTCCAACTCATCTTAGTGGATTAGTAACTCATATGACACTTGTCTTCCTCTTCATGCTCCAATTCTTTCCCCAATTTGAATGGCTGCCTCTAACTCCCAAATTCGACCTCTTGGTGGCTATTTTTAGCCCTATCATGTCATATTTTTCACATGTCAACAGTCAGGTCTGAATTTGTCATACTTGTCATAGAATCTTCCATCATTTGTTGTCATAGGGTGCATAGAATCTCCTTCCAAGTGGCACACCTTGTCTTCTAGTCTATTCCTCTTCCATGGGAGTTACCCTCCTTTACCAATTTGAATTCCTTGGCTCATTATATGATATTTGACACCACATAACCATCCAATAATGTTACATTACCCATTCGAATTTGGATGAATATCATGCCAAGTGTGTAGGGAATCTAGTCACCCAAATGCTCCACAAGCTTCCAACTGTCTTCATGAACCCATGCCACCTTAATTTCTTAGCATTTATCATTAATGTGACCCATTTAAATGTGAATATGGTAAACTAAAGTTATTTTGGTTCCCATATCCCCTTGTTACAAAATTTATGTCTCCATCTCAACCCAGGGAGCTAGTAGGTTGGTGAAACATTATTTGCAAATAGTCTTATTTGGAAATTATTTAATTGGGGACATGAAAATCCGTCAATATTATTCACCCTGCCGTCAATCACTCGGTGTTAAAATATTCATGGCCCGTGAACCCTTCTACCCAATTGTTGTGACTCTTGAACCGTCACTGCTCTCGATCCTAGTCGACTAGGTATATACAAGAAATATGTAATATGTTTTTAAATTTCAATATTTTGGTATCACTACTCTAATGCGGAAATATAGAGAAGAAAAATAAATGGTTAAATATTAAAATGGATGAGAGGGTCCCTATTTTAGATATGGGGCAAGAAGCAAGTTGATTGAGCATTATTTTTTAAATTTTAATAACGTTATTGGTTTATAATTAAGTTATTTATCATGACTTTTACTTAAATATGTTTATTTATGTTGATTTTTTAATATATTATGTTATTATTTATTTTATAATTTACATATATTTATATTTTGAAAAATGTATATAGACATAGAAAACAATGCATTGAAGGTTCTTGGAGCGAAAAAATATATAATTATGCAACCCCGACGCCCTGGTGCAGGACCCCGACGCTTTGATCCTCTGCGCGCTTGGACCTCGATTACATGGCTACAAGAGGGGGTTTTGAGGGTTCCTCCTCCTAGGCTCTTTGATTTCAAAAAGCTAGTTGCAACTAGTTGTAAGCACTCGACAAGTGCGGCCCAACAGAAGTTTGTGAAAAAACTAAACAACATCCCTTCAGTCGCCCTCCCAATCGAAAAACCTTGCAAGGCTGCGTTGAATATAGCTAGAAGGGGACTCATCGGGTTGTTCATTGGCTTATGGCCTTCTCCCAAATCCATAGATTCATGGGTGCAGAGAAACTGAGACCTATAGTCACAGAAGGAATAAAAATCCAACTGGTTGGTAAGGGTTATTTTGTTTTCATTTTTGAGAATATAGAAGATAGAGACGTCATATTTTAGAATGGGCCATACTTTATGGGTCCTCAGGGATTGTATCTAAATAAATGGACATCGTATTTTGATCCAACACAAGATGTGCCTTTTGTTGTCCCAGTTTGGGTTTGTCTCCCTCATCTACCCTTGCATTGCTGGAATCTGGAATCCTTAGAAGCCATTGGGAACACTTTGGGGAGATACGTAGATAGAGCAGAAAGAAAGGAACAATATTCATGTGCTCGAATATGCGTAGAGGTAGATATGAAAATAGGGATTTCAGAAGCCATAAATTTAACTATGGCAGATTGGTCTCGTGTTCAGGAACTAGTCTACGTACAACTCCCTCTTAAGTGTAGATATTGTCACGACTACGGACACTTTGCCCAACAGTGCAAGAAGAAATTTGAAGAAGATGCAGAGAAGACAAAAGAAGAGCAGTGGACACAAGTGCAGAAACTGACTCTGTCAAAACAAAACAACAGATCAAAAAGAAAAGGGGCGCCTACGGGGTTGGGTGGGCCTCCCATGGTGCAGCTTCAAGGGGAGGGAAGCGCAGATCTGGTCAACGCAGAAACAACTCAAAACCCTTTCGGAATTATGAGTACTCTAGAAGAATAATCAGAGATAACAGATGTTGAGGTCGAACAATAGATCGACGCTCCGGTAGATGAGGAAGGAATTGAATCCACAACGTAGGATCACCCCATCTCCCCAACAAGAGGCTCTTCCTCTCCCTCTTATGCAGAGATGACAAAGAAAAAACCACTTGAAAATTCTGGATCTTCAAAAGAAGAGACATTTGAGAGGTCCTCAAAATGGGCAAGGAGGAAATCCCTAAAGGAAACTAGGGAAGAAGAAGCGAAGAGGCAAAAAATGCAAGGAAGACAATCCACCATTGAAATTTCTATTGAGAGAAATACTAGAGCCAAGCCCCCAAGGGGAGGCCCTTCACCCTCCCTCCCTAGTAAATAATGCGATTAGTCTCTTGGAATTGCAGAGGATTGGGGAATCCTATGAAAGTTGAAGCAGTTAAAGATATTTTAAAAATAGAATCAACAAAGATACTCATGCTCCAAGAGACTAAAATAAAAGAGGAAATTCTTCTCACTTTAAGCAGGGCGAAATGGAAGAAAAATGATGGAAAGGTAGTCAGTGCAAGGGACTCCTCAAGAGGGCTTGCAACACTGTGGTCGGAAGATTAATTTTTGTTGGAAAGCGCCTTTGAGACACAACACTAGATTTACACAGAGCTACGTCATATTTCAAGCAAGATTTCCTTTTCCCTTTTTAATTTATATGTGCATGTACACTATCTTGAGAAGAAAGAATGTTGCTAGACTTTAAAAGGTTTCCTAGAAATTTACTCTCCCACAAACATCATCATAGTTGGAGATTTAAACCTTGTTTTGGATCCAAAGGAAAAATGGAGATGCACAAGTGGGAGGGACCAATAGCTTCCTTTGGTTGAAGATATGATCCAATAGTGGGACCTTTTAGATTTCAAGCATAAGAAGGGCCTCTACACCTGGACCAATAACATAGTAGGGGCAAATCACATTTTAGCACGCCTTGTAAAGTTCCTTATGCAAAGCTCGCTTCTATTAGAGAGGAAAATAATCTTCTCTAAAATTCTTCCAAAGCTAACTTATGATCATAAGCCCATTCTTTTGTAGTTGGAAGATGAAGAAAACCTGGGCCCTATACCCTTCTGCTTTAGTCCTCTTTGGATAGAACAAGAAGGGTTCATGGAAATAGTCAGCAAGGCCTGGTCCTTTCCTGTTGTAGGGTCGCCAGTCTATGTGTGGGAACATAAATTAAAAGCTACCAATACCGCCCTGAAGGATTGGGTTAAAAATTCTTTCATAACCCCTACTAGTAACAAAAGGGAGACAATTCAGATCTTATCTAAGTTACAAATGGAGATGGAGGAAAAAAACACTACTACCTTGGAGTTGGAAAAGGAGCAAAACACTTAGTTCAATTCTTTTCGCTCTTTTTGGCAATTAGAAGAGTATTGGAGGCTAAAATCTCGCAACCTCTAGTTAAAAGGGGAGACTGCAACACCTCCTTTTTCCATCAGCAATAAGATATCATCTCTCTTGTAATCACATTGTTGAAATTTCCTCCCTAGACGGGGCAATATATAAAGGCTTCGATAAAATTAAAGTGGCCGCAGAATCTCATTTTCAGAATTTATTTAAAGAGGACGGTTTCATTGATGAGAAGGTCACCTCTGGTTTTCTGAACCATATTCCTTCCCTCGCCAGCTAAGAGGAAAATTTCAATCTCTTGAAACCTTTTTATGAGGAAGAAATTATCAATGTAATTTGATCTATGGAGCCTGACAAGGCTCCAGGGCCAGATGGTTTTACTCTACACTTCTATAGAGCTTGCTGGATAGTAATAAAGATGAATCTACTAAGAATGATAAAGTTGGAGGCTGTAGCAACTCCACCTTCCTTGCTTTAATCCCCAAAGAGGTGAGCCCTAACACTTTTGACATATTCATACCTATCTCGTTATGAAATGCTTCCTATAAAATTCTCTCCAAGCTTTTAGCAAATAGACTAAAGCCTTTGCTAGGAAAGATCATCTCCCCCATGCAGGGTGGCTTTGTCAGAGGAAGGAATATCCTGGATAATGTAATTCTAGTGAAAGAAGCTTTGCACTCTAGTAATTATGGTAGGAGCAAGGAATGCTCATAAAGTTAGACATGGCAAATGCTTTCAATCGGGTAAAACTTTCCTTTATTTACAAAGTTCTTCTTTCCTTTGGTTTTAGCTCTAATTTTGTAAATTTGATTAAAGCCTGCACTGACAAGCCTTGGATAGCTCCCTTGGTAAATGAAAGACCCGCAAACTACTTTCAAGCTATGAGGGGAATCCGTCAAGGCTTCCCTCTCTCTCCTTTCCTCCTCATTCGGATGGCAGACTCCTTGAGCAGAAAATTGACAGCTGAAAAAAAAAGCAGGGACAATCCCAGGCATAAGGTTGGTGAAAGGATTATACCCTATTAATCAGGCCTTGTTTGCAGATGACTTTCTTCTTCTGGGAGGGGCCTCCTTAAAGATTGCAAAGGATTTCAAAGAGATCATTCAAATCTTTTGTAACATCTCTGGAGCGTTTATCAACAACAGGAAAAGTGCAGTATATGGGTGGAATGGAGACCATCAAACAATCTTACAAATAGCTCATTTCTTGGGGTTTCCTGGATTTGCTTCTTGGAAAAAAATCAGATACCTAGGCCTGCCTTCAACACTGGGTTTTAATAGACCCTCGCTTTGGCACGAAGTGATAAGTAAGATCAAATTAAAAATTGCGTCTTGGGGAGGTCATTGGCTAACAAATGCTAGAAAACTCACTCTAATCAAATCAGTTCTATCGTCTTTCCCTATTTTCTAGTCCTCCTTCCTTTTGGCTCCAAATTCCATCATGGATCAAGTATCCAAGTTGATCAGATATTTCCTTTGGAAAGGAGGCAAAGGGAATCAAAGCAAATTCCATCTGGTAAGTTGGGAGACAGTCAAAAGACCATTTTTTGAAGGTGACCTACATATTAGAGATCCAGGTTTGGCCAATATTGCTTTGGGAGGAAATTTTTTATGGAAGCTCTTCTCAAATCGCAGTCACCCGTAAGTCAAACTCTTAGGAAAAAATATCTTAAAGGAGGTTCCCTGATAAATATTCAAATAAACAATATTCCTAAAGGAACTTTAATCTGGAATCTCTGTTGCAGAGGGATTGAATTCTTTCAAAAGCATCTTTTCTGTATCCCTGTAAGTGGAAGCAAAACACTGTTGTGGAAAGACAACATTCTTGGACAACCACCTTTAGAAAATGCCGATGATCTAGCAGATATAAGAAATTGGCTCATGAGACAGGGGAAACTTCGGCTTGCAGACATTTCAATGTGGGATAATTATGGGAATTGGATGGAGTGGTCTCTCCCAGGAATCCCATAATGACTTCTTCTCCAAATGAATATTCTTCTCTATGCTCTGACGGGTTTGACACCTGTGCACCTACACGCAGCAGACAAATGGGGGTGGGGTAAGATTGGAGTATACTTTGTAGCTCAAGGTTTTGCTTCTCTCCAAAACCAACCAAGCTTTGATACACACCCGCGTTATGGAAGTTTGTGTGGAATCCTTCCGGGCTACCCAAAATAAACTTCTTTACTTGGGTGTTAATGCATAAGAAAGTTTTGACAGGTGAAAATTTGCTGAAGAGAGGCATTCTAGGGCCTCATAGATGCCCTTTATGCTGTTTGGCATTTGAAAACATAGAGCACCTCTTTGTGGATTGTTCCTTTGCACAATTGGTTTGGTTGCATTCCCTTCAATGCCTAAATGCTCCTGTTCCCTCACAAGTAACAACGGTTACCCTCTTTTCCACTTGGAAAGCTCGATACCCCTGCGCGGTGACATCCAAATCTCTATGGAACATGATATGGCAAACCCTCCCAAAATACATATGTTGGAAAATTTGGCTTGCAAGGAATGATCATATTTTCAAAAACACTATGTCAACCTCGATGCTGGTAGCAGCTAAAGCAAAAGCACTTCTTCTAGAGACTCGGGTAATCTCACTTCCTCGTTTGTCCCTTCACTCCTTCCTGAAGAGAGACACTGGTTGGGATCCTTTATGCTTCTTGACAGGAAACATGCCCCTTGACAACCCTTATCCTCCCCTGACTAGCGTTTACGGATCCCTGATGAAGAATTTCAAGTGTGGTGGAGGAAATTGGGAAAAGTAACAGTCTTCTATGATGGAGCCTCCAAAAGGAACCCGAGGCAACTGGTGCAGGAGGAGTGATTTACTCCCCCGGTGGAACACATGAAGTAACTTTCAACTGGGGTTCAGGACATAGTACCAACAATCAGGACAAAATCCTCGGCCTTCTAAAAGGCTGCCAGATAGCTCACAAAATAGGTTATAAAGACCTGCAAATCTTTGAAGATTTGGAAATTTTGATCAAAGCTTTAAATTCAGAAGATCATTTCAGCAATCCCTCCCTTAACAACTCATTACAAAGGCTTCGTTTTTTACTGTATGACTTCACTT
The DNA here is from genome assembly GCA_001517045.1 of Pseudotsuga menziesii. Lineage (NCBI taxonomy): Eukaryota > Viridiplantae > Streptophyta > Pinopsida > Pinales > Pinaceae > Pseudotsuga > Pseudotsuga menziesii. The sequence continues at coordinate 95,950 of LPNX011013287.1, forward strand.
CCTCCTTCTTTTATCATATTATGCACGGTTTGAACAAGGTAGCGGATTTGAAGGCAAATATAGGCTGTATTCCATCACAAGGTGCTCTCAGTATGAATGACGGACCATCCACGTGGAATCCCATCCCTTAGTCATCCAGGAATTGAACAGACTCCCGACCTGTGTAAGATTTTGAGATTAGGGGTGTTTTCTTGGCCTCCTCTGTAACTATAGTAGTAAATGCGATCTCCTGTGGGGTAATTTGGCAAGCTGGAAAGTGGATTGTGATCTTTGTATCGCTGTAATTTTGGTTGATTAAGCTACAACCCAACCTGCTACTTTAATAAAAAAAACCCGTTCTAATTAAAAAAAATGTATATAGATGAATTTAATGTCAAACCTCAATCCGAACCTCATAATTTTTTTTGAATTCGAATCAAATTTTAAGATTGTTGAACTTGAATTTGAACCCAAACCATGTGACATAAATACTCACAATCAAAAATTAAAAATTAAAATTCATTATTACTTAAAAAAATATTATAACAATGCTTATATAATAATTTAAAAAAATGATTTTACAAACAAATAGTTATATGATTTGAACCTTTCTCGACTATCATCACCACCCAAATTTAGTCAAATTCTAAATTTTCATTAATAAAATTGCATTCTCAAATATTAAAAAAAAAAAAACCAAAGATTTAAACTTTACCTATCGAGTTACAAACCAGAGCTTCCATCAAATGCCAAAGTCCACACCTAAATTCTATTTAAACATTAAAAGTAATGTAAAATTTAAACTTTACTCACCGAGCAACAAACCATTTAAACTTTACTCACCGAGAAACAAACCAGAGCTTCCACCCAAAGCCAATTGGACTTTGGTGGCACCCATCAAAATTGAACTTTATCCATCCTTAACCTGGGAGGGAGGTCTGAGTGGAAAGGTCTATGCTTTAGCTATTTAGACTCGTTCAATGTCTTCTTTTTCAAGCTGGAGTTAATTGGGCAAGAGCGTATATATATCGCCTGGTAAACGGCAGAGCTGACTCTCTGACTACTTGGAAGGCAGTGGAGGATCAGTGACAGAAAACAGCACAGCAACGAAAACATCCATTACAAACCGAAGCCAAGACAGATATGGAGGAGTATATAGAGATGGGTTTCAGAGGAGAAACCAATTGGTTACAATCCCTCGGATCACTCGACAACACGCTGATATTCAACTCTCAAATTCCTCCGGATGAACCACCGAGGATCGAATCTCGCCCGCTCGTCCTAACAGCTCCCCAGGGCTCTGGGTCATGCGAAATTACCCGTAAGTTCTTATCTGCGCCATCACATTGAAGGATTAATGTTCCACAGACTGTTATATAGTATTCAGTATTTCTTTCTAACTGCTTCCGGAGGATTTTGTGGCTTAGCAATTTTTATAATACGAATCCCTGCACTTTATAATTCTATAATTTTTAGGGCTAATTATAGGTTCCAGTCTCTGCTGGTTGATTCAAAGATGGTTGTGACAATAATGAGGCAAGGGTCTGCCAAATTAAAATGGTAAGAATCGGGATAAAATTGAAAACAGGACAATTTTTGTTTTTTTTTCTTCATTTTTTGTGTATTTTTAGGATTACCAATTACTTGGCGATTCCGGCAACGCAGATTTCAGCAACTAGATCAAGAGCTCTTTGTCTTAATTGTGAGGGACTTATTGGTCTGGTTGCTGCTAATTTTGGTTTCAAAACCATTGATTTCACCAGATGTAAATTGTACGGATTATAATCTACAGTTTCCTTTATGTGCTTTGAATTGGAAAAAAACTGTTTTATAAATTCAGGTATACTTTCAATAGTATAATATCTTTATCACACTGCACACCAAAGTTATCAGGCTTCACTTGGAGAATGAGCGAAACTCTGCTCGGCCCTTCTGCCTAGCCCATAGTTACGATATATGGATTTGGATTTGATATGATTCAGATTTGGAAAAAATCATATTGGAAAATTATAATTTGAAAAGATCACTGATGTATGTCTTATATATACTAATAATGATAGATGGTGTTCCAAGCTGGAGATCTGGTGGTGGGTCTTTATAAAAAACTGCAACTTTTCTTGTGTTAATGTTCCAAAACTAAATTTCTGTGAGGGGCTAGAGCCTAGATGTTAATATTTCTAAAGGTCGAAAGGCTCTGAAAATTTAATATATTTTTATATTTGTAAAGACGACGACATATTTAAAACCTTTATCCAAAGTTCAGTGTAAAAAGGAAAAGGAAGGCAGCGTCTACATTATTGAGTAACTTGCAAGTTTGCAACCAGACAGACAAGGAACAGCAAAAGAAAGACCAGTGATCATCGTGTACAACAAAGACATCATAAAGATGATTTGTAAAGGTTAGGCCTATGGTCCATTTGTCTTTACAACATGGATCCCTCTTTGTAGAATTAAAGTTTTATGTCGTTGCAATCACTGTCAAACTGAGCTCAAGCTTCTCAAGATCCTGTTCACTGTCAAGCATGAAGGGCTCTGTCATATTTGGTTTCAGGACTTGTCTACTTGCTGTGTAGTGCCAAGACCAATCGAACTACAGAAACAAGTGCACTCCAATTCTGTTATGCCAGCTAAATAACACACACTGTATCTTGAAATGTTTAAATCTGACATGGAATTAACAGCATATCTAGCCATTTATTATACATTCCAGCCATAAGCATGAAGCATAACAACTCTTCTTGTCATTGCTACGGTCCACCACTATAACCATGAAACATTAAATGTATATGATCATATGTTTATATTGTGTGGCTGTAGGTAGATAGCAATGCACATGGCTTGGAGAATGCATTGATTGTAATACAGTGAGGTGCGATTACATGTGGTTAAAAGTTAAACAGACCAAAGAGACTTGCTGGCTGTTAGCATATGGTTCAAACAGAGCACAAGCAAGTATTGTAGGCCAGCGATTCAAGCAAATCGTTGCTGCTGCTGTGTATACAACCCAGCAGTTCAAGCAATAGATTACAGTGCTGTGGAGGTTCATATGAATATTCAATTCTTAGGTACTGGAATTAATTACTACCAAAGTGAATTACCTGTGATGGGGAGTGTGTATGGTCTCTCAAGTATCAACAGCTCAATCAATACATTCAAATACACACAAAGGACAATACATAATACCTTGGATAAACCCAAAGGAAAAACTCCAACATCGAATGGCTCTGCCCAGTCTTTATTTCTTGGTAATTGCAGAAACTACAATATTGTCTAGCTCTCTGGAACATTTACAAATTACATTCACATGAATTTGCTCAGCATTTAATTTCTTCTCTGCCAAAGAACCCTTTCTCAATAGCTGTGCATGGGTCTAAACTTTAAAGGCATTGCGGGCTTTGCTGGGGGTAGCTGGAGGGTTTAGTGTCCCCATCTCTTCAACAATCCATCTTCAGCTCTCTTCCTCTCCCTTTTGACTTTTTCTGGCAGTGTTCCAATTCAAGGTTCTTTTGATTTGTCTTCTTTTGACTTTAGTGCTTCTATTGGCAGTGAGGCACTTTGTAGGTGAGTTGTAGTTGATTGAATTCAGGTGGGGCACTTCACACTGTCAACTGCATCCTCTTATCTCATCATCAACTTCCATAGTCACGAGCTTCATTTCTATAGCCAAAATTTATAGGTTTGCCAAGTGCTTTGCATTGATCTGAGCCATTAACTGTTCGATGTTTATTGTGGATCCGTTTCAGATCAACAGTCCCACAACCAGCAATCCCAGTAGTAGACCACAAAATGGCACCCATAAATTTAGCAGACTTAAAATAAAGATGCTTTCAAGTTTCGACCAACAACACCAATAAGACACGTGAAGTTTATGAGAAAGATTGTGCACAGCTAGACAGTGCTAGAGTGAGAGAATTACAGGCACGGAAATGTAGGGTGTAGAGGAAAGACACTCATGAGTTGGAGACACCAAGAGGGAATGACTCTACAAAATGGTATGAAATATTTAAAAGCCTGTAATATATAAAATAAATATGCTCTTGTAGACCCTACCTCCTTTCCGTTGCTGGAATTCCACGGTTGAAACTTGATTTTGCTTTAAATCTCCAACAACAGCAGGCAGCTGAAATTTCTTCACACAGTGATGGTCAATTTTCCTATATGAAATATTAAAAAATCTTGGAATATATAAAATAAGATGCTATTGTAGACCCTACCTCCTTTCTATTGCTGGAATTCTACTGTCGAAACTTGATTTTGCTTCAAATCTCCAACAGCAGCAGGCAGGCGAAATTTCTCCATACAGTGATGGCCAATTCTCCTCAAGGCTCATGCGCAGCACACAAGCAAGTGAATTGCAACTCAAGCGTGTTTTGGTTGAGGGGCTTGATGCCTATTAACAGCAATTGATGCAAATTTCTGTTGGGAATGCTTTATTTTTTGGCATGTTAGGGTTTTGGGCTGAATTTGAATTTCAAAGTGAATTGCAGGTGGAATTTTCAGAAATTTGGATTTGAATTTGTTAACGATATGTTAAGTTTTAACCAATTTGAATCTGAATCTGGGCAGAACTTCAGTCGTATCCAGTTCTTGGTCAAACTCCATACGGGCGGGCCTGATTTAGCCAAATTTTGCTACTGTGGCTGAGCCAACTCAATCCCGTGCCTGACTCTGCCAGTGAGTCAAACTTGCAGCTCAGATCCTGACCTGCAAATAACTCGTGGGTTAATTGCTGGCTGATGAGTCCAACTTGTGGGAGGATGGATAACCTCACCAGCATGAAATATAAGCCAACAAGGAAAACAATAAATGTCATCTTGAATAATTTCTGCTGCTTAGTTATTGCCAAGTCCATTTCAAATTCTTTCACTAGTTTTGCCGATTTGTGTTTTCAACATTGAATAAGAGTTGACTTGGATTTGGTAAAAACTCAAGAGTTGGCTTGGAAATTAAAAAAATAAAAAAATAAAAAAATAAAGAAAAAAATAATTTTCATAATATGAATTTACAATGTCCATATCATGCAAAATTTCAGAAGCCCTTGTTTCAAAGTACATAGATGATGCCACATACTACAAAATGCCACGGATTATAGAGAGTTGACAGGTTTGCTGGTTGTCTGCTGTGAAATCAGGTCAGAAATGATTTTTGTTTTTGTTTTTTCTGGCTTTATAGACAAACGATGGATTCTGGCTCACAGGACTCACAAGTCAGACTCACCAAAACAATCAATCTGACTTGTGAGATAGTCATACTCCCGAATGAGATTCAGAGGAGATGACTCCACTTGGTTTTCTAAAAGAGAGTCAAATTTGGGAGTTGACTTGGACTGGGAAGAGTCTGTTCACACTAGTGCACACTTTTCAGATTTGCTTATCAGTGAGGTTTTAAGAACTTAAATTACATGGCTAATGTTGTATGTATGCTTTTACATGTTTTTTCCTGCCTAGTGATGATGTGCTTTATGTTCAATACTTAATAACATGCTTGAGGCTGAAAATGCATGGGTCTGTGATTGTTTTAATGCTTGAATTAAGCTCCATTCACTCTTTGGAATAGAAGCAAAATAACCAGATTGACATTTTAAAGGTGCCTGTTAATTTTTTGCCTTTTATTCTTCACTCAGGCTTGTTGGAAGCATCCTGTATGGATAATAGCCATAGAAATCATTATCAGATCGGTATTTTAATTTAAGTCATCTTGCTATTCAGATAGCTGGTTGTCATTGCCAACTCATCCTAAAACTCCTAAGTAATGTTGCAAACATTGTCTTGACGAAAAAATCGGCAAGGTCCAGATAACATCATTTCGGAATATTTTGGGAACACATTGGCAAACATCGGCAATGTATTGGCAGACTTGAAAATTACAAAAATATTCATTTTTTTTTCAATTTTTAAACATCTAAAGCAACAATAATATCAATAAACACATTGCCACATGAATATGGAAAGAAAACTGATATACAAGATATATAGGATGTCTAGTGAATCAGTGATAACTGATACATGATGATGGAACAATATCAGCCCAAGCTTCAGGTGAGAATCTAGAATCTCAGCAAGGAGGCAAGGCAATGGCAAGTGATATATCACATGCTTATCTAACAAACAATGGGCCCAGGTCATCCTCAAGACATTCTGGTAGCAGAAGTGACCACCTGGATGCTAAGCAAAAGACTGAATATCCTTCCATGAATGAGATAAACTAGACACTATTGAAATGCAGATCATGTGTAACAATTGGAGTTAATATGACACCTATCATGATCTCACAAGATGACACCTATTATGCTCTCACAATAGAAATAGAGAGATCCACAATAATCAAAATGGAAGAAACCAAGAGTACACATCACCACCAAGGGTACATAAAGGGTCCAGAAGGCTGTCACTTTGTGATTGCGTTCATGAAGCTTTTTCTAGCAGCCATGGAAATCAGGATTTTGTCAAATAACAGTCAGTAATCAAGAGGAAGAGTGACATGTTACATTTGATTGGATTATGCGCAGCTGTTTGAAAATCTTCAGAAAGTCCCAGATTTGATCCCTGATTTGACTGTTTGAATGTGAACAAGGTACATTATAGGAGAAGCTATGCTCTCAACGTGTGGCTTGATTGCATGGCCCTGTGCTCGATGGATTTGTTTGACTGAAAATCCCATGACACCATCATGCTTTATCGCTTGGCATATTGGAGGTCCAAACTGTGAAACAAAATGCACAGATGTCAAACTGTGAAACTGGAATGAAAAAAACCCAAGTAAAAATTGATTTTAAAAACCCTATTTCTGGACGGCTGCAATTTTCCTTCAATTAGCGAGTTATTGGCAATTTCTCTGGAAAAAATCGGCAAAAAATCAGGAAAATTTCGACTGAAAATCTTGGTGATTTTTTGAGAAAATATCGACAGGTAGAATATACCGTGATTTCTTGGCACATCGGCGATGTTTGCAATACTGCTCCTAAGTACACATGTTGACTAGTTCATTGCTTTTTCAGTGAGCTATAACAAGCAAGCTGCATATAGCCTTATCTATGAATTTTGTTCTCATGTTCAATTAAAAAAGTTAATAACAGAGGAAACATTCTTGATGTACTTTCATATTGTTTAGTAATTAAATATCTGATGCATTTTGGGAAAAAACAAACAGAGGAAAGCAATACTGGTTTTAATCTTTTTTTTTCCCTCAAAATTATTAATGTACATATTTGTCTACCACGAGGTGTCCAAGTTGTTTTGCATCCAAATAAAACCTGTATAGATTCCAGTTTTGTTATCAATTCCAAGAAAGTGCTTCTAACTCAATTCTAATAGCAAGGCAGTTTCATTATACACTATTATTCAAGCATTGTGGAAATTGTGAAAAATGTCTAGCATCTGGCTAGCATCATTGCCAGATACAAGTCTTGCATGGGTTTCACTTTCAATATATGTGACTCAATAATCCTGGAGGCCTAATTGGTTTTGTATCATTAGAGACTAAATAAAATATTATTACTCCAGAGTTCTGGACATGCATTTAGCTGAAGTGTGCAGAATTCCTACAAAGTGAGACAGTAATAAGTAATAACGATGAATACTAAATAGAACAGAAGAAAGACTGTTTGTACCAATGTTCTAGAGACTATATACCTGCTGGCTGTACTTTCTAGTCGCTTTGACCTTTTTTTCTTTCATGACATCATATCCTGGGGAAACCCACTGGGCACTTCCCTCATTCCAAGGATGGTACTCAAGGTAAACTGGATTCCTCAGGGCTCAAGGCTAATACAGCAATATACTCATTCACGTCACTTGCTGGAATTGATCCTGGGGGGGGAGTATAACACTCTCTGAACCGCCTGGGCTAGACCCAATTGAATTCTAGTCCCTTTGACCTATTTTGGTCTTTCAGGGACATTGATTTCAATTTCAGTTTGTCTTTGTTGAATTCACAAGTTGTTTCAAGTTGTGCCAGATTGAAATTGTATTTTAAAATAAAGAAGGTGCTACCAGAGAAAGGGTATGTGTTACTTGGCTTTTGGGGACTTGAGGTTTTAGCACAACGTTATTCATTCATTTAGTTTATGATCTCTATCAAATGTGATTCTTCATCAAGACATGGGCTGCACAAGGAGGACCATTTTAAAGTTTGTATGGTCGAAATGATTGGTTTTCTGTGTATTGATACACATTGACTATTATCTCTATAATCGAATGATCTAGTGAAAATACCCGTGGCACAGTTTTCTGAAATGCCAAAGTTTCCCTTTGACAAGTCTTGATAAAATTTCCTTGAAATGCGAGGGTGCAAAATGCCCATACAAAAGATATGTGAAAATAGAAAGATACTTGCTATTATTGCACTGATTTTATCTCCTCTCTTTCATCTTAATACATGTACAAGTGATCATGTTCTCAAGAAGGATGCCTCTTTTCCTATTGCACCCATACAGCTTTCAAGTTATGATGTGACTGTTGAACTCAAACGACAATTTCACTATGCATCTAGGGAGGTTTGAACCCTAACAATCTCATAATTATTGTTTTATCTAAGTATAAATTCCAAGTTGTACTCATGAATTTTTTACCAAAACAATCTCCCCAAGACATTCATTAGGGATGCAGATTTGTGTAGTGTTCGTTAATGTGTAGGTAGAACAGTGTTTTGTTTGTTGAAATGACTTCTGAAATATTGTCACAGAGCCCCCATTCTGTTTTAATGTTTGATAAACCTGGGAAGACTTTTATGCAGGTTGCTTTTCAAATTTTGATTCTTATTCTTGTAGCCATTTTTTTAAAAGTAGTTTATGTTCTCTGTGTGTACATGCAGTTAGGAACACAGATAGTGTGTCTCCTAAACAAATTTTATCCATGACACTATTACCGTAGACATTATTAGAACCTCAAGTGCTTGCTAACTTGTTGAGAAAAACATCAGTTGCATTTGTCATACAAAATTATATATGTGATTTCTACCTTGATGTGCCAACACCAAGGGTTTGAACCCAGACAAACATGCATTATGTTTTGCCCTCTAGGGGCTATGAAAGTCGCAGGACAGCTTATTGTGTCTGTGAGTTGCTTATGGTTGTGTGTTAGATGTGCATTTATGATATATGTGAAATTAATAATAAAGCTAAGTTGCATTGATGTGGATGTGGATGCGACATTTAAATGGGTTTTTTTAAGAATCTCTTGTTTCCTTTTTTAGTTTTATGTTTCCGAGTGATTTCCAAAAGGTTTTGTACCCACAAGCCTGCAATTTTGTTTACTGAGGAAATGCCGAAACATAATTCTGAGTGGGTCCCACAGAGTTTGGGACACTCAAAAGTCCAGTTTTTAAATTTTTTCCAAGGAAACACACACTGAAAATAACAATATTATTGTTGGAAACATCCCATAAACTTTTCTGTGGTATTTCATACTGATTTTTGTATAACGGTTTGGGTACAGAAACAGGGGTTTTGGGCTTGAAGGTGAGGGGGGGGGGGAATTTTGTTAGATTAGCAGCAACAAGGAAGGTCTTTCTGCATGCAATGTCCTTGCATGTAGAAGACTCTAAAACATGAAACTAGTTGTATTTAATTATTTTTCCTAAGTTAACTCTGGAAAATAATTAAAATGATTATTGACTTTATGTGAAAGTGAAATTAGGTTTTACGCTTTAACTAAAGTTATATAAGAGAGGTCAATTGGCTGAGAGGACACACACTTGTATTTCGACAGAGACATGATACTTATAGGTGGATAAAAGTTAGACAGAGGATTTAGCTGGGAAGACGAAGGATAGAGGAGTAGGTTCATCGAACAGAAATAACCCACACAGGTCGACAGGCAGAGCTGTAGGAGGAAGGCCGTACCATTCCGTACAACTCCCAGTGTGACTGCATGGATTCCATACATCAGCCGTACAGCCGTACGGATCCGCATGTGTGAGGTCTTACAGCTGGGCTGTACACCCTCTCAGGGGGGTGCAGAGGTTTAGCTGGGGGTTCGTCCAGTGTTTCTGCCATGTAGCTGCATTTGCCAAGTTTTGGTGAATTTGCAGTGATTGTAACGTCCATATTTTCTCATAATATAATCTATATCTGACTGCTGCATCAGTTTTCCCATCTTGGGTTTTTTCGGGGGTTTCCATACCCAAAATAACTGTCATTATTGTGCGGTGATGTTGTGGGTTATTTCTTAGTTTTATATTCCGCTGCATACTGTAAAAGATATTCATGTGTGGTTATCAGTAGATATTTTGAATGCACTGTTTAGCCCTAGTTTGAATATTAAAGGAAAATTTACATGGTATCAGAGCTCTGGTGAGCTAAAGCTGAGAGATTTGCAGCAGCAGTGATAGATCAGGGGCAGATCTATTGAAGACACAAACTTAGATTGGAGATTTAGGGTTTGACAGGTAACACTTCACTATGGCCATGCAGTTGAGAGTTGAGGATAGAATCCAGGGTGGTTAGAACTTTCCTACATGGAAAGAGAGGATCACAAGGATCCTGGATGTCAGTGATGCCGAGGAGCACATTGACTCCACAAAAGTTGCACCCACATATCCGACATATCTGATAGCTTGGAAGAAGATTGATTTCAGATCCATGCTGATTATCATGGATGGAGTGAAGGACCATATAGTCCCTCACCTTTTTGGTAAGAAAACCGCATTAGAGATGTGGAAGGCTTTGGAAAGTCTGTAACAGAGCAAGAACGAGAACCAAAAGATGGTGTTGCAAGAGAGGATGCACAACACCAAGATGACCAAGGGAGAAGGAGTGGTGTCTTATCTCATGAGGCTCACACAGATTAGGGATGAGCTTGGAGCTGTTGGCTCTAAGACTGAGGATGAGGAGCTAGTTCAGATAGCCCTCAATGGCTTCTCTAAGCCACGAGACACCTTTGTCAAAGGTGTTGTGGCTAGGGAGAAGCTCTCTGATTGGCAGAGACTATGGGATGACTTTGTGCAGGAGGAGACGTGCATGGGTCAAGGATTAGGCTCATCCAACAGTGCCCCACAGATTGTGGATGAGGAGGGTCTAGTCTTACAGGGAAGAGAAAGGGTAAGGCAAAGAGGAAAAAGGATGGTAAGAAGAACCTTGATGTGTCAAAGGTTAAGTGTTTTATCTACCACAAGCAAGCACACTTTGCCTCCTAGTGCCCAGACAAGAAGAAGAAGAGTAACACTCAGATGGCTGGATCTGCAGAGGTGGATGAGTTCAGCAGGAATTTCGATGAGTTCTGCTTGATAGCTTGCATGGCAAGCACCACAGGGAGCAACATATGGTACATCGACAGTGGACATCTAGTCACATGACTGGACATAAGAGATTCTTCAGAGACTTGCAGGAGGGTGGAACAGGGATCCACATTGAGCTGTCTTCAGAGACTTGTAGGAGGGTGGAACAGGGATCCACATAGAGCTGGGTGATGATGTGCGGTATCAAGCGCAGGGAATTGGTACTGTTTCATTTCAGAGGGAGTTTGGAAAACCCCTCAGTTTTGCTGATGTGTTGTATGTTCCAGGACTGACCAAGAACCTTATATCAGTCTCCACTCTGGAGGACAAGGGATATCAGGTGAAGTTCCGTGACCATATAGTATATATCAGGCCCAAGGGGTCAGATAGGAGCTTGGATCAGGTGATTGGCAGGAGGAGTGGGAAAGTGTACAAACTACACTTTGAGCCTGTAAAGGCTCTCGTCAGCAACAACAACAGTCAGGGTGAGTTGTGGCATAGGAGGATGACACACTTACACCATGGAGCACTGAAGCATTTGAGACACGTAGTCATTGGAGTTCCTCAGGTATAGGAGGAAAAGCATAACCACTGCAAAGGTTGTGCTTTGGGGAAGAACATCAGGAAGCCTTTCCCATAGAGTGAGCACAAGTCTAAGGAGCCCTTGGACTTGGTGCCTTCTGATGTATGCGGACCTATGAGTGTCCATTCGTTCAGTGGTTACAGTTACTGCGTAACCTTCATTGATGACTATATCAGGAAGACCTGGATCTATTTCCTGAAGGCCAAGCCAGAGGTCTTTGAGCGGTTCCGAGAGTTCAAGACTCTCGTGGAGAACCAGACAGGAAAGAAGATTTGGGTGTTGAGGATAGACAATGGAGGTGAGTACACTTCCAATGAGTTCATGGAGTATTGTTCGGCTGAGGGGATCAAGAAGGAGCACACTATGCCCCATACTCCATAGCAGAATGGAGTTGTAGAGCGGAAGAACAAGACTATGGTTGGAGCAGCCAAGCACATGCTATTTGATTAGGGATTACCACTATTCCTCTGGGCTGAGGCATACAGGACGGCAATATACATTCAGAACAGGTGTCCCCACACAACTTTGGGGAGGAAGACACCAGAGGAGGTCTTCACAGGCACTAGGCTAGATGTGAGTCACATTTGCATATTCGACAGTGTCTGCTATTGTCATGTTCATGCTGACAATAGGAAGAAGCTGGACCCTTCTGGAGAGAAGGGGTTACTTGTTGGTTACAACGAGATTTTGAAGTCATATAGAGTTTACATTCCTGCTCGCAGGAGGATCATTGTGAGCAGGGATATCCAGTTCGATGAGGACAGGGCCTTGTGGAGATCTCTAGACTTACCAACAGAGCAGCAGCCAACACAAGACTCGGGGGTCAAGTTGGAGGATCCAGATGTACGAGTATAGGTACAGACATAGAGCACAGGTTCTAGTGGTCAGAGGGAGTCAGGTGGACAGGATCCTATAGTCATTGACTTGGAGGATGAGTTGCAGCAGGAGACAGATATCCAATAGCTGCAGCGGGTTGACACTAGGCCAAGGCCTAAGTGGTTTAGGTCCATAGTACAGGATTCTAGGCAGGTTGATCCTCCATAGAGATCTTTCAGACAGAGTGTACCACCAGAGAGGCTTAGTTATATGGCACTGATGACAGAGTTGATTAACTCTGAACCTTCCAGCTTCGGGGAGGCTGCACAACATGATGTGTGGTAGGAGGCTATGGTTGAGGAGTATGACTCCATTATGAAAAACCAAGTATGGGAGGTTGTGCCAAGGCCAGAAGGGAAAAAAGAGGTGGGATCCAGCTGGATCTACAAGGTGAAGCATGTAGCAGACGAAAGCGTGGAGAAGTACAAGGCACACTTCGTGGCAAAGGGGTTTTCACAGAAGGAGGGTGTTGATTATGAGGAGACCTTCGCCTCGGTTGCCAGGCATTCTTCCATTCGGTCCATTATCTCACTAGCAGCTAGGGTGGGTTGCTGTGTCCATCAGATGGACGTCAAGATTGCCTTCCTCAATGGAGTGATAGAGGAGGAGGTGTATATTGAGCAGCCAGAGGGGTTTGATGTGGAGCACAGGGAGACGCATGTATGCAAATTGCATCGAGCTTTTTACGGGCTCAAGTAGGCACCTCGAGCATGGTACTCGAGGATTGACAACTATCTACGGGAGATGGGATTTCAGCGTAGTGAGGTTGACCACAACCTGTACTTCTTGGTAGGTGAGGTGCCTCTCATACTGGTCTTATATGTGGATGATCTCTTTCTGACAGGAGAGGAGAGACTGATTGGAGACTTGAAGTCCAACCTTGCAGTAGAGTTTGAGATGAAAGACCTTGGGTTGATGCATTACTTTCTGGGTTTGGAGGTTAGGCAGAGAGATGGATGCTTCTTCATTGGACATGGGAAGTATGCAGTTGAGATCTTGAAGAGATTCAGGATGGAGGACTGTAAGCCTATGGCCATACCTCTAGTTTCCAATTGGAGGAAGATTGATGCATCAGGACAGACGGATTTGATCCTACCTTGTATCGTTAGCTTATCGGATGACTTATGTATCTGGTCAACACTTGACCAAACATCAGCTTTGCAGTCAACTCCTTGAGTCAGTTCATGGTGGACCCTCAAAGAGTGCATTGGACGACTGTGAAGCACATACTTCACTACATCATAGGTACAATGGAGTATGGATTGGTTTATGAGCGCAGGGGGAGTGTGCAGTTAGCAGGTTTCACAGATGCTGACTGGGTGGGATGTGTAGAGCATAGTGGAGAAAATCTTCGATTTTTCGACGATGTCTCGAAAAATTCCGATATTTTTTGGCTGCTGATTTTTCGGCCCGAAAAAATCGTGATTTTTCAAAAAACCGGACATCGGGAAAAATCGGCAAAAAATAGGCAAAAATCGGGAAAGATAGGGAAAAATAAGGAAAAGTTGGTAAATAGGGGAAAAAATCGATAAGCAAATTTTGACCCTATTAAAGTACAAAATTTGCATTTTTTAATGCTTGCTGCGGTTTGCCGATTTTTGCGTTGATGTTGCTGAGAAGATGTTTTCTTGACCCTCGCCAATTTTTGCCAATGCCAATTTTTTCCACTATGGTGTAGAGGACCGCAATAGTACTTTAGGGTGTTGCTTCAACATTGGATCAGGGATTGTCTCTTGGTTCAGTAGGAAGCAAAAGTTGGTTGCATTGAGCTCCACAGAGGCTAAGTACATGGCAGCCGGCATGGCTGCTTGTGAGGGTATGTGGTTGAGGAAATTACTTGCAGGGTTGTTCCAGTGAGCTAGAGGCTACAGTAGTTCACTGTGACAATCAGAGCGGTATCAGGCTATCTGAGAATCCAGTGTTCCATGACTAGAGCAAACACATAGGCATAAGGTACAACTTCTTGAGAGATTCTGTTCAGAGGGGAACCATTCGGTTGGAGTACATACAGACAAATGAGCAGGTGGCAGACATTTTCACCAAGGCACTTTGCAGACAGAGTTTTGTGAAGTTTAGAGACAAGTTGGGGTTGCTACCGAATCCCTTCATCATTGAGAGGGAGTGTTGAGAGGGAGTGTTAGATTAGCAGCAACAAGGAAGGTCTTCCTGCATGCAAGTGTCCTTGCATGCAGAAGACTCTAAAACAGGAAACCAGTTGTATTTAATTATTTTTCCTAAGTTTACTTTGGAAAATAATTAAAATGATTATTGACTTTAAGTGAAAGTAAAATTAGGTTTTATCCTTTACCTAAAGTTATATAAGAGAGGTCAATTGGCTGAGAGGACACACACACTTGTATTCTGACAGAGACAGGATATTGACAGGAGGAGAAAAGTCAGACAGAGGATTTAGCTGGGAAGACGGAGGATCGAGGAGCAGGTTCACCGAGCAGACAAAACCCACACAGGTCGACAGGCAGAGCTGTAGGAGAAAGGTCGTACCATTCAGTACGGATTATGTACAACTGCTATCGTGACCGTACGGATTCTGTACAATAGCCGTACAGATCCGCACGTGTGAGGCCGTACAACTGGGTCGTACACTCTCTCAGGGGGGTGCAGAGGTTTAGCTGGGGGTTCGTCCATTGTTTCTACCGTGTAGCTGCATTTGTCAGGTTTGGGTGAATTTGTAGTGTTTGTAACGTTCCATATTTTCTCATAATAAAATCTTTATTTGACTGTTGCATCGGTTTTTCCATCTTGGGTTTTTTTCGGGGTTTCCATACCCAAAATAATTGTGTCATTATTGTGCTGTGATGTTGTGAGTTATTTCTCAGTTTTATATTTCGTTGCATATTGTAACCATGTGTGGTTATCAATAGATATTTTGAATGCACTGTTTAGCCCTAGTTTGAATATTAAAGGAAAATTTACAAGTTTATCGTAATAGAGGGATATGGTTTCCAATACAAATACAACATACTTTTAGAAAAGTTTGGATGCAATATTGTTGGGATATGGCATATATAAAAAGCATAATGTATATGAGGAAAAACCCATGAAACAAAAAATTCAAATACCATTCATGAATTTGGATATAATACAACTGAATATGACTATATAAAAACACATAATAAATATCAAAGTCACTGGAATCTAGCACTCAAGGGCACCTGTAACTGCTCTGGATTGATAGGTGCGGGGATTATCCCTGGTTTGCTCTTGTTTGGATGGTTCCAGGCTTGAGTGCATTCTGGTTGCCAGAAATGCACTTCGCTGAAATCACCTATGGGAAATGTTTCTTGCAGGGGGAAATGCTCCCAATTATAAGATAAGTTAAATAAGATAAGATCATTTTATTAATGTCCAATGAATGACCACAAAAGTATGTCAATGGGACTAGATGGTACATCCAGTATGAGTACAATGTGGGAGTGCAAACGCAACTCCTAGAAAGTGCTGAAACTAAGATAAAATAAAGCAAAATAAAGAAAGATACAAGCAGTAGCACGGTGTCATAAACCTGTATAAGAGTTTTGTTGGGAATTATTTTCCAAGGAAAAAAGAAGAAGTTAATAATAGATGTTAATAAACTACATAGTTTTATTTTCCATGAAATTTTTTTTATTTATTTCAAGATGAAATCAAAATATACATCACTAAGGCTAATAGCTTCTTTGCAAGATAAACAAATGTTTAATAGCCTAAAGTGGGTTTGCATAATATAGTCGTCCACAAACCTATCCATATCATGGCAAAATTGTCCAAAGTCTATCATGAAGAATTCTTCAAAGGCACAACACAGACCCCAAGCATTGCTTGCTTCAGCCTAGCTCATAGATTATAAAGTGGATAGAGATACTTTTGGATTGGCATGATCACCCTTGACTTTTTGATATACCAGAGTACCTTCCTGTAAAATAAGAGCGTCCTTCAAGAGAGAGTTTACTTTTTGTTTAAACTTCCTGAAGATGTGTGAAGGAGATGATATCAAAACATGATTTGACCTCTAGAACTCTATTCATAATAGGGATTAGAGCCAAATTGGTGATATGACACCTTCATTGCTCTAGTGCATCAACAACTTGGAGTCACACAACACTTGCAAATCCCTTAATTCTTGATCTGTAGCAAATTTAAAAAACCCAAAGCATTAAAAATTCTGCTTTGTTATTTGTTCCCTGCTCATCACCGTATTTGATGGAGAAAAAATGATGTTTATGGATAAAAAGAAGTGCTCCAACTTTGCACGTACCTGGAGTTCCTTGGCATGCATCATCAAAGATACCCCAAGATTTTGAGAAGTCAATGACTTGCTCTTCAAGGATCATGGCTATTTTCATTTTAGGAAGCTTTCCGACCTTCTCTGTAGGAGAGCCTTATTTTATGTGATACCAAATCATTAGTCATGGCATTCCCTTGAAAAATCATCTTGCTTCTACACCTATAAACCCCATGGAACATAACATGGTAGGGCTTTAGGAGCCTTGAGAAAGGGGTCTATCATCTAGGCCTCAAAACATTCAAAAATTGAATTTTTGCTCCACTTATTAGGCTCACTCACTATCTGTCATATATCATTCTAGATTAATTTAGAGAAAGAACAAGAAGCAAAGATACGATATACAGTTTCTTCTTCTAGTTCTAAAAAATACATTGATTTGGGCCATTCCAACTTCATTTGTGATTTTTATCCATTGTCATAGGTAAGAATCTCATTGGACTACATGAGGCAGGTGAATATTCTAACTTTGAGTGGGTATACTAGCTTCCAAATCACTTCACCACCAAAACATGTCCCCAAATATGCCTTGGTCTATCAAAGCATCATATCCTATTTTTGCAATAAGAGTACTTGTGGTTTTGTTGTAGGTCCATTTCAATTAATCCTCATGATCTTGTAAAATAATTGCATGATGATTTAAAAGAAAGATATAATTAGTCCATTCCAATTTTGTTGACATCCAAGACTAAAAGCAACCCCTTGGCACCTCGAGAATGGAAACATTAGCTAGCTTTGATTTACCATGAGCTTGTAGTTCGACCTTTAGCTCCACTTGACAATCTGTAGTTCTCACCAAATCCAATCCAATTGTCTTCCCTAATTCTAAATCTGTCACCTCTTCCAACCCACGAATAAACCTATTTTCTTATGATAGGGAAAGCTCTTACCAACCCCTTTCAAACAATAGAGGCACCCTTGGCAAATTTTCTTTTTGACCTAAGCCATTCCTCCAAGGAGCTACCTTCAAAATATTTAGTTCTCTTGACTTTGCCCCATTGTCCATCTTTGAAAAATAATCTCCACATGCTTTTAGCAGCTAGAGCCTGATTGAAAACAAATATGTTCTTCAAACCATAGCCTCTTGCCTCTTTTGGCCTTGTAAGTTTTCTCCATTTGACAAGTGTGATTCCTTTTGATTGCCTCGTCCAAAGGAGACTGAAACATTTCTTCTTGATCTTCTCATGGATTCCTTTGGGAACATTTGCTATATATAACCAATAAATTGGAATGAATTTTAATACTAACTTTACAAGAACCAATTTTTCTCCATGAGACAATCATCTATGACACCACCAATATATCCTTGCCTCAATTTTTTTTTGTATAGCCACAACCAAACATCGTATCTATAGTCATTTGGTTTTCGACTGAAACCCAAATGTTTCACCCCTTGATCAATGGGACTCGAGGGAAGGGGCAAGATCCATATATACTATAAATTAAAGCTCACTGAAAAGAATACAGGTCTTATTAAAATTTAACTCCATTCTAGTTGCATTGTGGTAAGTATTCAAAATACTCTTATACATCCTCAATTCCTAAATAGAACCATGACTAAAGAGCATGATATCATCTACAAACAATAAGTGGGAAAAAAACATAGACCTTGCTGCTACTCTAATTCCTCTCTTAGCACCCACCCATTTTCCCTCTACAATTAACTTGCTTAAACCTTCGACAGATCAATAGGAGAGAGAAAGTGGACAGGTGGTAGCCTTGTCTAAGCCTCCTCGATGCATTGAAAAAAACAGAAGGGGATCCATTTATTAAAACAACAAAGGAGGCTGACATGCTAGAATCCAATTAACAATGCGAAGACTCATGCTCATTTGCAACAAGGCCAACCTAATGCACAACCAATTTACCTTTATCATAAGCCTTGGTCAAGTTGATCTTCATCACTATTGCTAGAAGCTTGTTTGTCTTGATTGTATGTAAACCCTCCTGTGTAGTGCCCACAGTATCATGGATCTGTCTATTATTAATAAATTGAAATTGTTCTTCTGAGATCATTCTAGACAACATCCCCTTGAGCCTGTTTTCTATAATATTCAAGGTATGTTTATAAACAAGATTGTAGAGTGAAATAGACTTGAAGTTTTTGAAGGAATTATTCTTATTCTTTTTAGAAATTAGGGCAAGAAATATAGAGTTAACCCCCCTAACACTTTGCCTGAAGATTTAGATTCCTCCACCACCTTTAAAGTTCATCCTCTAGCATATCATAAAAATCTAAGTAGAATCCTATAGTCCAGCCATTGGGTCCATGACTTTTGGCCTTATTTAAAATATATTGAAACTCCCTTCAATTCCTACTTTGTAATTGTAGTTTCTAAACTCTCATTCATGCTCTGGTAAAAAATCCTTGGAAACAACCTTATCACCTTCATAGTGTCAGCAATATTTGAAGCTTTCGACTCTTTAAAGAGTATGGAAATGGTCCCTACTAGCCATATCTTTAAAGGATCTAGCCTTAGAGCCATTAGGGAGCCTGATCTCCCAAATAGTATTAACACTTTTCTTGAATTGGTATAATTGTGAAAGAACTTAGTATTATTATCTCCCTCTTCTAACCAAATGGCCCTGCTTTTGAGCCTCCACTCTACCTCTTCTTTGTCCAAAAATGCCTTTTTTTTGCCCTTTAGTAACTTTAATGCTAACATCTCTTCATCATTGAAAACCTCTGTAACATTGGAATCAAAGAGAGAGGTTATGCTTGCTTCTTTTTCTTTTAGTTCTGCTTGGTTTTCCTCTATTTTTTTCTTTGCCCATTCTGCAACAAGCTTCTTGATTTGTTTGGGATTAGTAGCAAATTGAAACAAGGCTGATTCACTTGACAAGGGATCATAAAATTTGTGGTTTCTTGTAATCAACTATCAAAAATATTTCTTAGCCAACCAACCTTGATTAAATTTAAAAGGGGTTGGAGGTTTTCTATCCTCCTTGTCAACTTGTAAAAGAATTGGAAGATGGTTAAATAATCCTCTAGAACCCACCCAAGACTTGAACCTCTTTACCTCCACCAGTTTGTATGCCATTAAGAATCTATCCAACCATTTTGAGATGCCTTCTCTTCCCCTCCTAGAATTCCTCCAAGTTGGAGCTAACTGAAAACACTCAATATCAATTACTTTTGTTTCTTCATAAAAAGGGTAAAGTAGGTTGCCGAAGAATTAGGTCTAGCCACTTCACCCCAAACCCCCATTACAGAAAGAGTCATATTCAAATCCCCCCTACAATGATAGTATCACCTTTCATAGTTTCCTGGGCTTTGAGTTGATCCCAAAAAGGTCTTCTATCCTCGTAATGCCTGCATATGTTAAGCAATTTTGAAGACTTTCCCTAAATCCTTGGCCTCTAATATGATTCTTGTAGAAAATATATGGGTTGAGATGGCATTGATACTGGGATTCCATCTAGCCACCAAACCGAGAGAGACATCTTCAACATCTATGGAACATAAATTCTCCTTGCAATCAAGGCAATCACGACCTAAAACTTGGACTGAAGGAGGGGAATACTTTCCCACAGTCGACATAAAAAAGTGTAGGTTCTAGAGAGGACAACATACCTTGTGAGTGTTGAGTTCCACTTTGGTGTAGAGATGTGAGGGCTTGCTTTGTTGGATAATGGCTTTTGTTAAGCCTTGATGACCTATAACTTCTCCATCCCGATTGGAACAAAATCCATATCACCTTCACAAATCTCTAGACACTCTTGACCTTGGAATTTTTTCATCGAGCATTTCTTATTTTGAAACTAACTCTTCTCTATGGGAATGTCCCTCCATAGGTGACCCACATCATGATTAGCAAAGCACCTAAAGGACATCTTCTAGTAATCTAGTCTTTGAATGAATAACCCAAAAACCTAATAAATCTTCATTTTTGCTTGTAAGTCCTCTTTTAATTCCAGCTCCTCAAGAACCCTAGTGATCCTCTTATCTGGATAGTTCTAGAAATCTTCGTCTAGGGCAATGAATTTCCCTATCGAGTTCGCTATGGCCTTTACAGATCCTCCGATCCAAAGTTGCAAAGGAAGTCCAGGTAAGAGAACCTAAATATGCTGCAATATTAATGGTTTTCACTTCTAGGATAAAATCTTGGGTGCCAACGTTTAAGGACCAAATTAAAGGGAACCCACAACCAAGTTTGGGCCATGTTGGAGTCTGCTTCCTTCTCATACCTTAATTCAAAACATATCCAACCTTTAATCAAAATATGAAACCTTGGGATATAACCCAGCTGGAGCTTCCAACTCGCCTCCAACCAATGTGCCAGGGAGTCACTCCTCATTGATTTACCCATAAACTTGCCAATAATTTGCCACCTTCATAAGGTCCTCCACCTACTCCATTTAAAAATTGAAATCAGACTCGGAATCGGTTGAGAGTCAACTCAGAATCGGAATCGGAATAGGTAATGAATTAGTCATAAATCAACCGATTTGAATTAATGAATCGGTTTGCTAAAAAATACATAAAATATTTAAATTTTAAAGAAAAACAACATTTTCAAGATTAGAATCCATGATTCCAAGGCATTGAAGACAAAATATCCAAAATCTGCTTATGTATATACCATATAAGAGTCAATATATCAAAATGGCACAAAGTGTATTGTAGTTTGGAGTCTAGACTCTGTGCAATACATATCTAGGACACTGGAACTATAACAAAATACATGATCCATGAGGCCTATATAGTAAAGGCTATATGGCCTGTAGAGTCCAAAAAACATGCTACATAGTCAACTACATAATACATCATCAATGATCATCATCAAACTCAACACTATTTGCACCACTGCTAGAACTAGAGCTAGAACTAGAAGAAGAACCAGAAGGACTAACAAAGGCATCATGATTTGGCTCAGTCTCGGGCTCCTCGGGATCAAAGTCATTTGCAAATGAAGTAGTAGTATTGGCTGAATGTCGACGTCGTCGATGACTAGAAGTACGAGGTCTTGGTCGACTAGTGCCTGCCATACCTGCTGTCTCAAGATTTACACCTGTATGAACTGATGGCATCGGCAATAGAGGATCTGCATCCAACGAAACCTCTAGCAAGTCCTCCAACTCAACATCTAGGTCAACACCAAACTCTGGCTCTTGGGTCTCCACTACCCAATCCAAGGTTGGATCTATATCATCCAACACAATGGGATCCGTATCAGGTCTTTTGTTCATCAATTGGTTGCGCCTGAGTCGAAGGTTGTACTGCACAAAGACTAGATTGTTTAACTGTTTTTGCTCTAAACGGTTTTTCTGTGTGAATTCGCTCAAACAAAGACGAATTGCGCTCACACCCAGAAGAGTTGCAGGTTTGATTGAGGACCTAAATTGCAAACTTTTGCATTAGTTTTGTATGGTTACCAAATTCCTTCCAGCATTGTGCTGCAAATGTGAAGAGTCAAGGTAGTTAATTCAACAAATTAGATTATGAATTTGGCTAATAATTGCAATATTTACTATTTACAATTTAAAGTTTAAAGTTTAAAAACATAAGTTAATCAAACAATGGAAAAACCTGGTTGGTCCACCTCTCTTGAAATCTTAGCCACATTTTTGCCAAAGGTACATGTGGCGACGCTGAAAGAGTTGATCTGTCGATGCATCTCCAATTGGTTCGCCTCATTTGGGACCATGCGCTCAAGGCAAGAATACAATCCATTTGCTACCTTTCCAGTCGGATCTTGATCAATATGATCGCTATAATAATACCTTGGGTTCAGAAAATACCCAGCTGCATGTATAGGGCAATGGAGTTGATTGTTCCATCTCCTATCATTGATCTCCTAAATAGGCCCATACTTGGCCACTCTATCTTTGTATGCTGCCTTTATTTGCTCCTTTGCTTGATCCATAGCTTCATAAATGTAGCCCATGGCCAATTTTTCCCCATCAACCAATTGCAACACCTTAACAAGTGGCTCAGTAATTGCCACAACCTCTGCTGCTCTTTTCCAAAATGAAGAGCTTTTAATTCTTTTCTTGGTGTCTTTTCCATCTTCTTTGCGGGTCCATTGGGATGAATTCCATTCATCACTTGAAAACATTTTCTTCAAGTTCTGTGCTTGGGAAAGGAGAGATTGCAACGTGAGGAAGTGAGTTGCAAATCTAGTAATTGCAGGCCTAACAAGCTCCCTTCCCTGTGTGTGTCTCCTCATCAAGCTCAATACCCAACGGTTGTTGTAGATGTATTCTATGGTGCTTTTGGCATGCTCTATAGTGTCCTTGATCCAATCTTGTTTGCATATGTCCTCAAGCATGAGGTCTATGCAATGTGCTGCACATGGAGTCCAGAATATAGTTTTATGTTTTTCCTCTAACATCTTACCAACAAGAACATAGCTAGAGGCATTATCTGTGATGATTTGCAAAACATTAGCTGCCCCACCTCCTCAACAACCTCATCCAAAAGATGAAATAACAGATTTTCATCTTTCACCTGATCAGATGCATCATGTGATCTCAAAAACATGGTTCTGCGTGGGCAAGAGACAAGAAAGTTTATGAGGGTACGACCCTTCTGATCTGTCCATCCATCTGACATGATAGTGCATCCTGTTTTGACCCATGATTGTTTGAATTCCTTCTGGGATTCATCTATGGACACTATCTTTTTTTGCAAAAGGGATCCCCTCAAGTCATCCATACTAGGGCCTTTGAATCCCTTACCAACATTTATAACAACATCCCACATAGGTTGGTAATAAGAAGAGCGGGCAGCATTGAAGGGGAGATCAACATCATACCACCATCTAGCTATGTACTCATAGGCAACTTCTTTGTATTTCTTCTTCCAGTGGTCATTGAAGGTGGGATGAATTTGTGTTGGAGGCAACTGAGAAGCATTGGCACTAACAGAGGATATAAAATAGCTTTGAATGCTACCCTTCTTTTTTGATTTACCCTTATCTTGTGTAGTCCTGAAGGGTGCAACATACTGAAAAGGATCCCTAAGATCAGTAGAAGGGATAAATGAAGAACCTTCATTTGAACTAGGAGCATAGGTCCCACCCATCATTTCAGCAAGCCTTCTCTTCTTTCCAACTTCTTCCTCTATCTCTCTTTGCCTAGCCTTACCGTCTTCAAACTTCTTAATTTGTTCTTGCATATCAGCTCTAATTTGTCCAATAACATCTAGAGGAGCTTCACATGCCTTTTCTTGGCCTTTGATGGCAACCAAGTGTTGTTTAAGCTTGAAAATTCCTCCACCCTTGATCAGCTTCTTGCAATACTAGCAATACATCTCCCCCTCAACAACATCTGCATAGGGCCATGCAGGATCTTTTGCTTTTGGGGCCATGAGTATGGAATGAAGATCTAAATTCTACACAGAAAAAAAAAGAAATTATAAGATGCACATAAAAACAAATAGGATGCAAAATTACAAATATAAACGAACAAAATGAAATTTTAAGTTTTGCCCAATGCCATTGATGATTGTAAATTTTTTATATGCATGATAGTGTTTTAACTTTTAATGTTCATGCAGGTAGATAATAACTGGTGAAGAGATTCAAGGGGAACTTAAATCTTGAATATTTATGAGCTTGAGTGGTGTAGTCCACTAGAGGCATTTATTTCCCATTTTGTACCTCTCTTCCTCTGTCTATAAAAGCCTTAGGGATGAGGAGGGGTGCATTAATAAGCATTAATAAGCATTTTGAGAGAGAGATCTAGTGTGTGTTGTAGACTTCAATGAGAGCAAGTGTACTGTGTAACTTTGTAAGGCTTGGCGCTTAAGCACCCTATGTAGTAGCTGTTGTAAATTTGTAATATTAGTTTTCTGAATAATAGTGAGATAATGTGAGTGCTGTTGGAGTTTTCATTACTGT
The DNA here is from genome assembly GCA_001517045.1 of Pseudotsuga menziesii. NCBI lineage: Eukaryota > Viridiplantae > Streptophyta > Pinopsida > Pinales > Pinaceae > Pseudotsuga > Pseudotsuga menziesii. The sequence goes on from LPNX011013287.1 coordinate 120,728, forward strand.
TTGCCATTTCCAGATTGCATGCATTATTACATACATAGTTTAGGGTTTAGCTTCCTTCGATCTACTGTTTTTGAATTAAGTTATTAACAATTTAACACACAAAATGTAGTGTTTGGAGTTTGCACTTTGCAGTTCTGAACTTAATTTACAGAAATTTTAAGTTACAGAAGTTTTAACTTAAATTAGGAATAAAATTATAAATGTTACCAACTTACCTGTAGGCTGTAACCTGTTGCAACAACTTTGCTTCTCCCTTTCTCGTCGGCAGCTTCTAGTCTCGGTCCTCTCTGTTAGTCACAAATTCGTGAATCACAATAGCTGCTAGCAAATAAAAAATTGAAATGAGTGCACTGAAGTTTGAACAGTGAAAGATGAAATGAGTGTGAGTGTGAGCCTTGAGGGGTTCTGGGTGGTTAGGTAACTTAGGTTAGCTTTAAGTTTATGTTAGCGGGTTAGGTAACTTAGGTTAGCTTTAAGTTTAGGTTAGTGGGTTAGGTAAACCGTAACTTAGGTTAGCTTTAAATTTTAATTCGTACATTAAAAAAAACCAAATAAAACTTAAAAAGCGACCATTTTTTGTCGTGGATCGGCCAGTTAGACCGATTTGCTACCGAACCAGTCCACCGAATCGATTTGAATACCAGTTTGAATCGACCGACCAATGGATCGGCAAATCAGTCGATTTTGATTTCGATTCGGCCGATTTTGAAAACTGTGGTACTACCATCCTTGCCTTCCTATCTCGTGCTTTGATACACTTCTGTTTATGTCAAGATTGTGTAGGACTGATTACCTTCAACAACTTTGATTGGGATGGTGAAGTCTCAAGTTCTGCGTTACATCGACTTGAATGCATGTAGCACAAGTTAATGCATGTAACAACGGTTGACATAAATGTTCATTTGATGACAAACCAAGATCCTCTTGAATAGTTTGTACGAAATGGGTTGGTGCCCCACCCTCTTTGCTTCCTTTCAACAACACAAAAGGCCATAATGCCCCTCCAAACCTGCAACTATTCCTCATGTGATCGAAAAATTGTTGGAGAGTTTAATACTTCGTTTTCCCCATAGTCTAAAGCTCCTTCTCGACGTATATAACCATAACTAGGAACCTATTTGGAGCTAGATGGTAGTTGTGAAAACCACAATAATTTAATAATTTTTAATAAGACGCATTTGCCTCCATACGCTGACGCCCTAACTATCTATCAGTGCATGTCTTCTTTGAACTCTCACTAGTCTAGACTCTTAGGCTCAGATCTCTACCAACGTATTCTTGTCTACTCAATTCAAACTTTATCCGTCCAATTACACCGTGATTACAACTCTCAATGCTTCCCTTGTTCGATTTTTTACTTGTGTCCACATTACGTAGCCTTTTTGAAAGGATCACATTACACAGTCAAGCATATATCTCAAATCATTTACCAAAATAAATTTACACTCCACTTATCTGCTTTTTATGTAGCCACTAGTTTGCATATTAAATATACATGAAAGAACTTTATATCATTGTCCAAAAATGACCTAAAAGCATTTCCAAATTGTTATGTCCCATGTAAAAACTACTTTTTTTGCATAATCTCCAGTGACTCATAAAAAGTTTAAGACATATTTTTTCATAACACAAGTTTATGTAGGTTACTCCTTGATGTAATAGCCTCCTCATCAGCCTCCTCAAATACATGCATGGTGACATAGTTACAAAGTATCACTGGATCTCTTCAACCATGGGTAATGATCTTGACTACCCTTAAATATGATAATGGAATGCCAAAATCAACTAAATTTGATGATGTGTTTAAAAATGTGGAGTCAGAGTTAGTTTAAAGCTCAAGGCCTTCCGCGGAGCTTGTGAAACCCTACCAATTGTTTCTTTGCTCTCTCTCAATAGGGAGACGGTGCAAGAAGCAAGTGTAATAGACATAAATAAATATAAATAAGCATCAATTAATAATAATAATGATAATAATAATAATAATTAATGATAAACAATAAATAATGAAAAGACACATTTAATGAAGTGACATGACCTAATAAAAAGTTATGTCTATTAACCCATGGTAACTAGTCAATGATTGTTTAAAGCACACCATCCCATGCCATTTTATCATCTCATCTCTATTCAATATATATTTTTATTTACCTTCTATGGATTCTTGTTTGCTATCGTTCCTATGTTGGATCATTCATATCGTTCCTACCGTCGTTAGAGCTTCGTCTAATTTGGCACTTGGCCATCATTTTTCATACCTTGTCTGATTCAGCTTTTGGTCACACTTAACTTTTTTTTTTCCGGAGTTTATTTGATTCTGGTCCTTGACCCCGATTGGCCTTTGGCCATTTTCAAGTTAAATACTATTGAAGAAAAAAAGAAAAATAAAAAGTTCTTCACTGTAGAGGAAAAAAAACAAAACTAGAATCATTTTGTTGCAATTCTGAAGAGAACCAGAAATATAAAAAAAAAAGTCAAAGACATTCAAAACAGAGTGGCCAATTCACATCTAACCATTGAATTAAGCATTGGTTATTGACTGACATTTCAAAGAATCGCCCATGCCACAATTCAACAACCGCAAAGCATTCACTACGGGGTTTTAAGCTATTTGGGTCTAATAACTATGTCCAGTAGATAACCTCTTCTCACAACTAGTCACAATTGATTAATGGACATACCTTTTCATTAGGTCATGTCACTTCATTAAATGTGTCTTATTATTATTTTTTGATGCTTATTTATATTTATTTATGTCTATTACATTGAGAAAAAAGGTATTGAATGCTCAAGTGCGGTCACAAAAGGAAAAGATATATAGTGGAAATTTATAAACCATCTTAATATTAAGTGAAGAATCAAGGTGACTTTTTACTTGTGTTTTACAAGTTTCCCTATGTTTCAAAGTAAAAAGTATAAGAAGGTTCTTTAAAGTTATTCCAATCCTAAATCAAGTAAAGGGGTTATAAAGAAACTCTTATATATATATATATATATATATATTTTGTTTTCCTTAGAAAAAAATCTTTTATTCATGGAATAAACATGGACTGCTCTAGTGAGCTTACATCATTTGTGCTGCCTTCAAGGCTACATACTTTCATCATGCATTTCCTTTTCTTCTTACTATCCTATAAGTTTCTTCCCATTCCTCTGCATATAACAGACCATTACTTTGTGCTTTCTAGAACATTATAAAGGATTTAGTGACCTGACCATTCCTACGTTCCTCCACTTCAGTGATTCCTAGTTGAATGGCTAAAGCCCTTTTGGATAGCAAGTCTGCCTCTGAGCTGAGTTCTTTGTATATATGTGAGAAGCGTACCTCTTTGAAGGAGGTCTTCAGTGTTCGAATTTCATCTAACAGGTGTTGTAGATGTGGGGCTTTGATGTTATGTTCCCCTTTCGCACAGTCTATTACCATTTTGGAGTCGCCGTAAATTTGTATCTTTGTAACTTGCTTGCCCTTTGCCATCTCGAGAACTGCCCATAATGCTGCTAGTTCTACTTTGCTGTTGGTAGCTCGGATTGGAGCGAAATTAATACATAGTTTTATGGATTCTGATATGTTTAAGACGCCACCCGCAACTCCAGGTAATGGTTTTCCCTGGCTTGCACTGTCGAAATATGCCCATGGGAGGTTCTTATTAATATCCGAAGCTACTATCTCAAGTCTCTTGCTTGGCTTTGGTATGGTTTTATGCTCTTGTGTTTTTTGCAATAAAAGTGCAGCTGTGATGTCAGAAGGAACCCATCTGTTTAGAAATATTGCATTATTTCGTGCTTCCCAAATGCTGTATACCAAAAGAGCAGGGAAAGCATCAAAGCATCGTACCCCATCATTTTGCTACCATTCTTGTATGTGTTGTTCCAAAGTTAACATCCCTTCTTGTCTGAGAGTCGTCGCTGGCGAGGTTTTTTGAGGCCAAGTCCCATACGTCTCCTACATACGGACAAGAATTGAACAAGTGAGAGGTCTGTTCATCATCTGATTTGCACAGGACGCATATGCCTGGTCCTTGAAAACCTCTTTTCTTCAACATTTCCCATGTTAGCAGTTTATTGTTTAATGCCTGCCACATAGTGATAATGGTTTTAGTGGGCTATGAATTCTCCATATTTTATCCCACCACCACCTTCTTTCTCCTTCTGCCTGCTCATTACATGCGTCTTCATAGCCTTTTTTGGCTAAGAAATCCTCGGTTACTGCATTCTTGGTCCATATTAACTTGTCTTGCTCGTCCTCATCTGGATGAACATAACTCAAAACTAGTGTGTTCACATATCTGTTCCACTCACCTGCTTCTTCCCCCTCGATTTCCATCCTGCTCTGCCTCTCTGTTGGGGCCGTTGAGCTTGCTCATCAGCTAAAACATGGATCCTTTGGGTTCTGAGTTTTATGATTAGTTTTTTGACATCTTGTAATCCTCTCCTACCTCTTCCCACGGATCCTCACCGATTCTGACCCTTTTCCCATTTTCGATCTTCCATGTTGTCCAAATTCCTACTAGTGGAAAGGCCAATACCAAAGGTTTCCATCTTGTAGATCCATTTTTGTGTGATTTGGTTGGGTTTCTAAACCAATCAACTATAGAGGAGTTTGGACAATACTTTGAGGTCATTACCCTTCCCCATAGCGTATCTGGGCTCTGTGCTAGTCTCCACAATGATTTTGCTACCAATGCCCTGCAGAATAAGGTCTTGTTTTTAATCCCCCATCCTCCCAATTCTTTTGGAAGGGGAAGTGCTGACCATTTCACCAGGGGAATGCCTTATGTCTGCTTGCTGGCTATTCATAAAAAAGAGAAACACTTCTTATAATCTTCATCAGTATTCCTTTGGGAATTTAGGCAATTGATGCTCAGTACACTGGTATACTTTGTAACACTGCTTTTAGTAGTACTAATTTACCCCCTCTTGAGAGGAGACGGTTTGTCCATGCTGAAATTCGAGCTTCTATTTTCTTGTATAGCCATACCCAATCTTGATAGGAATAATAGTTTGGTTTTAGGAAAAATCCTAAGTATTTGAAGCCTTTTGTGATTTAGACTGTCGGGAAGGGGATTATTTCTTTTGCATTTTGAATTTTCTTCTGTGAATTCATTATGAGCCGTGCTAGATTTTCCTACGTTTTATCACCATTCCTATAGCCTTCTTATATGTCTCAAGTATTGAGGTGTAAACTCTGATATTTTCCTTTGTCCCTTTCCCAAGGATTAGGACATCATCTACGAATAGAGTATGGGTAATTTCCTTTGTGCTGGATACCTTGACTCCCTTTTTTTTGTGTCTTTTTCCTGTTGTATTTGATGACTCAATGCTTCAGCTACCAATAGAAACAAAAAGGGGGATATGGGACATCCATGTCTTATTCCTTTGGTTGGGCAAAAAAACTTGTTGGAGACCTATTAATCATTACTGCAAAGGAGGTAGATTGTATACACCCCATTATCCATTCTACCATCTCCATGGACATTCCTATGTGAATCAATAACAACTTCACAAAGGTCCAATTAACCCTATCATAAGCTTTGGAAAGGTCCAGCTTAAGTGTGAAGGCACATTATTTTTCCTTTTTGATGGAATGTATTGCTTCTTGTGCCAAAGAGACTGCATCGTGAATTTGTCTGTTAAACAAAAAACCAAATTATTCTTTTGAGACAATTTCACTCAGTATTGGCTTTAATCTTTGGGCGATGATCTTGGCAATCACTTTGTATATCATATTGCAGCATGATATTGGTCTAAAGTCATCAAAGGAATCAACTTTTTGTTTCTTGGGGATCAGTGTTATGAAGGTTGAATTTATAACTCCTAGCACTTTTCCCGACTTCTATGATTCCCTGACCACTTCCAGTATGTCCTCCTTTATTAGGTCATAAAACCCTAAGAAGAAGTCCAGTGTGAATCCATCCGGTCTTGGGTTGTTGTCCCGTTGCTCCTCGTTCTTCTTTTCTTTGTGCAGTTGACATGTTGGTTCCTCCGAGGCTGTTGGTGTGTCTTCCATTGCTTGATTCTCCCCCTTCTTCCTGCATGACTCTACTTCGTTCGATGTTTGTTCTTGTCCTCCGCCACCTTCACCATTTCTGCCACATTCTATGGTTTTGATGGGGGTGATGAAGCTATCCTTTCTTACCCAGACTTTCTTGAATCAAATGTTTTCCTTTCGAATTATATAGTGCCTCTGCAGATGTCCCACCCTTATGCAGTTGAAACATCTAAACGGTGATTTCCAATAGTCCAATTTCTATGTCCACGGACTCCCATGCATTACAATTACTATCTCTTCGTATAGACCTTCTCTCATGCCCATTTCCACTAGTATTCATGCACATCTTTGATCGATTTTGGTCTCCCATCCTTCCTCGAAATTGACAAATCTAACTATCTTGTTACCGATCGCCTCCAGAATCGATTTTTGCCAAAAAACCATTGGTAAACCTGGTAATATTACCCAAACATGCTGCCGATTATGCGGTTCCTTCCTCGCGTTGAAATCCACTTGCCATTTTTTTAGAATTAAGCCTGATGGCCCCCATTGCCAGTTGTGCTCTAACAACTTTTGTCTGTCCTCTTCCTTGTGGAGCTTGACTAAGAATCAACCCCGTGGAAGTACATGAAAGTCCGGAGTGTATCCCAAGCAAGCACTCCAATTTGAATCCATCCACTTCTGTAATGTTTCTTTTCTTGTCACCTTTCCGCAAAATCTGCCCACTAGTGCCAAGTTTAGATATGCTGAAATTTGCTCTAATTGTATATCTTTACCGAATGCTAATTCTGCGAAACCTTTTTTCGGTCGAATTCCTTTTGTCTTCCTCGGTTCCTTTACCTATTGGGATTTACTTGAGGTGATGTCACTGTCATTATGTTTTGCAGTGCAGTCCATGGCGACGTTATCTGCTTCGGCGCTGCTTGCTGATCTCCCATACTGCGAACTTCATGATCCATGCAGAAAATAGGACCGTCCTGAGGGTCCTCCTCATAATCCACTTCATCAATGTACATTCTTGCTTCCTCGAACTTGTAACCTGCCGTCTTTTAAACCTCTGACGTGACTTTTCTGCTTTGTGACCTTGATCAGATATGATCACAGCCTCGCTCATTATGACGGAAAAATTAAGAGTCTGCTGCCTCATGTTTGCCTATCTTTGCTTGTCCACAGGGCATCGCCTTTCCGCAGAGCTCCATTGCTCCCCTCTATTCAATATACATATCAATCAATAATGCATTATATATATATATAGAGAGAGAGAGAGAGAGAGAGAGAGAGAGAAGTGAGTGTTTAAACAATTCAAGGAAGTTTTAAAAATAAGATTTAGATTTCGATATCAAGGGCATATTTATCGACAAAATGAAATGGAGTCTTGTGATGAAAACAAAAATTTCACTTCTTTGACTAGAGGTTTCTTGGATCTTAACCTTGTGAATTTTCAGCATTAGGGATGTTATGAAATATAGAACAAAACAACAACAAAAATGTGAAAAATATTTGAATCCTTTAACAACCCAATCTTCTAGGCAATCCAAGGAGAAAATATGCCAAAGTTACTCGATAAGTTTCAGCTCTCTAGGGAAATCTTATCATGCATACACCATTTCTGAAAATTCACTTTTACAGCAGTGATAACATGTAATACCTAAAAGTATACTACACTTATATACATATTAGATTATTTATTATTAGTTATTAGGAAACCATCTTGGTTAATTAGAATTACTAGTATATGATCGTTGGAACTGGGTGTGAGCACCTAAATTGATGTGCATTGCTTCTAGTTCTGAAGTTGGAATCTCTATATATGCAAGTTTAGCTTTGCTTAGATTTGATTACAATGTTAATATGTAATTTTGTGGACCATAATACTATCTGTGAAGGGTATTAAAGCTATTCAAGATAGAAGCAGATTAAAGGGGAGAGGTGAATGACAGCTATTAATGCTAGAAGGAACCTTTCACAAAGAGAATTCTACTGTATCTTGTTTTGTGGTGATTTAGAGAAGCCTAATAGAGCCATGATATTTGTGAGAATTGCATCTCAGACTAGATCTAGGAGCTAGAACAATTTCACCATCAAAGTGTTTGACAAGAGATGCAAAAGAAAACAAAGAGACAGAAAATAGCGGGAACAGCACATGTGAATGGTGCTAATTACTGGTCATATTATTATCATACATCATTTATAATACATTGGACAAATGTCGAGTGGCTCTGGAAGCCAATTGGAGTTGTACATGTGTCAAGGTGAGAAATGACCTCAATCCCCCCTAGGTGGACCAATGGAGACCCAACTCAGCCCAAACAGTCACGAATCCTCATGTGAACGTTGGTGAGGTGTGCTGGGTCATTAATGAGTCCTAGACAGGCGTGGGTGAGAATATTGAAGTGAGTGGGGTGCTCTAGGTGGCAATAAATGCTCTTGGGAGAGCTAAAACAGGGCAAATACACCAGTAGTGCACTTGGTCAAGCCTGGACCCCACAAATCAAGGAGGCAGCACTCCAATGCATTAATAAGGGAGCACATGGGCTGGGTTGACCAAACTAGGGCGCTGTTGTAGGTGTGAACGGGTCAAAATAACCAGATATTTAGCAGAATTAACTCTCCTAAGTCTAAACCATAGGATATCATTGCATGTGGGCAAATAAACTTAGCCTAAGGTCAAAACTATGTAGTACGGGTGTATTACTGCTCCTACAGTATTTGCAGTATGTAGATTCATCTTGTGGGCTTTTAATGCATGGACTTCTGAATATGAAGCATTTACAACTGAAAAAAGGTCCTTTCCACGTGCTTTTAACAACTGATGACGGACATATTATAGATTTATGCAGATAAAGAAACAAATGAATTAATGACGTATGGACAATTAACACAACCCATAGAATCTTGTTGAAAATCTTGTATGTACTATGTATGTCCATATGAAGTTGAACATGTTGGAAACTGTGAATCCTGATAATGTCCAGTTTGAAAGCTCTTATCTGCAGCTGGCAATACAATAAGAAATACACCCCTTACAAAATCAAATGCAAATGTCTTTTAAGCAAAATGAACATTACATAAGTTTGTCAGTCAATCCCTGGAAACAATATGCAAATCCTTAGAGCAGAACAGAACTCTATCATTACATTGAAAATTTGGTGCTCCACCAAACAAAGCTTGACTTCAACTCCAAAAAGATTGGTGAGATGGTACACAAGTGGTCCTACATAAGAAGGCATTAACTCTACTCCATGATGTGGAATAATGGACTTTTGGTGTTGCTTCCCTACAATGGAGAGTTAAAAGATATGGATAAGAATTTAAGAACGTTTTCTGAACTGAAGACTAATTGAAGAAATGAACTTGTATACAACTTAGTGAGAGACATTGTATTTACTAACTAATATTATGCTGTTGTGAAAATTGTGACCGCTAAACTGAATCTATGGTAATGCTTTAATCAATTGACTTTGACTGTTTATATTTTATCTTTTCCAAATTAATACTTACAAATCATGTTTTTGGCAATGCAGTCAAGTTTGAAGGGAAACTATGTGAGGTTCACAGTGTCTATGTCTGTAGTACTTCCCGAGTGCTTGAATTATACAGTAAGTCAGAGATGTCCGTTGACAATGAATATCTCTCCACAGTCCGTGGTGAGCTTACCATGCAGAATGATGATGCCTACTCTGTCAGAGGAAGCATCGGTAAGGATGATAGTTCTTCACTCAGTGGGGACAGTTCCGTTCACAAGCTTCTTGACAGTCCGTTGAGTTTACCAATTGAAAATGGAACCCAGCAATTTTTGAGGGTGGACAAATATGATATAGAATCGACTAATGATCTGAATTCATCAGATATTATTGATGGAGATAAGAGCCCAAGACTCCAAAATTTGCTGGAGGAGGGTAGCATTAAGGTTTCAGAGGAAAACACAAAAACTGAGTCTCATTCTAGTGATGAAGATAGCTGGATTGAAGTTAAACTTTCAGGCTCGTTTGAAATGAATTCTCTGGGTGAACCTGGAGGAACATCTCAGCTTCAATCCTTTTGCAATAAAGCAATCCAGGAATCAGGAAAGTCAATTAAAAATGAAGCCAGGAAAATTTCAAACCAGGATTCTGTAGAACCAGAAAAACATAAACCCTCAACTGCTGAGGATACACCTTTTGATCAGAATCCTACAAAAGAGAATTTGGTAACTTTAGGGGTATCTAATAACAATTTAGTAGAAACAAATGTGGACACAAAAGTTAGAACAGATAAGAGTTCAGTAGCTTTGTCCAGAAGCAATTTTTCACAGAAGAAATTTTATGAGGCAACTGCTAATTTAGTAGATGCCAAGCCTTGTGTGTCCCTAACCATTCGACTGCTATCCCTACAAGATAAGTCTTCTGTTGAGATTGATCAAATTTGTGTTTATGGCCTACCAGCTTCAGCCATTACAGCCGGAACTGAATCTATTGGTTTTAGCAGCTCTCATCTTCAGGGTAGTCCATTTGGGGGTTCTATACTAGCAATGCTTCTTCCAGGTATGATCCAGATGTCTAGGGGTGGATTGAGTCAAAGACAACATGGCTTATCTTTTAATTCCAACAGTTTTGAAAAAGACATGAGCATGCTCAAACCGGGGTCTTCCAACCCAGAATCATCTATATCCGGTTACCCACCATCAGATCGTCCAACTTTGTCAATGATAGACATGGCAACTTCCACGCGAGAAAATTTATCTTCTGGCATGGTGACAGGAAAAGGAGTCTCAGCTGAACCATTATTGCATCCGGAGAGACTTCCTCATTCTGTGTCCAGCTCACATTCTCATCTGGATGAAGTTCGAAAAAATATTGAAATAAAAAAGAATAATTTTAAGACTACCCTGCAAAGTACACCACCTTCTAGAGAAACTACAAACAACATATCTGGTAGAAATAACAGGCAGAATGAATCAGGAGGTGAAACTTCATATATAGCAAACATGATGGAGGTCCATGAAAAGCTGCCAGACAGAAAAGGTGGGCTATACATTGAAGAATCTTATGAGCAATGTGGTCCTGAAGAATTACAGAATAATAAGGTAGCTGAACGCTTAAGTCAGAAACCCTTTGAAGAAAACATGTCTGAATATGTCTGCAAACGCATAGACAGGTTGGAAGCTTTGTGTATGCGGATTGAGGAATATATGCATAGATCCATGAGTAACATGGAAAGGAGGATTCAGCTTGTTGAGTCATATCAAATGCTGCCAAACCAATCTCTGACAACAAAAATGGAGGGTGTGACTGTTCATTCAGGCTCATGTTTGTCATCAAACTCATTTTTGAATTCTTCAGTTTCTTGCCCAGAAATGTTAAGTGACAATGATTTGAAGCACACAGCTGCTGCAAATACACCAATTTCTATGCCAAGGGTATCTCCAGTGTCATTCACTGATTGTTCTCTTTTATGCGATACTTCAAGCTCGTCCATGATCTTACCATCAGATGCCTCATGTCTGGGTACTTCTGTGAATTTGGATTCAGAGAATATGCATTCATTACCTTGTGATGAGGAGCCATCAGAAACTGGTTTTCACATATCTCCAAACGTTGTCCTCAATGAGTCAGTAGCCAGTAGTTTGGACAAGCATGGTTATCCAAGAGAAGAGCATTTCATAGATAAGGATTCCCACAGTGTACAATGCTCAATAGAAGGGGTACATTCTGGTTCAGAGGTTTCAAGCAAGTGCATTTATCCAACTCCTCAAAATCCAGGACTATCTTTAGAGGAAGCTTTAGCTTCAGCATTTTCTGCATTTTCAGCTTCTGTTGCTCCAATACAGGTTGAAGCAATAGACACCTTCACAGAAGCATCTCCAGTCTCATTACAAAAAGAAAATACATATGACAAGGAAGTTTGTTACCATAACAGTCTTTCTCACTTGGGAAAAACAGGCATGTGCACAGGAAGACATTGTGGCTCATTGGAAGTAGATAATACAGATGATGAGGGGTTTTGTTATCATGATGATGCAGTTTTAAACACTTTTGAAGGAGTGCGATACATAAGTCAGGAGAATATGGGTTCAGTTGCATGCACATCTTTGCAAGGCAGTCAAGATGCCAAACATATTGTATATAAAGGGAGCAAGATTACAGATCCTCAGGATAGTGTTGCCATTACTACTAAACTGTCCTATACGCCAAGCACTGTATTGGTGATGAACCATGACGGTGAAGTCATGTCGTTGGAAAATAAAACTGAATGTGAACTACTAAATAGTGAAAAGATGCCAGGGATAAATGATTCCCACACAGTTAATGTTATCCCAAACATGAGCAGACAAGAACAAGAAACACTTATACTGTGTGATTTCCAAGAGCAGCTTCAATCACTAGAAGGATCTGAAGTGCTTGTATCTTCAAAAATGTGCTCAAAGCCTACTAAACTTATAGTTGATAAGGAGCAAGATCTGGTTGTAGATGGGAGTTTAGTCCTTTCCCTGAAAAATCTGAAAGTGAATTATCAGGAACTGAGGTTATGCTTAATGATGTGAAGATGGAGGCAGGGCAAGATGACATTGTTGTTGAATCCGATAAATTCACAGAAAATCAGGACAAGTCTGCTCCAATAAAATTTCATATAGATTCATCCTCTCTATTGGATGTATCATTTACATCTTCTGATCCTTTTCAAATGAATATGTCTTTGGAATCTCTTTTGTGCAGTCATACTCCTGAGCAAGGTGGAGAAACTGTTTGTTTCCAGAAAAACCCTGAAACTGAAACCTATGTGCATTTCACTGAACCAAAGCGTCTACATGGATTGTTCTTTGTCGAAGATGAGGACCTTGGAGATTTTATTATACCGAGTTCATCAAAAGTTCTGTGCTCCATTACCACAAGCAGCCCTTCAGACCAAGGATTGCTACATGGGGTATCTCCAGGTTTTGAAAGCCTGCTGTAATTTGTCACTTTATTCAGATGTTTATTATTATTTGTTGGTTGTCCCTCTGCAGTGGAGTTGCACTAATTCAAGTGTTATCTTATCTCATAATGATAACACTAATTTGTTTCGATTTTCAGTTAGCTTTAAGGTTGGTTCTGGATTAGCTGGTATAAGATGTCAGTATATGACAGATGGTGGTGGGGATCATAAAGAGTTACTGTAAACTGATTACAGGTTGGATGTATAAATATATAGAAAGAAGGAATTTGGATTACAAGAAGTTGCCTTCATGTAATATATTATAGAGTGTCATTTAACATTCAGATATGGTATTTTTTAATTTGTAAATACAGGTTTATGTGCGAATAGAGAGCCCCTACAAACAAGAATATATTTTGTTCTGCCGAATTCATGTAAGGCAATTCTCATGAATTGTTTTTATGCCTTGTGGTCATATGCTTGCCAATATTAGCTTTCAGAGTAAAAAACAAGACTGCTGCATATCAGTATTGCACTAGGTGGCTAGCAAACATTGTAAGCCAATGGTGATCTTGCTTCCTTGATGTTGAAAAGCAGATGTATGAACAGAATGAGTTTTCACAACCATATTGTGTTGTCTGGTTGCACTCAGGAAGTACCTCTTGTCAGACATGCTTTCTGAGAAGGCAATTTGGATGGTTATTTAAGATTTAAAGTTTGGACTTTTGACAGTAGAAAAGATAATTTTTCTGGTTTTTCTTTTCAGAGGCACTGAAGCTGGACTAGAGGCATAAACATGACAGCCCTTCCCTGTTTCTCAGGAAAACAGCTCAGAAATGGGACAAAAACAGAAATGGATTTTATGGGCAGGGCTGTTCCAAAACACTATTCCTGTTTTGGGGGCCATTTTGGTCCTGTTGGTAGCTGTTTTGGTCTGCAACAAAATAAATGTCTGCAATCCTAAATTATTTCCAGCTATCCTTCATGAATACGATATATCTTCATAGAAATTTGAAAAAAATCAATCTTTTGGTATGATATTTCAAATTAAATTATTCTTGCTATACATCATACCTTGGGTGGCTCAACTGCCAGCCATAATAACAGCTGGTAAACCAGCCAGACACAAATCTCAGCTGGACTGGAACCAGAGACTTCACAGCAAACTGTCTTGAAAGAGTCTGTTGAACTGATTGGTCTAACTCAATGCGCTAATCCCTTGGTTAACCTATGCCTTAGGGGTCTGAAACATTAATACATTCCTTACCCGCTGAAAAATTAGGCTCCTCATTTCTTGGTTTGACTCCCTTGCCCATTTCGTTTTCAATTTCCTGTTTCTGGTACATAGGCATAGGCTAATCTATTTGTTAGGCAATGTATTTTATTTAAAAACTATAGCTCCAAGATGTTAAAATTGCTTGGTGCTCTGCTCTTCTGTGGAATCCAACCAGCATGGTCCACAGGAAATAGTAAGGCAATGCTTTCCTCAAGGATTCACCTTCATGTATGATGGTGTGGAGGGAGGAGATATTTTAGATGACATGCAGATAAACAAAGACTTTCTATTTGCTTCTTGTTTATCTTGGTGCTATGTAACTCAAAGCTTCTAGAACTTCTAATGCCTGATATTTATTTCTTGTCTGTAAATCCCTCGAACAGTAGATTAACTGCAACATTCCTGTGTTCAAGCATCCGTGGTATGACTATGCTAAACATCATATTTAATGCATAACAAATTTTACCCTGTTAGGTCTTTTGAAATCAGTTGCTTCTTCATTATGTAATCACAAATTTTATCATTTCAGACAATGGATAACACCTTTTTTTGGGTGTGTGTGTGTGTTTGTGCCATGTGGTGGTGGGGTTTTTATGTCATTTTCTCAAATAGCAAAACAAAATTTGACAATAGCTTTGGCTATCAAGGGTTTCATATATATGTGATTGTAGCTACAATTTTGAAAACCTTTAGTAAAAGATAAAAATAATTATCTATAGGATCTGTAGATATATAGATAAGTCAACATAGCAGGTTAGTATCAGATACACTAATTTTATTTATTTCATACCTGACTTTCACAATGAATTAATGGCCTACTTTGTCTAGCATGCATTTAGTGATAAAATGTACATTTGTAAATAAGATTTGAGAAAGGGAACGAGGATACTATAACTGAAAAATTGCAACCACAGCTAAAATCTGGCTTGAGTACCTCATAACGGTCAGTTCTAGTTTTAAACCATGTGAGGGTTATGGATATGAACCTCAATGAATCAGGTTCTTTTTGAAGTCTCCAAATTTGATTGGATTAGAATAAATTTTCAATCATGCTTTGATTGCGTCGAGAAGTGCTTTCTACAGCCCAGTATGAGGGAGAAGTGTAATTCCATGCTCAACATGGAATTGACATGTGACACTTTAATAAAAATAAAATATTCAGTAACAAAAATTTAACAATGTTGGCACTAACCTAAAGTTCAAAACTCTTATGAGGGATAAGTGTAATTACGTGCTTAGAGTTGAACCATCATTAAATTAGGATTTACATACGAAGGAATTGAGTATATACGTGAGATGTACATATTAAACTAGTATAGATCCATTTTAACTCCAGATCTACCAAGCATTCAAAGGGATCAAATCCCTCGAGGTGCAATATTTTCCTCAATTTTTGCACTTTAAAAAATGTTACACCTCGAGGGATTTTGATCCCTCTCGACGCTTGGTAGATCTAGAGTTAAGATGGATCTTTACTGATATTAATCACAAGTGCACAAATATGTTTAAAACCTCAAAACTAAGCATTATTCATAGTATCTCCATTGATCTCCTAGATTTAAGGTGTGTATGGAACTCAAACATATGAATTGAAGGTTGATCATGTGTATGGAACTCGTGTGTTGATTATCATCAAACATATGAAGTGACGAGGTTCCCTCGATGTTGGGAGAAATCCTTGGGTCGACAATCATGTTCACATCTTGCGGTGGAATTCCTATTGTTATATCCAAGCACTCCCCCACCATTAGATGGTGAGAAGTGGTGTGTCCCTTCCTTCTACATGAGACTTGTGGAGCCATCCTTCTTCTTGCATGCCCAAGGGATTTTTGTATCAAATTGTAAGAGGATGAATAATTGGCATAGGACTATGGGATCTCTTCCCCACAATGGTTGTTTCCTCTTAGGTTCAAGAGTAGTAGAGGATTGTTTGAATTAATGCTAATCACATTTCCTATTGTTTGAGGATGTTAAAGGGTTGTAGATTATTTTATTTAGTCAAGATTCTAGTTCTTTGTTGTACATGTGAAATAAAATTTCTATCAATTACATCCCTTGCTAAGCTTGTTGTTAAATGTCTATATGGGTATGTCTTGTTTTTATATTTATTTAAGTGTAGCTAAGTAACTTTCCATATAATTTGTAGGTATGAGAGTAAGTTTTCCACAACTCTCTCATAATTCTCCAATTCATAGATGTTTCTTTCTTTCTTCTACACCCACTCAACATGTTATGTGTCACGCAGAAAGGGATAAAGATGCCCACTAGGAGGGCTAGCCAATTTCATGAAGTTACATGCATTATGGTTTCTTGGTCACTTAAAATATAGATGTCTAATGATTTATTTTTGAGCTATACCAATGATATCTCTTTAAACATGACATAATTGTTTAAATAATATCTAATTTACAAGGGTTGATTCTTTGATCTAAGATCTGTAAATTTTCCTCTAAAATTCAAACTAGGGCTAAACAATATATTTAATTGTTATTGAAACCACACATGAATTTCTTTTACTAGTATTGCAGCGAAAAGTAAATACCGAGAAACATCCATGACATCACATAAATATAGATACAATATTTTGGGTATAGAAACCCTCGGATAAAACCCAAGATGGGAAAACCGGTGCAGCAGTCAGATGTGAAATTTATTTAAGAAGATATGGAATTATTACAACTAGTAGATAAATTCACCCAACCTAGCGAAATGAAACCTCTCCTAAATCACTGAGCAACCCAGTGACAAGGTACGACCCACCCTGCGTAGATGAAAGGCCCCTGCGTCAGCAATACAACCCAACTGTACGAAATCCGTACGACAACTGTACAACCCTGCTGCTGTGTACGATCCTCTTCCTCTACGTGATCTGTACGGTCCCTGCTTACCCTGATACTCTGATGAATCTTTTGGGTGAGTGTCCCTTTGTCTTCTCAGCAAATTCCTCCGTCTGACTTCTCTCTCTCTGTATCTCTCTTGTGTGTGTGTCCTCTCCATCGAATCTCCTTTTAACTCAATGGCTAAGCGAAAATCCCAACCCTCACTATGGATCAATGGTTGTGATCCTCCGGTGAGATCAATGACCACGATTAGATTAACCATTACTTAAATTTTTTCACTTTTCACTTTATAAAAGTGATTCCATTAAGTCAAAATCAAATTAGAATATCCATATTCGACTTCCATTCAATTTTACTTCGCGCAATATTAAGACCAAAAGAATTCTAAATCCAAGACATCATTAGACAATTGGCCATGCAAGGAATATATTTATGCGCATGACAAATCATATTTACCATGAAAAGAAAAGAACGATAAGCAGCCTTGTCGTCGACAGGTATGGCACCCATGCATTGCCGAACAAACGCGTCAATTGATGAGGAGTTGAGGGAAACAATATGTAAATATTATTTGCCATTCCACAGGTATGCTACAAGATTTGTAGAGGAAAGATTTATTTGCTGAGCCTGACACTACTTCAAGGCTTATCGCAGCCAAAGGTATGGGACCCTTCTTCTTTCACTCGTTAACTTATTTTGGATAAAGTACATATATTTTTTAACGCCTTATAACACAATAATTTTACTAACTTTGTCCACTTGTTGGGGATAAAGTACATATATTTTATTGTTTCGAGAGGGTTATTGTCTTTTTGAGTACAATATTTGAGAAGAGGTTTGCACCTTGGAAGATTTGATCCCTCTTGGCGCGCTTGATAGAGCCTAGGATTTGGATCTACGCTGGTGTATTTTCCTAAGTCCAAACTTAAGAAAATCACATTAAATACATTTGGCGTCCTGTTTAATGTCTTCTTAGCATGCAATGACACATGCAATGTATGAAGACCTTTCTTGTTGCCACTTTCTAGCACTCTCTCTCAACGAGGAAGGGATTCAGTAGCAACCCCAACTTGGCTTTGAACTTTACAAAACTGTGTCTGCAAAGTGCCTTAGTGAAAATGTCCGCCACATGCTCATGTGCTTGTATGTACTCCAACCGAATGGTTTCTCTCTGTACACAATCTCTCAGGAAATGGTACTGAATATTTATGTGTTTGCTTCGGTCATGGAACAATGGATTTTCAGATAACCTAATGCCACTCTGATTGTCACAGTGAACAACTGTAACCTATAGTTCACACTTAAACAACCCTGAAAGCAACTTCCTTAACCACATTCCCTCACAAGCAGCCAAACTGGATGCCATGTACTCAGCCTCTGCCAAACTCAATGCAATTGACTTCTGCTTCATGCTGAACCAAGAGACAACCTCAGACTCAATGCTAAAGTAACAACCTAAAGTGCTCTTCTGGTGTTCTACACATCCTGCCCAGTCAATATCTGTGAAGCCTGCTAACTGTACACTCCCCCCGCGCTCATAAACCAACCCATACTCCACTTTACCTTTGATGTAACGAAGTATGTGCTCTGCAACCGTCCATTGCACTCTTCGAGGGTCCACCATGAACTGGCTCAAAGAGTTGAATGCAAAGCTAATGTCTGGCCGTGTGTTGATCAGATACATGAACGATCCGATAAGTTGGCGATACAATGTAGGATCAAATCCATCTAACCCCGATGCATCAATACTCCTCCAGTTGGAAATTAGAGGTATGGCCATAGGCTTGCAATCCACCATCTTGAATCTCTTTAAGATATCCACTGCATACTTCCCTTGTTCAATGAAGAAACACTCGTCTCTCTGCCAAACCTCCAAGCCTAGGAAGTAATGCATTAACCTAAGGTCTTTCATCTCAAACTCAACTGCAAGGTTGGACTTATAGTCGCCAACCAATCTCTCATCTCCTGTAAGAAAGAGATCATCTACATACAAGACCAGTATGAGAGGCACCTCACCTGGCAAGAAGTACAGATTGTGGTCTGCCTCACTTTGTTGGAATCCCATCTCTTGTAGATAGCTATCTATCCTCAAGTACCATGCTCGAGGTGCCTGCTTGAGCCTATAAAGAGCTCTCTACAATTTGCATACATGAGTCTCCTTGTTCTCCACATCAAACCCCTATGGCTGCTCAATGAATACCTCCTCCTCTATAACTTTGTTGAGGAAGGAAGTCTTGACATCCATCTGATGGACACACCAACTAGCTATCTATCCTCAAGTACCATGCTCGAGGTGCCTGCTTGAGCCTATAAAGAGCTCTCTACAATTTGCATACATGAGTCTCCTTGTTCTCCACATCAAACCCCTATGGCTGCTCAATGAATACCTCCTCCTCTATAACTTTGTTGAGGAAGGAATTCTTGACATCCATCTGATGGACACACCAACCCCTCTCTGCTGCTAATGAGATAATGGCCCGAATAGAAGAATATACGGCAATAGGGGTGAAGGTCTCCTCATAGTTAATACCCTCCTTCCATGAAAACCCCTTTTCCACGAAGCATGCTTTGTACTTCTCCACGCTTCCGTCTGCTGCATGCTTCACATTGTAGATCCATCTAGATCCCACCACCTTTTTATCTTGTGGCCTCGACACAACCTCCCATACTTAATTCTTCATGTTTGAGTCATACTACTCAACCATGGCCTCCTTCCACACATCATGTTGTGCACCCTCCTCGAAACTGGAAGGTTCGGAGTTGATCAACTCCATCATCAGTGCCACATAACTAAGTCTCTCTGGTGGTTTGCTCCGTCTCATGGAGCTCTATCGAGGATTCACCTGCCTGAAATCTTGAACTGTGGACCTAAACCACTTAGGACTTGGCCTAGTGTCTACCTGCCGCGGCTGCTAGATATCTGTCTCCTACTGCGACTCATCCTCCAAGTCAATGACTGTAGGATCCTGTCCACCTGACTCTTTCTAACTACCAGAACCTGTGCTTTGTGTCTGTCCCTGTACCTGTACCTCTGGCTCCTCCAACTTGACCCCTAAGTCATGTGCTGGCTGTTCCTACGCTGTTGAGTCCATATATCTTTGCAAGGGCCTGTCCTCATCAAACTGGACATCCCTACTCACAATGATCCTCTTGCGAGCAAGAATGTATACTTTGTATTCCTTCGAATTCTTGATGTAACCAACAAGTAACCCCTTCTCTCTAGAAGGGTCCAACTTCTTCCTAGTGTCAGCATGAATGTGACAATAGCAGACACTCCCATATATGTACGAGTGGCTCACATCTGGTCTGGTGCCTATGAAGACCTCCTTAGGTGTCTTCCTCCCCAACGTTGTGTGGGGACACATGTTCTGAATGTATACTTCGGTCTTGTATGCCTTAGCCCAAAAGAATAGTGGTAATCCTTGATCAAATAATAGACCTTGGATGCTCCTACCATAGTCTTGTTCTTTCTCTTCGCCGCTCCATTCTGCTGCGGGGTATGAGGCACGGTGTGCTCCTTCTTGATCCCCTCTACTGAGTAATAATCTAAGAGCTCATTGGAGGTGTACTCTCCCCCATTGTCTGTCCTCAATACACGGATCTTCCTTCATGTCTAGTTCTCTACGAGAGTCTTGAACTCCCGAAACCACTCAAAGACCTCTGACTTCCTTTAGGAAATATATCCAGATTTTCTTGGAATAGTTGTTAATGAAAGTGATGCAGTAACTGTAACCACTAAAAGATTGGACACTCATAGGTCTGCAAACATCTGAATGCACCAAGTCCAAGATCCCGTTAAACTTGTGCTCACTCTATGGGAAAGGTCTTTTGATGTTCTTTCCAATGCACAACCCTTGCAGTGGTTATGCTTCTCCTCCTGTACCCGAGGAACCCCAATGACTACCTGTCTCAAATGCCTCAGTGCTCCATGGTGTAAGTGTTCCATCCTCCTATGCCACAAATCACCCTGACTGTTATTGTTGTTGACTATAGCCTTTGTAGACTCAAAGTGTAGTCTGTACACCTTCCCGCTCCAGATCCCAATCACCTGATCCAAAATCCTATCCGATCCCTTTGGCTTGATATACACCCTATGGTATTGGAACTTCACCTAAAATCCTTTATCCTATAAGGTGGAACATACAACACATCAACAAAACTGCGGGGTTTTCCAGACTCCCTCTTAAAATGAAACAATGCCAACTCCCTACGCCTGATACTGCACATCATCACCCAACTCTATGTGAATATTTAACCTAAGCTCCTGCAAGTCTTTGAAGAACCTCTTTTTCCCTATCATATGACAAGATGCTCCACTGTCCACATACCAAACGTTGCTACCCGTGGTGCTTGCCATGCAAGCTATCAAGCAAAAATATTCATTGAAGTTCTTGTTGGATTCCTCCACCTCTGCAGATCCTACCATCTAAATATTGTTCTTGTTCTTCTAGTCTAGGAACTGGGAGGAAAAGTGTCCTTTCTTGTGGTAGATAAAATACTTGACTTTGGACATGTCAAGGTTCTTCTTACCACCCTTCTTTTTCTTTTCCTTACCCTTGTTCTTCCCTACTAGAGATATAGCCTCTTCATCCACAATCTATGGGGAACTATTGGATGAACATGAACCGTGACCCATGCGGGTATCCTGCACAAAATCATCCCACAACCTCTTCCAATCAGGGAGCTTCCCCCTAGCCACAACACCTTTGACAAAGGTGTCCCATGGCTTTGAAAATCCATTGAGAGCTATCCGAACTAACTCCTCATCCTCAGTCTTAGAGCCAATAGCTCCAAGCTCATCTCTGATTTGTGTGAGCCTTGTGAGATAAGACACCACTCCTTCACCCTTGGCCATCTTGGTACTGTGCATCCTTTCTTGCAACACCATCTTCTAGTTTTCATTCTTTCTCTGGTAAAGTCCTTCCAAATCCTTCCACATTTCTAATGCGGTCTTCTTCCCAGATAGGTGAGGGACTATGTGGTCCTTCACCCCATCCAAGATGATCAACATAGCTTTGGAGTCTAACTTCTTCCAAGTTACCAACTCTGCCTGATATGTGGGTGCAACCTTTGTGGATTCAATGTGCTCCTCTGCATCATTGACATCCATGATCCTTATGATCATTTCTTTTCAAGTAGGAAAGTTTCGATCCCCTTGGAGTCTCTCTCAACACTCAACTGCATGACCATAGTGAAGTGTACCTGTCAAACCCTAGTTATGAACTCTAGGTTTGCGTCTTCAATAGATCTGCCTTTGATCTATTAATGCTGTAGCTAGTCTCTCATATTTAGCTCAACTGAGCTCCGATACCATGTAAATTTTTCTTTAAAATTCAAACTAGGGATAAACAATATATTTAATCGTTACTGAAACCACACATGAATTTCTTTTACTAGTATTGCAGTGGAAAATAAAAACTGAGAAACATTCACAACATCACATAAATATAGACGCAATATTTTGGGTATGGAAACCCTCGGATAAAACCCAAGATGGGAAAACTGGTGCAACAGTCAGATATGAAATTTATATTAAGAAGATATCGAACTATTACAACTAATGGATAAATTCACCCAACCTGACAAAATGAAACCTCTGCTAAATCACTGAGCAACCCAACGATAAGGTACAACCACCCTGCGTTAGTAGTACGATCCAGTTGTACGGAATCCATACGGTGCTGACGTCAACAATACATAATCCGTATGACAATTGTACGACCCTGCTGCTGTGTACGACCCTCCCCCTCTACATGATCTGTATGGTCCTTGCTCAGCCTGATACTTCGACGAATCTTCTGGGTGAGTGTCCCTCCGTCTTCTCAACAAATTCCTTCATTTGACTTCTCTCTATCTGTATCCGTCCTGTGTGTCCTCTCCACCAAACTTTCTTTTAACCCAATGGCTAATCGAAAAACCTAACACTCACTATGGATCAATGGTTGTGATCCTCCGTTGAGATCAATGGCCAATATTATATTAGCCATCACTTAAGTTTATTTCACTTTTCACTTTATAAAAATGATTCCATTAAGTTAAAATCAAATTAGAATAATTAATGTATTTTCCTAAGTCCAAAATTAGGAAAACCACATTAAATACATTTGGCTTCCCGTGTAATGTCTTCCTAGCATGCAAGGACACATGCAATGCTAGAAGACCTTTGTTCCCACTTTCTAACAAGATCTAGTTTGAGATCTAAAGCATGGAATATTCTTCCTCAATATATTCCCCAAAACCTTGTTCTTGGTTTGTTGGGAACATTTTCGAGGGCACATGATGCACCATACTCTTCACATGGAGAGCAATGGAGGATGATAGTCAACAATAATGGTAATTTCAATCCACAAAATTACATCCTTTCTATTTTTTATATCTATAAATTTGATGGTAATGGCCTACTATCTTGTATTGGTTAGAGAAATTATTTGATCTACAACAAATTCTATGGGCACACATAGTTATGTTGTGCCCTAGGTTGTTACCCTTTGCTCTCACTGAAGGTGTTAATGATGAGGCCTAATATGAAAGAGCACTTTCCTATGTCACTCTAGGCCCCCAAGCTAGTTCTTGGGCCAAAAGGGTACCCTAAGTTATCTTATAGTTATTGTCCTAGCATGCCAGACTATAACAACCTTTTTCATGAAGCTTCAATTGGATTTATTGTATGGGAAAGATGGTGCATGGTGTTTCATCTGCAATTTATTTAAAACAAAATAAAAAGGTTTTGAGTTATTGTTTGGGAATAAGCAAGAAGATAGACAATAAGGAGATTTAGTAGGTTTCAACCATAGGAATGATCTTTTGAACCATGGGCACTATTATGCTGCACCTGTACCTAGCGCACCTTTAGGTGTACCCTAGGGAGAGATGGCCAATTTTTTCAACCGAGAGGGGTGTTATCGCGCAATGGTGGTCATGGCTAGGATCTTTGGTCATCCTATAGGGGTACTATGGATTAATGGTGTTGTTGGCTTCCTTTTATTGGGTTTTAACCTCAGGGTTGGTGTCTAAGGCCCCTAAGGGTTGACCATTGCGTCACATGGCTCCATACCCTATTTACATGCTCTAGTGGCCTCTGCTTCAAGAGTGAGACATTTGTCTCCATTTACAACCACTTATGACACCCTCTTGACCTCTCAGATTGCTGACGCCTGCTCTCCTTGGCCTTATCTCCTCAGAGGAATACATCCTCCACGCCAGGACTTTTGATGCTTTGAGGAGGGCATTGAGGGATTTTACAACATTCAAGGGGTTAGATGGGGTATAAATCCCTCCCTCCAGCTCACTCCAGCCTTTCGTTCAAGGTGATTCGCTTATTTGAGTGTATTTTTGCACTTGCTAGTATAAATACCCTAGGTAGCCTACCTTGAGCCTACCTTAGGCCATATTTTATTATTGTTTTGTTTTAATTTTTAATTTGACATTTTATAATTTCAAGTTGACATATTTTAAGGCATGTAGGCCTAGATATTTTGTAAAAAGTGAGTGTGAGATCATATAAATAGATTTCCTCACTTTAATTTTAAGACGAAACTTATGGGATAATACACTATGCACTTGTTTTACCCTTAGTAGGGTTTCTTTGGATGGATGCACTCCTCTTGAGGAAGTTTTTTGGTTAATGCAAGTTATATTCTGGTAAATCTTTTGTGAATCTATGCTTTTGGTGATACTTTTATTTGTTGGATGAACATGAGCACTAAGAGGTTAGGCTTCTTAGCTTTTTGTTTGAATGTTGGTGGATGTGCATGTTCAAGTCTTAGTGGTTGCCCTAGAGTTGCACTTTGCCCTAAGATATGCCATTACCTTCCTTCTTGTCACCTTAGCAAACAATGACACGTCTCTTTGTGAGGGTGCCCTAGGGTTTCTCCTTAGTTTTTCCTAGGATAGTTGCTTGACCTAGGACCCTTCCTCACTAGGCTATCCATTCTCCCTAGAATCTCTAGGTTGGGTAGGGCTTGTGCTAGGGTAGTTTTCCCTTGGTTTCCATTCTCTTCTTCTTTTACAAACCTATTCTAGGGTTAGTTTAGGTTAGTTTTTCTTACCCCAGCTTAACCCTAACAGCTTGTTCGCTACTCCTTCCATCTTCCTCGCTGCCACCCTCCTAGGTCCCTTTCCACCCTTGCTGCCTTAGCAACCTTCCCTTTCTACCATCGTTGCTACCTTAACACCTCCCTCACACCATCGCTATCCTTATTCTACCCACAACATCCCTCGCTACTTCCCTAAATCCCTTTCCCTAACACTCGCTATCTTTCCCCAACCTTTCTTCCCTTCGTTACCCTCCTCTAGCCCTTCGTTACCCTCCTCTAGTTGACCTCGTTACTCCCCTTTTTCCATACTTCCACCATCGCTTCCCTTTACACCCTTATAAAACTTTCCTCAGCCCCTTCTCCACTCTCGAGTCTACCCTAAAGGCAGCCCATGGGCACTTTCTCTCTCGCTGGCAGCTATCCTAGTCACACCAACATCTTCGCTACCTCCTCTCCACTTCCTTCCTTTGTCCTCGCAGTCCTAACCTCCCTCATGGGCTTACTTCTCCCTGCTATTACAATGAACATTAATACCCTTGGGTTTTCTACCCACTGTCATACTTTGTGACAATCCATTCAAGCATCATTTGGGGATGCCCTTACAATGGAAACCCTCCCTTTTCTTCTCATACATCAACCATACAAACCAACAAAGGGTTAGGAGGTTAGTAAAAGTGAGAACCATTGTCAAACTCTTCATCCTTCCATAATCACACATGAATACCACTTTGCTATTGTACTTACTTCATACACAATGTCTAAATAATACTACATAAACACGAGTTTGTATGTGCCTATATTATGGATATTTTGTAAACGCCAAGTTTGTCGAATGATTACATAATGCTGCTATAAGTATGACCGTGGGAAATTGACCAAATATACACTGCTGAAACTAGCTGCATGCACACATAAATCACTAGTTCAATTTGCTATACGATAGATACAAAGAGATGTGTGAATTTATTGGTTTGATTGATTACATTGCCATTTACTAATCACAATTACTAATGCTGCTATAATGAATGATTGAATACTTACTGCTATTATTCATTTGCACATAGTTATGTTGATATACTAATGTGTTATATGATATTTGCACATGCACCTTGTTGTTTACATTTGGGAATAAGGCATACCTTTTGGTGATGATATTGTTGTGATACAACATTGTCTTCAAAGTGGGCATATTAATGAGATGATGACTACTTCCGCCTTGAAGTATTGTTAAAACTTCATGCTGTAACTATCTATCTTACTACATATACTGCTGCACTTAAGTTTTTGGGCTGTGACAAATGCTTATACTTGAAATTGATTACACAAGTTTTGTTGGGTAACATTTGGACAAATTTCCACTATAATAACCACTCCTTTTATTCACCTTTTCAGGCTCCATTAGGCATTGATCACTAACAATCGCGAAAGAGAACACTTTGTCTTAGTGTCTTTGTAGAGTCAAAATAGGGCTCTCCCCTAAAAGGCTTAGGCTTTCGAAGAAGTTGGGTACATGTGACTAAGGTGAAATTGGTCACTTTTCCCTCATATGCTTACTGGTGGCTTGGACTGCCATTTCAATCGGTAACATTTTGGTGCCTTTTTCGGGTACCATTTCAAAATTTGGAGCGGTTAATCCATAGTCATTCACACCCCTGGAAAGAACAAGATTTGCTAAGAAAATTGAGGTAAGTCTTTCTTGGTATTTTGAAAATATTATTGTCATGGACTAATCTTGCAGATCTTACTTGGATACTCCACAAAGAAGAAGCCCGTTAAGGCCTAAAATTTTGGCGCCGTTTCCGATGACCATTTCAAAATTTGAAGCGATTAATCCAAAGTCATTCACACCTCTAGAAAGAATGACATTCGGTAAGAAAATTGAGGTAAGTCTTTCTTGGTATTTTGAAAATATTATTGTCAAGGACTAATCTTGCATATCTTACCTGGCAAATCCACAAAGAAGAAGCCCGACAAGACTTAACATTTTGGCGTCATTGCTGGGGACCATTTCAAAATTTGAAGTGGATGATCCAGAGTCATTCACACATTTGGAAGAATGACATTCAGTAGGAAAATTGAGGTATGTTTTTCTGGGTATTTTCAAAATATAATTGTCAAGGACTAGTCTTGCAGATATTACCTGGCGAGTCCACAAAGAATAATCTTGACAAGGCTTAACATTTTGGCATCATTGCTAGAGACCTCAAATTCATTTAGGTGACTTATCTGACCAAGAACAACATTGTGGTAAGTCATGAAGTCCTGATTATATATGAATGCATAAATTTTGAAAGGACTAACCTGCAGGCTTACCTAGCGACTCCATAATGAACTCATCCCACCCCATTAATCAGGGACACCCTTGTTTTGTGAGATTTGTTTAACTAACCTGGAAGGTCTCTCCTTGCAACTCCAATTGAAGAAAAATAAAAGAAGTGCTCTATAAAAACAAGGAGGCCTGATGACATGGAATTCAATTACGAATTATGGATGGATATATTGGACTTCTTTCACATTACGAGTTTTCCACACAAGTATGCCATTCAACATGGTGGGAAGACACTTTTCCCATTATTTCAACAATACAAGTACCATGTAGCAACATATGTCCATACATTCATGCAATTCCTCAGTGCAAGAAACATTATACACAAATACATCAAAATGAGGCTCTTTATGCTATCTCTTCACTTAAAAGACAACTTGTTTGTCAGGAATTGGTACGAGGGTTTTCCTTGCAAAAGTTTTTCTTCACTCAGGTAGTTCATTGATGCATTCAACATGGATTGGGATTACGATAGTAGAGAACATGAAAGAAAGACCATGGTTGACAGTATATGGGAAGAAACACTGGTAATCATTAAGAAGCAAGATGATTCAAGAGAAGAAATAAAATATTATATTCCATTTGAATTCAAAGATCGTGATAATCCGACTGCTATCGAAATGGGAATAGGTTTCGCTCTTCTTGATTTATCAAACTTCTTAGGATATTTAGATGAGTCACCAAAGATATTTTGGCATGCCTTCAAGGGTGACCATGATAATTCCATGCATCATGTTGAATGGTTTATGACTTTGGATTCATAATATGGCATTAAAGAAGAAGAAGATGTTTACATGCGATCATTTGTCCTTCACTTGGGAGGAAAGGCTCTTGCTTGGTTTGTGAGCATAGATAAATGAACAATATCATCCTTTGTAGAATTGGTGGAAATATTTTGTAACTACTGGGATTTAGAGCAACGTGACGAATGGATACCTCATGTCAAGCATACAAGGGACTTGTTCAGTAAGGAAGCTCAAAACAAGGATCAGGTCAAAACAACCATTTTCCAAGGCCTAACTGATGTTATCTCAAACATGATAGATGAAGCTCCCCAAGCAGGTGAATATGATGATGATCCTATATATGAATATTTGGAAGTCCCAGTTGAAGAAGCTGAAGAACAGAGAGATAGGGTGAGTTCTCTGTTCCAACATACATAAATTCTTTATGACATACTAGATCTTTGGGAACATAATGGCGGGAATTCTGAGGACAAGGGTTATTGGACATTTATGGGTCCACCTTTCTATGATTCCTCGAGACCAGGTAGCATTATCTCCATATGTTACAACGAGAAAGAGCAGCTTGTTGAAGTTACTCAGGTAGAGCTAGAATTTAAAACTATTTGGGATGAGGAACTTTCAGTCACCTCCAGCAGGGATATTGAAGACATAACCTATGAAGACCTTGTTGAAAGAGATATGATAATTCATTCTCCTTATGAGGCTAATGACGAAGAATGGTTCAAACCTTTTTCCACCATAATTGAAGACGAGACACCACCAGACTTTGTAGATAGTTGCCATATGCAGATGGCCGATTATGATAAAAAGTTCGAAGATTTGGGATCCCGTATCTCTGGTGGTTCTTCCATGATGTCTTTGTCATACTCATCCTGCAACAAGGAATCATGTTGCATAGAGGATTCTTTTGCAAATATTCAACATATGATGAGCCTAGGTTATCACTCTCAGTTGTGCTCCTCAAGAAGCGATGAATAAGTTGTTCAACCCACTCTACCCTACATCGGTAAGCCCTTAATGATACATCTCAATAAGACCGAGGAAGTTAGGTGGACAAGTATGATTTTCGTCCCTCAGTTTCATAATATTTATTGTTTATCTTTTCATGTGAAGCATGAAGGTATGAATTATGTTGTTGACAATTTTATAAGTTCAAGGATTATTGGGGTTACTAACATGATTGTGGAAAAGATAAGCAATAAACTTGTAGGTCAAAGGAAATGCTTAAGTAAATGCAGGGATAGGTTGTGGCTCACATATGAAGATTTGTGAGATCCGACTCTACGGATAGCCTCCCAAATTTAGGATTTATGGGCGAGTTTCAGGATTTTTTTCTTTCTTAGAAGACATGTATGATGGAGGTGATCCATACATTAGTCTGTTAGAAGCATGGATCAATGAAGCTTGTCAAAGAAATGCTTCTCCGTGGCACCGATTTCAAGTATTTTAGGCTCTTAAGAAGGTTCAGTTTCCTGCACTCATCTAGATGAAGATTCAGGTACAAACTGAACATATCATCAATGAAGTATTGTCATGGATTACACTAAAGGAAAAAGATAAGATATCGGGTATGAATTGCTTACTTAGATGGTTACATTGGTGGTATGATTTCACATAACCTACTTTCATTGACAGGTTTAAGTTAGGTAGGGTTAGTTGCATTAGGAATATTTATGTGCATATCATTTGACATCTTTTCATTGTCTAGTTAGTTTTCATTGTTCTTAGTTTGCTTCCCTCATATTGCGAACAAGGAAGGACGAAAGTGTCTGCCCTTATATGCTTTTAATCCTATCGAAAATATGATATGTGTGTAGGTATACAGGGAATAGAATATTCACAGGTTCTCAAGAATTCCCGACAAGAGCACTCCTCTCGCAATTAGAGCTAGTGTTACGCTACACTTGTACCCAAGGCACCTTCAGGTGTGCCCCAGGGAGAGAGGGTCAATTTTTTCGACCAGGTATGGTGTTATAAACAATGGTGGTCATGGATGGTCCCTTTGGTCATACTCTATGGGTACTATGGATTAATGGAATTGTTGAGTTCCCTTTATTGGGGTTTTTTACCTAGGGGTTGGTGTTCGGGGCCCCTAAGGGTCGGTCACTGGGTCACATGGCTCCATACCCTGTTTAAGTGCTCTAGTGGACTTTGATTTAGAAGTGAGACATTTGTCTCCATTTACAACCACTTATGACACCCTCCCGACCTCTCAGATTGCTGGCGCCTTCTCTCATTGTCTTTATCTCCTCAGAGGAAGACATCCTCCACGTCAGGCCTTTTGATTCTTTGAGGAGGGTAGTGAGGGACTTTACAACATTCTGGGGGTTAGATGGGGTATAAATCCCTCCCTCCAGCTCACTCCAACCTTTTGTTTGTAGTGATTCACCTATACAAGTGTGTTTTTGCACCCGGGGGTATAAATACTCTAGGTAGCCTACCTTGAGCCTACCTCAGGCCACCATTTATTATTGTTTTGTTTTAATTTTTAAGTTGACATTTTATAATTTCAAGTCGACATATTTTAAGGCATGTAGGCATGGATATTTTGTAAATGTGAGTGTGGAATCATATAAATAGATCTCCTCACTTTCATTTTAAGACAAAACTTATGGGATAATACACTATGCACTTGTTTTACCTTTGCTAGGGTTTCTTTGGATGGATGCACTCCTCTTGAGGAAGTTTTATGGTTAATACAAGCTATATTTTGGTAATTCTTCGGTGAATCTCTGCTTTTAGTGATGCTTTGATTTGTTGGATGAACACGAGCACTAAGAGGTTAGGCTTCTTACCTTTTTGTTTGAATGTTGGTGGATGTGCATGGTCAAGTCTTAATGGTATCCCTAGAGCTCCACTTTTCCCTAGGATAGGCCATTACCTTCCTTCTTGTCACCTTACCAAACAACAACACGTCTCTTTATGAGGGTGCCCTAGGGTTTCTCCTTAGTTTTTTCTAGGCTAGTTACTTGACCTAGCAACCTTCCTCACTAGGCTATCCATTCTCCCTAGAAGCCCTAGGTTTGGTAGGACTTGTACTAGGGTAGATTTCCCTTGGTTTTCATTCTCTTGTTCTTTCACAAACCTAGTCTAGGGTTAGTTTAGGACCTATGTTAGGGTTATTTTTTCTTACCACAGTGCAGCCCTAACATCCTGTTCATTTTTCCTAACCTCCCTCTCAGGATTCCTTCTCCCTGCTATTACAACGACCATTACTACCCTTTGGTTTTCTTCCCACTGTCATACTTTGTGACAATCCATTCAAGCATCATTTGGGGCTGCCCTTACAGTGGCAACCCTCCCTTATCTTCTCATACATTAGCCATACAAAACAACAAAGGGTTAGGAGGTTATTAAAAGTGAACCATTGTCAAAATCTTCATCCTTCCATAATCACAGAGGAATACCACTTTTCTACTTTACTTACTTCATACACATAGTCTAAAGAATACTACACAAACACGAGTTTGTATGTGTCTATATTATGGATAGTTGGTAAATGCCAAGTATGTTGGATGATTACATAATACTTCTATAAGTATGACTGTGGGAAATTGACCGAATATACACTGCTGAAACAAGCTGCATGCACACATAAGTCGCTAGTTCAATTTGCTATAAGGTAGATACAAAGAGATGTGTAAATTTATTGGTTTGATTGATTACATTGCCATTTACTAATCACACTTACTAATGTTGCTATAATGAATGACTGAATACTTACTGCTATTATTCATTTGCACATAGTTATGCTGCTATACTAATGTGTTATATGATATTTGCACATGCACCTTGTCATTTCAATTTGGGAATGAGGCATACGTTTGGGTGATTATATTGTTGTGATACAATACTGTCTTCAAATTGGGTATATTAATGAGATGATGACTACTGTCGCCTTGAATTATTGTTAAAACTTCATGCTATAACTATCTATCTTATTACATATATTGCTGCACTTAAGTTTTTGGGCTATGACAAATGCTTATACTTGCACTTGAATACACATAAATTTTGTTGGATAACATTTGGACACATCGCCACTATAATAACAAATCCTTTTATTCACCTTTTCAGACTCCATTAAGCACTTCTCACTAACAATCTCGAAAGAGAACACTTTGTCTTAGTGTCTTTGCAGAGTCAAAATATGGCTCTCTCTTAGGAGGCTTAGGTTGTTGACTAAGTTGTCATTGATGCCAACTGTGTTTGGTCATTTGATCCAATTGTTGAGTCCTTGGTGCCCCTTGGGGATCCCATGAGGGTTAGTGTTTAGTTTGTAGTTGTCTGTGTCATAGGAGCCCTTTTGACGTTGTCCAAGTCCAAGCTTGAAGCCCTTGGATGCCTTGGAACAATGCCAAAATCTCTGGTTACCCATTGACTTGGTCAAGTTCCCCTAAGTTGTATCTTGGTCTCATTTGAGTCCATTGTCGAGTTCCTTGATCCTGGTTGATCTTTGGTTAATGGCCTTTGTGCCACTTGTTATGCTTGTACTTGTTTTGGTCCCTTGATTGTTTCTTGGATGACTGATGTGGCTCATGTGTGTAAGTCCCTTGATGCGTTGATGTTGGATCCCATTGCTTGCATTGGATGGTCTTGAGGTTGTTGAGTTATTGTGGGGTCCTTGAGTCCAAAAGCTTATATTTTGATCCTCTTGCATGTGGAGAACTGGGTCTTGGAACCCACAATTATGGTGGTATGTTGGAACCCCTTCTTATGGGGTCCTTGACGTGCTTTGAATTTTGGGTCTTGAACCCACACATATGGTGGTTTGATGGCCCTTGGACGCTATATGGTCATTGGCATGTTGTAGCCTTGCGATCATGAATATAAATTGCATAAGGTGTTGCAAACTAGTGGTGAGGTATTTGTACCCCTATTTTGGGGTGTTGGTACTCTTATTGTGATGGAGATATATAGTGGAACCATTGGATATGTTTTAAATGATATGGAGACTTTGAATATGATGATTATATTGTTGAAAAAGTATTTGTTCCCACTTAATTGGTGGTGTTGAGGTCCTTGATACCCTTGATACCCTTGATATGATGAATATATGGTGGATCCCTCCTCCTTGTTGATGTGAAGTCTGTGGATGTGAATATCATTGAATCCCTCATGCCTCTGATGATTTCCATTGAATCCTTTGACCTTGGAACTTATGCATAAGGTAATATGGTCTTTGACACCTTTATATTTGAAGTCCTAAACAAATTGAATAATTTAAGGGTATTATACCAAGTAATTGCAAATAACCCCATCATAGGGAGATAGTCCTCGTCAATTCCTTTCCATTGATATGTGGAGTGTATACTAACTCCTCACGGTTGAAAATATTTTAATTTTTAAAGATATCTTTTGGGTCAACCGACCAAACAAAAAGCAATTACTTTAATTAATAACTTGTTATTTACATGTCGGCATAGTCAATTAAAAATTGAAATTTTGTGCATAAATAGAAGATCAAATATTTTATTTATTCATGAATCAAGTCTCTCTTTTGTATTTCACAAATCTTGGAGAAAAGTGCAAAACTTTGTGGAGATGGAATTTTTGGATTGAATAGATTCACTAAAATTGACATAACTTTCTCATACAGAATCAGAATTACAAAATTATTGGATCATTGGAAATCTTGTTGCGAGGACTATGCGATGACATGATATAGGGTTTATTTTTGTTTGTCTATTGTTTCTTCATCTTGTGATATTTGAAAATTTATGGTTCATGCTTCTAGGTTTCTCTTGTGATTCAGCATGTCTCTCATGGATAAAGTTCATATTTTTCTTAGTATGTCATCACAACAATCCTTCTCAACAAGGAAGGTATTCTTCTAACATGGTTATCTGTTAGACACTGAGAGGGGGGGGGGGGTGAATCAGTGTAAAGCCACTTTTATAGCTTTTCTTAACTTGTCACAATTAACTACCAATTCATCATTCTACCAATCTCATAAACATTTCATAAACATATCATAAGCATTTGAATCTTCAAGAATCATAACTCAAAAGAACACAACACAATGTAATTTTGTAATCTTTTTATATTAGTTGTGGTTCGGCTACAACCGTTAGGTAAAATCAGCACCTATTGATATGAAGAGCACCTACTCTGCATCCACAACCCTGCCTGGTTTTCTTAGACCCTGCTAAGAAGGGTTTGAGGTATCCTAACCTCAAAAGCAAGACAATATTGCTTTTACAATACAATATACTTGCGTTACCATACTCATGTCATCATACACAAGCAATATCTGTCACATCATCAATGCTGCTCATCATCTCTGCTCATCACATCAACTTTGCTGTAACACTGCTAATCAGTCATCTACACTGCTGCAATACTGCAAAGTATGCTCTTCAACATTCTGTCCACCAGCATCATTTCTTCATCACAAGGAATCTGATCATACATGCACTATCTCTGTCAATTCAAACCATATTATTCTATCCCTTGTGAATTTAGTTGTCACTATCAATTCTTGTTATCAACAGAGTACTGCTCCAGGTCTGCTAAAGACTATTCAAGAATTGCATTGATGGCTTCTCACATGCCTCACAAGTTTTGTAACTGTATTCTTACAGAGTTGGCATCAATACCCATGTTAAGTTTGCTGTTAGATGAGGTCTGCACTTATTTGGTCACTATTGCTCAAGACTCATGCCAAGTCATCAAAGGTCTTTTATTATGCTTGAAGTAACTATCTCTGCGCATGCTAAATATGTCACCAATCACCGTCAACTATCCAAGTAAATTAATCATCATTGTCAAGAAACATGCACCTAGTCTTCAATCAAAGTCCTTTTTGGAACTTCTCTAGATCTTCTTTCAACTCTGCTCAAGGTCTTCTTCACCCATCCAAATCTTCTTTATAACTGTCCAGAATGGTCTGCTAACAGTCTTTAGTGACTGTTCATTCATCAACTCTTTTAATAGGATATAGATCTTCCTTTAACCACCCTTAGTCTCTGTCAAGATCATCTATAAATAGTACATCAATTCTATTCAACTTTTGTCTACGAAGCCACATAATTTTAGTCCTTAAGACTGTCTTTATTTGTTTCCCATATACATTCCCAAACTATCCTCAATCCAAGCATGCTTATCACTTTAGCATAGGACAAATCTGTTCCAAAAGACCTTCTTTTAAATCTGCATTAGTCAACTTCAATGACTGCACATAATCTGCTCTTGTACTGAGTGATGTACTAATACATACCTGATCATGGCTAGCATCATATGGAGTACATCATTGTATACTATGTACTATACTGTATTCTTCACCAAGGCTGTAGCAGCCTTATCCATCAACGGTGATAGCTTATCAAAAGCTTACCAAAAGCTTACCAAAAGCTTTCGATATACTCACACTACTTGTGTGGATGTCTTGAAAAAGAACCTTTGAACTCCAACAAGACTTTTCAAAAATATTGATGAACTGATGACTTGTAGAATAGCCTTCTAACACAGTCAAGACTTGGACTGTGTATATGCTGGTAAAAACCCCAAAATAGTCACCTTTTAGACTGTCAAACTCAGTCAGTTTATCAATTGAGAGGAACCCCAAACCAAAAACAAGAACTGTACTGTGTTTTTCCTTCAACCTAAGTTAAATTCGGACTGTCATCTACCTCTGAAAGAATTTGTATGTTGCTGTTATACCAGCAAGAAAGCCTCAGTCAATTTGTTGTTCCTTCAAAAAAAAACTCAGGTCTGCATTCTCTCTCCAAGGGGACTGCAATACTGTTTTAAACCAAGAGAATAGGCTTGTGGAAAGATTCAGATCTGCTGCTTTACTGTAGAAGACCTCAAGATTGGAATTTGGACGGTACTGTAAAAAAAAATAGCAGTAGTATATCACAAACTTAGATTGTGCAAGCTGATGAGACTAGGGTCTGTTTACTTATCCTTAAAACAATCTACCATGAAAAAGCTTGAATTTTGGCATGTTGTAGAACTCGGGACTGTTACACAAATTCGGACCAAAAGAAAAAGACTGAAAAATTCGGTATGTCATTGAAGAAGGCCGTCATTTCATTGATGCTGTTCCAAACAAACATCCAAAACAAAAGAGTTTCAAGACATGCTTCCCCTGGTCACCAACGAAGATTTTCAAGCATGCTGCTGCTATAATTCAGACTGCTCCTCAGTCACTGTTCAACACAAAACTTTGTTGCAATTGTCACAGTGTTCCTGTATACCCGAATTTTGAGATAAAAAGAACTTCTGTGGCTGCCTTATTTGCTATCTCAGTAGACTGTGCATTCACTGCCTCAGTGGACTGTTGACATACCCGAAATTCAGAGCTAGGATTTCCACCGAATCCCCCCCCCAAAAAAACTTTTTCACTGCGGCTGTCACAGTCACGGTGTACCCAAAATTTCCATAGTGCTGCACCTCCGAAATTGCCTCAGTGGACAGTCCGAAATTTCCACAGTGCTGCTGCTCCTTCTGCGGCTGCCTCAGAGACCTCTGAATTTACCTCAGTCTGACCTCCGAAATTGCAGAGCTAATCCGAAAATTTTGTCACATCAAAAATGAGTGAGGGCGTTGGTCTATTTATATGCATTTTTCATGAATTTTAATTGGGCCGACATGTCAATTTTTTTTTAATTCTAATTTAAAAAAAAACAATTCTTTTGTTTGGTCGGTTGCCCCTACAAGATGGTTTAGATTTGTCTTGTCATCTTCAAAAATTAATATCTCATCAACCATGAGGAACCACGTGACGTGCCACATACCGTTGGAAAGGGCATGACGAGGGCTATCATCTTATGAGGGTCTTGATTGCATTAACAAGGTCCTTTACTCATATTTTCTTCAATTTGTGCAGGCCATCATGAAATGACTTGAATTCTTCTTGATGGCTTGTTCACGTACTTTTATGGCATCAAGAGCTACAACACCAACCAAGGGTTTCAGTAATGCATCAAGGTCTTCATCAAGCTTGTGGGCATGAGTGCAAGAGTCCCATACACACTTCAAGAGCTCCATAATATTCCAAGAGATTCAGTATGTCAACTAAAGCTTCTTCAACCAACTTGTGGGCTTAAGGACTAAGTTATGAGCTTCTTCATCAAGAAGGAGGCTTCATGGGATTCTTCATTCGTCTCAACCACACCATGAGGCCTCCAAGGGCCAAAATCCATTGTGCCATCACTTGTGGGGTAGATGGCCTTCTTCTGTGGTACCATGACACCATCAGAAGGAATAAATGACCACATAATGGGTCATTAATGTTTCTTCAAACTATGAAGGGCTTCTCCATCGTCCACAAGGGTTTTAGCATCATCACCAAGGCTTTCATCATCATTGGCAGGGTCTTCAACATCTTCAGCAAGGTCGTGGCATCAAGATCCAGTCTTGTGGGTACAGGGACCTTGTCAATTGGGTACATGGTGCTTCAAAGCACAAACCCACTCTGTAAGAGATCAAGGCGATCAAGACACTGTAGGTGGAACTTGGTGGCATCAATGACATCCTGTGGGGCCACTGCAAGTCCATGTTGGCATCAATGAAAATTTCATCAACATTATCAACACAACTTGACATAATCTCTAGACATCATCAGTGTTGCGACAACTCTTTTCTCATCGACCATTGACTAGTGACATCTCTCGAATCTATACATCATACAAAGTTCTTCAGAGATAACCCTTTTTCATGGTGGATGTAGGCCTAGTTCCAATCTAGGACTTCATCTCTATGAGAAAGCCATTAAGTAAGTACAACCCAAGACCACATATTGCATTGTCAGAGAAATCACTTGTTTCTCCTAATTTCATCTCGTCCTATCCACAAATCATCTCATCATCTCATGTGGAGAGCAGCCCATATGCCTACATTACATCCCTCAGATGACCTATGTCTTCCACCTCGTGGAGAGCAGCCTAGGAGCATACGGGTCTTCCACCATGTGGAGAGCATCCCAGGTGCATTCACTATGTCCCTCAAACAACCTACGTCTTCCACCCACTGGGGATCAACACATGAACATCTACTTATTCCACCTAATGAAGAGAAACCTAGATGTATTACATCTCTATACCAACCTGCGTCTTCTACCCCGTGGAGATCAATCTAGGAACATCTGTGTCTTCCACCCAGTGGAGAGAATCCTAGATGTATTATGACCCTTGGACCACCTGCATATTCTTGACATGCGGAGAGCAGCCCAGACCATATGTGGAGAGAAGCCCAGACCTCCTTCATCTTTCTGACATGTAGAGATCATCCCAGGTGCACCTATGTCTTTAGAACATGCCTCATCACTCCCTCAT
Source organism: Pseudotsuga menziesii (assembly GCA_001517045.1). Classification (NCBI taxonomy): domain Eukaryota; kingdom Viridiplantae; phylum Streptophyta; class Pinopsida; order Pinales; family Pinaceae; genus Pseudotsuga; species Pseudotsuga menziesii. The sequence goes on from LPNX011013287.1 coordinate 159,112, forward strand.
TCGAGGAACATCGATCTGGATAACTCCAAGATTCTCCCTGAAGTACACAATATCTACTCTTGCTAGATGCTTGATCAACACATCGACTGTCTACTCATATGTTTGCACATACTGGAGCTTCATTACTCTCTGCACCATATCCCGTATATATTGATACTTGATTTCAATAAGCTTCGACTTGTCATGGAACACTGGATTCTTGGACAACTTCACACAACTCTGGTTGTCACAAAAGATATTATTTTCCTCTAACTCGAGATCAAACAGATTTGACAGTAGCTTTCGAAGCCATACTTCCTCACAACTAGTCGAACATGTTGCAATGTACTGTGCTTCGGCTGTACTTAGTGCCGTGATCGAATTCATCTTGCTAAACCAAGGGATCATATCGAATCCCATATTGAAGCAACATCCTAAATTGCTCTTCCTATTTGTGGCATTGCATGCCCAATCTGAAGCAACATAACCATGCAGGTTAATCTTCTGATCCATCACATACTTGAGCCCATACTCAATTGTACCCTTTAGGTACCTCAATACATGCTTTGCAACAACCAGGTGAACACGTCTCGAATATGTTAGGAATTGGCTCAATGCGTTCACAACAAAACACATGTCTAGATTTGTGTTTGTCAAGTACATTAATGAAGCAATCAACAATCTATACATCATAGCATCATCTATCTCTGAAGAAGCATCACGCAACAACTTCAAGTTTGATTTCATGGGTGTGGCTACGACCTTGCAATCCATCATCCCGAACCTCTTCAAGATATCTATTGCATACTTTACTTGACTAAGGAATATTCCATCTGTATTTTTCCACACCTAAAGACCTAAGAAGTAGGGCATCATGCCCAGGTCCTTCATCTCGAACAATGCAACAAGCTTCCTCTTTGTTTATGCAATGAGCTCATCCTCACCTGTTAAGAACAAGTAATCTATGTATAGTAGTAGAATCAATGGTTTTCCACCCTTAACTTTGAAGTAGAGGTTTTATTTCACTTTACTCTTGGTAAATCCTAAGCTCATCAGAAAACTGTCCATCCTGCCATACCACATCCTGGGTTCTTGCTTCAAACCGTACAAGGCCTTCTTTAACTTGCACACATGAGACTGTTTGTCATGTGTCTCAAATCCCAGTGGCTGCTCCACGAACACTTCTTGTTCAACTACACCATTCAAGAAGGCTGTGTTGACATCCATCTGTTGTATCTTCCATTTCATTAATGTAGCTAGAGCAAGTATAGATATGATGGAAGTGTATCTCGCTACAAGAGAAAATGTCTCCTCGTAGGCTATGCCTTCTTTTTGGGAGAAGCAACATGCCACAAGTCTTGCCTTGTATTTTTCAATGCTTCTGTATGTAACATGCTTGATCTTGTAGATCCATTTTTGAGACACTACAAACTTTCCTTCTGGTCTTGGGACCACCTCCTAGATATCATTCTTTATGATTGAGTGATTTTCTTTAATCATGGCACCCTTCCACTCTTTCTTCCCTGGTACTTCCTCATAGTTGGAAATTTATTCATCAATGATGTCACACAGTAGTGCTACATAGCTAGATTATGGTCTAGGTATTTTGATTTCTCTGAAAATCCCATATGGATCACCATACTTCTTTGCACCTTGTATTGCTTCTCGTGACCACACTGGTATTCTCTTGTAGATTTCTTCTAACGAGGTGGATCTATAGGTTCCCACGATTCTGTCATGTCATGGTCTTAATGGTCTTCTTGAATCATTTTTTCCATAACAATATCTTTGGATCTGGGAACTTTGAGTTCTTTAGGTTCTTTGGTGTGGGTTTGTGTTGATATGTTGTAGGTGTTGAAATACTAAGAGTGGGGGTGAATCAATATTTGCACAATTATAATTTTTTTAATCAATAGCAAGTTGCTAATCACCAATAATAGCATATCATCAATGTACATGAAAATAACAAAATGCATAGTACACGATATTTTGACATGGAAACCCAAGTTCTATGGGTAAAACCACTGAATCCTTTTTAAACAATAAATTTGACCCAACAACAATTGGGGTAACAAATTTAATACAACTTTTCCAGCTACATATGGAAGAGGGCACAACCCCTTAGGCTTCATCTTCTGCAACTAACATGCTGCTACAACAACTTAACTCACAATATTGTGAGCCCTAGCACCACCCTACCACCCTGAAGAAGAAGAAGGATGAACCTGTGGACCTGTCAAAACCAATCACCGAACTTGCTGCTGATAACCTCTACTCTCTTGTCACTGCCAAGTCATCATTGTATACTGTTCATGTACATCATTCATCATACACAATCGCTGATCAAGTAGTGATGCTCTTCTTTCACTCATCATAAGGTATGCATCATGATAGTGTACAAGTATGCATCATCATCATAGGGTATGCATCATCATCATCAAGTATACATTATCATATTATGCATCGTGTGTGCATCATCAAAATCAATTATACATCATCATAGTATGCATCGTGTATGCATCATCATCATCATATAGTGTCAACAAGTATGCATCACCATAGTATATCATCCGAGTATGCATCATTATCATAGGGTATGGATCATCATCATAGGGTATACATCATAGTGTATAGGAATACATCATCATATCATCATCATAATATGCATCATCATCATAGAGTATACAATGATCTTACCTTTCATAAGCAATGGATATCAAGACTTTTAGACTCCACACTTGGGCCGTGTAAGTCTGCTGTAGAAGACCCCAAACAAGACCAAACTTGGAATATGTATATCTCGAGGAAGAACTTAACACCAATAGACTGTGGAACACTTCAACCTTATCAAATTTGGGATTACTTATTTCAGTCAACCATGGAGTGAGGAGAAGTCAAACTCACCATGTGTAAAATGGTCAAACTCAACCCCTGCTCTGCAAAAATTCAGACTATTATGACTATGTTTTTTTGTAGACTTGGGACTAGGGCTTGAGCCTTTTTGGATGAGGAGAAAAACCAAAATATATCAGCTATAAAGGGATAATTTTTACCATCAAAAGTTGGTAGAAAAAGGTATTAGTAACCATCACCCAAAACACTGTCAAGCACCCAAAACTCGGACTGTTCAAGCACCTGAAAATTCAGACTGTATGAAAACTTTCAAGTCTGTGAAAGCTTGATTCTGTCATCAAGAAAGGTCTGTGATAAAAAACCAGCAGTGAACACCAACCAAACACTGTTGAGTACCCAAGAAAAAATCTGACATGTTCAAACTCAGACTGTTTTAACCCTGAAAAAATCATCTCTATGGAAGAACCGGGTCACAGCTACCTCAGCCACACTAAGTGCTAGTGCATTCGTTGGTGATTAAAGTTATGACACTCTTTTGTGTATAAATACACAAACTAGGCATTGAGAGAGCTAGCGACGACTTCATGAAGTTTTTTACTAATTTTAAAATTGTTTTAAAACTCAATCTCTTAATGGGGCCGACCATAACAAGGGGAGGTAAAATAAAGATTTTATTAATTTTATTTTTGTTGTAATACTTCAACTGAATGAGGCCAACCTTATCCTTTCAAAGGAGACACAAGGGTTCAAAGGTAATTCATTTATTAATATTTTATTTCTTTTGTTAGTGGTCTTGTTACTTGTTATAAGTTTAGGGTTTGATGTTAAGCCATCATAGTCACCACAAGCAAGGGTGTGCTCCACATCACAAGGGATTCAACCATGACATGTATGACCATAAACATTATGTGTGTGGGACCCCAATTAACAAATGGCCATATCCAAGGGTACCATGACCTCATTAAAACACAAATGACCACAAAATGGGTCATTTGGCCTCTTTGAAGTTCTATAACTTCTTCAACCCACCAAGGATACTTTCTAGGGTTCTAGGGCATAGGTTGTGTAGGTTCAAGGAATTATCTTAGGGTACCATGACCTCATCAAAACAAAAATTACCACATAATGGGTCACTTGGCCTCTTTGAAGTTCTTCAGCTTTTTCAACTCACCAAGGACACTTTCTAGGGTACTAGGGAAAAGGTTGTCGACCTGGAAAACCAAAGAAAGAACCATACAAACAACTTAGGGAAACTTAAACACAATAAAGGGTAGACATGGATTTTTCCATTGTCCCAAGGGCTCAAAAGGCTTCAGACTTGGGCTTGGACAAGGTCAAAAGGTCTCCTTTGACATTGATAATCACTTGACAGACTTCTAACCCTTAGGGGATCCTCAAGGGGCACCAAGAAACTCCCGTTGGCATCAATGAAAATTTAGTCAACAATATCCCCCTTTGTCATTGATGACAACTTCGAAGCTCCTCCTTATAATAGGCTCCCTTTGTTCACAAATCTCCCTCTTTATTAAATTTTTCTCCCTCTTTGGCATCAATGGAAAATGGTTCCCCTTGTAGTATTATTTCTCCTCTTGTGATATCGTTGTGTTGTTGAATATGTATCAATTCAATTAGGAGATAGTATGAATCCCAAATTTCTTGGAGGTACTCAAATGTATCTCTTGGGAGAGGATTAGTAAAAATGTCTGCAATCTGTTCTTTTGTCCCAATATATTCCAACTTGATATTCTTATCTGTGACTTGATCCCAAAGAAAGTGAAACTCGATAGGAATATGCTTGGTCTTGGAGTGCATGACTGGATTCTTAGAGATACTGATGGCACTCGTATTGTCACATAGAATTGGAATTGGCTCATCACATGTCATGTGTATGTCTTGCAGAGTTTGTTTCATCCAAAGAATATGGGTACAACAGGAAGCTATTGCTATATATTCTACTTCGGAAGTTGATAATGACACTAAAGATTTATTTTTGCTCAACCAAGATACTAGATAGTTTCCTAGGAAAAATGCTATTCCACTGGTGCTTCTTTTGTCGTCAACACATCCTGCCCAATCTGCATCTGAATAAGCTATCAATGTTAGCTTATTTCCTTTTGGATACCAAAGTACAAAGTCCATAGTTTCTTTGAGATATGTAAATATCCTCTTAACTTCTATAATGTGATTTTCCTTTAGAGCAGCTTGGAATCTTGCAACTTGTCCAACGACTTGCATCGCCTCTAGCCTTGAGGTTGTTACATATAGTATAATACCAATCATTGACCTATAAATCCTTTAATTAACTTCTTTAGATTCATCTTCTTTTCTTAGCTTACAACCAGTGATCATAGGAGTACTCACATGTTTACAATCTTCCATCTTGAATTTTTTTAACATTTCCTTGATGTACTTTGTCTGAGTAATACAAATTCCTTCTATTTGTTGAGAGATATAAAGTCCCAAGAAGAAGGTTAATTCACCGAGAAAACACATTTCAAACACTTTTTGCATGTCCTTAGTAAATTGTTGACTTAGTGAATCATCATCACTTCCAAAGATGATATCATCAACATATACTTCAATGATGAGTATGCTATCGTAGTCCTGTTTGATGTACAAATTATTGTTTCCACTTCCCCTTTTACAACTTTGTTGTTGTAAATATTTATCCAATATCGATTACCAAGCTCTAGGGGCTTGCTTTAGGCCATATAAATCCCTTTTGAGTCTACATACACGATCCTTGTTTTCAAAAAGATGAAACCATTTTGGTTGTTTGATGTAGACTTCTTATTCTAATTCCCCATTCATAAAATCTGATTTCCATCCATCTGATACACTTTGATGTCTTTGGAACAAGCATAATCCAATATCATTCTTATAGCTTCCATTCTAGCTACTGGTGAAAATGTTTCTTCAAAGTCTATTCCTTCTATTTTAGCATAGCCTTTACAAACCAATCGGGCTTTGTTTCTGATTACATGTCCATCTTCATTCATTTTGTTTCTGAAAACCCACTTTGTGCGAATCACATTCTTGTTATTTGGTCTAGGAACGTGTTCCCATATTTCATTTTTCTCATTTTGATCTAATTATTCTTCCATTTATTTGGCCCAATTCTCATATGTACTGTCCTCTGCAAAAATTCATGGTTCAATTGTAGACAATAGACAGAATTGCACCTGCTCATTTCTTCCATATTGTCTTCTTCTAGTTCCTATTCCCGACGTCTTTATCACCAATTATTTGATCCGATTGATGGTTCTTCTGGTACCAATTATTAGGAATCTATTGATCCTTCTGTTCTTCTTTTTCAATAGTTGGCTGATTATGTTATTCATCTTTTGTAAGTTGTTCTTCATTCTCATCTCGCTGTTCTTCCATTTTAATTTCCTTCATTTCTTTCTGATAAGAAACTTCCTTTTCTTCATCGTCCGATTCTTCTGAGTCTTCTCTGGATGATGTTAGTATGGTCTCATTTATTTTCACATTGATGCTTTCGATTATCTTGTTTAGTATGAAATTGTAGCGTTTATAAGCTTTCCTTTTCGATGAATATCCAACAAATATTCCCTCGTCTACTCGAGAATCAAATTTTCCAATCTTCTTATCCTCTCTTTTGATATAACATTTGGTTCCAAATATTCTGAAGTGTCATACATTTTCGCTCTTCCTGTCCATAGCTCGTAGGGAGTTTTATCATTTTTGCTTTTGAGTAATCCTCTATTCATGATGTGTACTGCTGTATGAACTGCTCATCCCCAAAATTTATCATTCAAATTATAGTCATTTAACATGGTCCTATCCATCTCCATTACTGATCTATTCTTTCTTTCAACAACTCCGTTTTGTTGAGGTGTCTTGGTCATTGGAAAATGTCTTTTTATTCCATGCTCTTCACAGTACTTTTTGAGTTCATCTGAAGTGAATTATCCACCATTATCGTATCTGAGGCACTTGATTCGTGATCCTATTTCATTCTCAACGAGTTCCTTAAAAGTTTGAAACATCCAAAAGCTTCTTACTTCTTGTTGAGAAGACATACCCAGGTCATTCTGGTATAGTCATCAATAATTAGCATAAAACATTGTTCACCATTTATTCCTTTGCTCTTTATTGGTCCACATAAGTCGGTATGAACAAGCCCAAAGGTTTTGTAGAAGAGTAGTATTTTGTCTTGAAATTGACTCTTGTTTGTTTTCCATGTTGACAATGTTCATATACAGTGTTAGCATGCTTTGTAACTTATATCATATTTCAGACTGCTTGGTTTTTATAGATTTTGACCAAGCTGTCAAAATGTATATGCCCCACTCTTCTATGCCAAATCCAGCTTTCATACTCCTTTCCCAAGTGACATTTCTCGGGCTCAATCTTATCCAACATGTATATGTTGTTGGGAGTCCTAGTGGTTGTGGCTACTAACTTTCCTAATTCTTGTTTCCTTGTTATGCATTCTTTTGAGTTGAAGAGGAGTCCATGTCCTTAATCACACATTTGACTAACACTCAACAGATTATGCTTCCTGTTGTCTACAAGCAAGACATTTTCATCCAGGGAGTTTTTACTTCCAAGCTTTATTGTGCCTTTCCCCAATACTTTTGTTGAATTGTTGTTTCCGAAAGAGACAGATCCTTTGTACTTTTCAATATTAACAAAAGCACTTTTGTTACCTGCCATATGTTTGGAGCAACCACTATCAAGATACCATTCACCAATGTTGTTATCATGGGCTTGAAGAGCAATTCCACATTCATAATCATTTAAGTTGTCCTTGCATTTGATCCATACCTTGTGATGTCCCCCCTTTTGATTGTTGGACCTTTCCTCATTTCTTACTATTGGTATATTCATTCTGCAATCTCTGGCTATGTGTCCAAAGTTGTTACACTTGTAACATTCTATTTTTGATCTCAAGGGGCCAAATCTATTATTGTACTGTGGCCATCTGAGGCTTGCAGGGTTATTGCTTGTTTCAAAATTTCTTCTTTGAAAGCAGTTTACAACTTTGTGTCCAAATTTTCCACATGTAAATCAATACCCATAAAAGAAATGTCCATACCTAGGAACAAATGAAGGAGTTGTCCTTCTGATATCTTGTCTTTCTGCTGGCCCTCCTTTTGGTATGGATTGTTCTGGTTGACATTTGATCTCTTCTTCATTAGTGGAGTCATTGACAACTTCTGCATATCTTTTAGACTTCTCTTCATTATTGGTTGTCGTTGAGCTTGAAGCCTCATTGGTACTTTGCTTGTATCCTATACCAGTCTTTTCGAAAAATAGTTTTTTTTTATTGTTGATGATCTGTTCTAGAATATTGGAGTTGTTTTCATAACTCTTGCTGATATCCTTTTTTTTCTTTCTGTAATTTAGATTTTAGAGATACTATCTCAACATCAATATGTATTTTTCTTTCAATATTGCCATCAACTATTCAACAAGAGAGTCTTCAATTCTTTTGAATTCTTCTAGTTTGATCTTCAGATCAATAATGATTTGTTCAAACCCTTGTGCTTCTTCCTTAAGCACTTTGTTCTCTTTCCTATATTTCTTTAGGTATTTTAAGGAGCTTATGAGCTCTGCTTCAAGATCTACCTCACCTTCATATTCATATTCTTCATCAGTATTAAGAACCTCATTTGAGTTTATTTCCATAAAGAGTACCTTCTTTGGTTCACTGTCATTGTCACTGTCACTGTCAATGTCATTCTTGGAGTCCTCACTGGATGAGCTGTTGTTCCTGTTTGTATAGATACTTTTCTTGTTTGCAAACTTGCCTCTTTTCTTATCCTTTTAATTATTTTACTTCTTGTAGGGTTTGATGCTGCCATATTCATCACTATTTGAGTTCTTTTCATACAAACATTTAGAGGCAAAATGACCTATCTTTCCACATGAAAAACATTTGAGAGGTATCTTACCTTTTTATTTCTTAGTACCTCTCTTAAACTTCTGTACAAAGTTATCTATTTCTTCATCATCATAATCATCATTTGTTGGCTTTTCCTTTGTTGATTTGTTTTTTCCAACTTGTTTGGATGAGACTTTAAATGCTGCTTCCTTTCTTGATGTGTCCTTGTCTTCAATTCTCATTTCATAGGTCACAAGAGTCCCATGTAGCTGATCTACTATCATAATGTTTAGATATGTTCTTTCTTCTAGGGCATATATATTAGGATTGAACCTTTTGGGAAGAGTCCTTAGAATTTTTTGAACAACTATGGCCTCAACAACTTCTTCACCCAAACCTATGATGGTATTCATAAGTTAATCAACTCGAAGAATATAGGCTGCAATGTCTTCATCCTCATTCATCCTCATATGTTCAAATTGTCCTATGTATGTTTGAAGTTTGTATTCCTTGACTTTACTATCTCCTTCATATGTGGTTTGGAGTTTGTCCCACATTTCCTTTGCAGATGGGAAGTTCATCACTTTGGAAAAGACAAATTCATCTATAGCACCCAAAATCTGGTTTTTGAATTTTGAGTTGTTATTGTATTGAATCAACTCATCTAGATCTGTTGGTATGGTCTTTGGTACCTTGTACCCATTTGCAATACTTTTCCATATCTCTACTCTTTGAGCTTCCACATAGGCTCTCATCCTTATTCTCTAGAATGTGTAGTTGTTCCCATCAAACATGGGTGATCCACTTTTTCTTTGTTTAGCAAACTTTCCCATGACTTCCTTCCAACGGTTAGACTGTTTTGTAGGAACCCGCTCTAATACCAATTGTTGAAATACTGAAATGGGGGTGAATCAATATTTGCACAATTATAAATTTTTTAATCAAGAGAAAGTTGCTAATCACCAATCATAGCATATCATAAATGTACATGAAAATAACAAAATGCAAAGTACACAATAATTTGACGTGGAAACCCAAGTCCTGGCGGTAAAACCACATAAGCCTTTTTAAACAATAAATTTGACCCAACAACAACTGGGGTAAAAATTTTAATACAACTTTTCTAGCTACAACTGGAAGGGATACAACCCCTTAGGCTTCATCAGCTGCAACTTACAAGCTTCTACAACAACTTAACTCACAATATTGTGAGCCCTAGCACCACCGTACCTCCCCGAAGAAGAAGATTGAACCTGTGGACTTATTGTAACCAATCACTGAACTTGCTGTTGATAACCTCTTCTCTCTTATCACTTCCAAGTCATCATTGTATACTATTCATGTACATCATTCATCATACACAGTCACTGATCAAGTAGTTATGCTATGCTTTCACTGATCATAATGTATGCATCATCATAAAGTACAAGTATGCATCATCATCATAGGGTATGCATAGGACATGCATAATCATCATCAATTATACATCATCATAGTATGCATCGTGTGTACATCATCAACATCAAGTATATATCATCATAGTATGCATCACGTATGCATCATCATCATCAAGTATACATCGTCACAAAGTATGCATCAAATGTGGATCATCATCATCATATAGTGTCAACAAGTATGCATCACCATAGTATATTATCAAGTATGCATCATCATCATAGTGTATATAGTGATCTTACCTTTCATAAGTAGTGCATATCAAGACTTTTAAACTCCACACTTGGGCGGTGTAAGTCTGCTATAGAAGACCCCAAACAAGACCAAACTTGGACTATGTATATGCTGAGGAAGACCTCAAAACCAGTACATTGTGGAACACTTCAACTTTATCAAATTTGGGACTGTGTCCCAATCAACCATGGAGTGAGGAGTAGTCAAAATCAACATGTGTAAAATGGTTAAACTCAACCTCTACTCTGCAAAAATTCGGACTGTTCTGACTGTGTATTTTTGCAGAATTTGAATTAGGTCTCGAGATTGTTTGGATGAGGAGAAAAACTATAAGATATCGACTATAGAGGTCTCGATTCTATCATCAAAATTTGGTAGAAAAAGGCAGAAATTATAACCATCACCCAAAACACTGTTAAGCACCCGAAACTCGGACTGTTCAAGCACCCCAAAATTTGGACTATTCAAGCATGCAAATTCGGACTATATGAAAACTTTCAAGGATGTGAAAGCTTGGTTCTATCATTAAGAAAGGTCTGTGATAAAAATACAGCAGTGAACACCAACCAAACATTGTTAAGTACCCAAGAAAAACTCAAACTGTTTTAACCCCCAAAAAAATAATCTATGTGGAAGAACCGAGTCACAACTACCTCAGTCACACTAAGTGGTAGTGCAATCGTTGATGATTAAATTTATGACACTCTTATGTATAAATACACAAACTAGGCGTTGAGAGAGCTAGGGATGACTTCATGAAGGTTTTTATTAATTTTAAAATTGTTTGTAAACTCAATCTCTTACTGGTACCGACCTTAACAAGGGAAGGTAAAATAAAGATTTTATTAATTTATTTTATTTTATTTTAATAATTCAATTGAATGACGCCAACCTTATCCTTTCAAAGGAGACACAAGGGTTTAAAAGGTAAGTCATTTATTAACATTTTATTTCTTTTTTTAGTGGTCTTGTTACTTGTTATAAGTTTAGGGTTTGATATTAAGCCATCATAGTCACCACAAGAAAGGGTGTACTCCACATCACAAGGGATTCAACCATGACATGTATGACCATCAACATTATGTGTGTGGGACCCCAATTAAAAAATGACCATATCCAAGGGTACCATGACCTCATGAAAACAAAAATGACCACATAAAGGGTCATTTGGCCTCTTTGAAGTTCTACAACTTCTTCAACCCACCAAGGACACTTTCTAGGGTACTAGGGCATTGGTTGTGTGGGTTCAAGGAATTCTCCTAGGGTACCATGACCTCATCAAAAAAAAAATTACCACATAATGGGTCATTTGGACTCTTTGAAGTTCTTCAACTTTTTTAACCCACCAAGGACACTTTCTAGGGTACCAGGGAAAAGGTTGTGGACCCGGGGAACCAAAGAAACAGCTGGGGAACCATAGAAACAACATAGGGAAACTTAAATACAATAAAGGGTAGACAAGGATTTTTCCATTGTCCCAAGGGTTCCAAGGGCTTCAAAATTGGGCTTGGACAAGGTCAAAAGGTATCCTTTGACATTGATAATCACTTGACAGACTTCTAACCCTTAGGGTCTCCTCAAGGGGAACCAAGACACTCTTGTTGGAATCAATGACAATTTAGTCAACAGTAGGATTAGTCTTTATCAAAAGTAACATTTCTTCTAGTCTTTTTCTTCTTGAATCTTGGAAAGTATATTTTGTATGCTTTTGATGTGTTTCTATATCCAACAAATATACCCTTCCTTCCTAAGGGATCTAGTTTTGTTCTATTTTCTTTTGGAATGTGTATGTACATGGGAAAACCAAATATTCTGAGACGACTGACTTTTGGTTTCTCTCCTGAGAATTATTCTTCTACGGTCTTGTTGACCAAGACATGATGAGGTGTTATGTTTTTTACATATACAACAGTTCTTGATGCTTCTTCCCATAAGTGCATCGAAAGGTCTTAATCATGAAGCATTGCCTTCACTGCTTCCATTATCGTTATGTTCTTTCTTTCTGTAATGGCATTTTGTTGAGGATTGTAGGGAGTGATGATTTGAAAATCTTTAGGATATTTTTGAACCATTAATAATTGTATGTGAACTTTATAAGTCAATTACTCATAAACATGCTTTAAAACTGAAATTTAAATGCTTAAACATACATACATAAGAAAATAAATAGTAATCAAACCATGAAAATGATAGATAAGTGTTGATAACAGAGTTCACCCCTCCTGGGATATGTCTCCAGGCCACTTCCAATGGGAAGTCCGATCTAATTCAGTATTCAAAGATTACTAATGGGTTTCTGGAACCACAACCAACAAAAACAAACAACACCATTGTGATCCTCTTGAAATTTCGAGAAAAATGAGTATAAACTCGACTAGGTTTTCCTAAGGCCTCCTTTGGCACACAAATCGAAAAATTATGCCTCATAAAAGACAAAACAATACAAATTCCACCTCAAGATCCATGCCCATTAATTAATGTACATACCTAGATAATTGTGCTAAAATTCCTTGGGAAATGTGTAGATTATAAACTCGTCCAGGTTTTCCTGAGGCCTCCTCTAGAACACAAATCGAGAAACTCTGCCTGCATAAAAGACAAAACAATACATATTCCACATCAGGATCTATGCCCATTAATGATTGTATCGGCCTCAGGAAATATGCCAAACACCTCGAGAAACATGTAGAAACCATCTTGAGAATTATGTAGAAAAACAACTTGGAATCTGTGCAAAAACTACCTTAGGATCTGTGCCCTATATTGGCCTTGAAATCTATGCAAACTTCTCTGTTCTCTCTGTCTCCAAAAATGTGCTTAAACCATGGTTTTATAATGTTTTTTGGGTGTTTTTTCGATTGTTTTGGGGCGTGGGTCAGAGGGACACATGAGCATTTTTTTCACAAAAATCTTCCTGCAACTTAAAAGGTGGATCCACCGCTTAGCACCTGTAACGTCCCTGACCCTCCGACCGGCGAAGAGGACGCTACCATACATCAATCATCCGGGAATCTAGCCGCATGAACATGAACATACATAAGAACCAAAATGCTTGAACATAAAATGCTTAAAACATAATCATTCACATACACAACGGAAGCAAACATACATTCATTCTGCATTCAACATGTTCATTATAATTCATTAATAGTAAATATAAATGCAGAGATGAAATGGTCAAGAATACTCATCTTATAAAGAAATCATCCCGCAACCAGCTACATCGCTGCAATGTTCCACCCAACCATAGGCCAGCGTGCTCATCAATCTCTCAGCAACACTGCCACCCCCGAGCTAGGCATGATTCCCCAAGGAATAAGGGACTAAGCAGGCTTACACATAGCCAAGGTACACATGTGAGCCAACCCACATAGTAGGGCTTATCAGGCTATCAAGGAGCTGGGAGAAGCTAAATGCTAAGCTAGTGAGCTCATGGAAGAGCTAAGGATGCTTACACTAGAGCTAGCCTGACCTCTAAGACACTCGCACACACCCGACACCAGGAATCAGTCCCTTCTCTGCTTCATAGTCCCTCAGGCCCTGACTTCCCTTGCCAGTGCTCTTTTGGGGTTGTGGAGAAGAAAGCTAGCCATCTAACTCTATCTGTGTGGCTCCCAAACCTAGGTTTCTCAAGCATACCCAGCCTTCAATCCCACTCTACACAGTCTGAAGACCAATCACTGCTTTCCTGCAACCAAACAAGCACTTCACTGTTTGGACAGGGGACGACAATCCCTGAGTCATTCTTGGCCCTATCATGGCCAAAACGGCTCCCCAACAATCTACAACATATACCACTCTGTAAGGGTGAAACTCAGTCAACAAAACGTGGATGAGGCCACAATCGACGATCCACAAAGAAACCACAACCCCCGGTTCAGCAATGAAGTGTCTGGCCAATACACAGTCTGAGCTCACAGTGAAAACCACCGAAACATTCCATAGTCCGACAATAGAAAGAGGGAAAATCCATCCTCTGCGTGAGCGAGAGGGAAAACGTATCCATAGGTTGGCAATCGGTGAGAGAAACCAGACTCCCAACATTGATAGGGGAAAAACATCAACGCAGACCACAATCAATATGGAGAAAACACATACGCAGACCACGAATCGCCAGGGAAACACATACGCACCGCCCAGAACATGAAGGTTCATTCACAGGAAATCATGGGTGACAGTAACTGGCTTTTCCAGCTCTATGTGAGGAAAACGATGATGAATCCCAATCGGTGCGTGAGAGAACCGAACGTCCCTGCGCAAGATGGACAGTGAAGAGAAAATGATCCAGAGTTTTCCCCAAACATGCGTGAAGGTGAACAAAACTAGAGAGAGTGGGAAAGTGGAAGCATTCCCTGTTTTTTTCCTTTTCCCCACGTGAATGGAATGATCCAGTTGGAGGAGGGTGCATGTTGACAGGCCTGCCACCCACCACTACCCAGTAATTAACTGCCTCAACTAAAATAGGGGTTTAAGGTTTGACACATGGATTTTCTCGATGGGATCCATGTTTAGCAATCCCCCCCCTTAACCTTAGGAAATCATGCCCTTTTCATTTAATGTTGCACCGTCGTAGCTGGCTGTAGGTTTATTTTAATTGATGTGCATATTTACATGATGCCAAACTCTAATGTGTCGGATAGCATGATATACCATCGGAAACGATCCCAATTGCCGAAACATACACAACCAAATCGATGGTGGGGATTTTGCCTTTAGCTCCACACCACGATTAATTACAAAATATACATCATGTACCTTTAAATGCAAATGGGGTCAAAACCGGGGTATTACAATCCCATCCCCCTTGGAATAACACTGTCCTTGGTGTTCCAATACATATAGAATTTGCACATCAAATTTCAAAATCTTGCAGATCTGTCCCACGTTCAATTATTTACTTGAATTTTTAGGACCAAGCCCCTCAACTTCCACAAGCTTCTCTTGCTGGTTCTCAGCTTTCGGCTCATCCCCAAGTCTAGGGAATTTTCTGTATCTTGAGCATCTCTCCAAGGTTTTCTTGGGTCTTGGGAATGGTTTGAAGAAGACTTCCAGCCAAGTCCAGCAGCTTTTGGTCTACTGCCATGATGAATGTGCACACTGGACTTCACTTTTCTCACCTGTGAAATGCATCATTGAATTCTGTTAGACCAAGCATAATATAGGCATTAAAATCAGTCAATTTATTGCCCAATTGGCATGACAGTCCAAGTCTCATCAAGGGGATTTTCATATTTTTCATGCCTTCCCAACATGCACATGAGCTCATTCATGTCCATTCTTGGGCAGGGATTTAACTATTCCAGCATTCAGAATTATTTTAAGCAAATAGACACATTCTAATTTCATCAATACATGCATTCAACAATATTCTATTTTCACAATGCATAAGTATAT
>LPNX011013287.1:175060-229456 GCA_001517045.1 Pseudotsuga menziesii
CTTTCACTTCACTGTGAATGCTGGACCAATGCCTCTTGGTCATGACACTTAGTGTCTTTGGTCTATTTCATACCTCTCAACCATGGGGCCTCCCCACATGGTTTGTTTCGGCTGCTAGGAACTTCACAGTCTCACTAGCACCTTTTTCATTACTGCTCATTCTGAGCTCTCCAGGAAAGTCACATGTCCACATGCACCCCTAGGATGCTCTCATAGTCCTCGCTTCCAGCGATACCTATATTCAAACATTGAATAAATTCACATGTTTAGTTTATTCTCATCAGTTTTTATCTCTTAAACAAGAGCTTAAAACATCATAACCAAATCATATACACATGCATATTCGTAAGCAAGAATTGCAAAATAATCCAATAATTATCTGTATTGTGCATTTCTTTGTTGGACCACAGGATCCTGCTTCACTTTGCAAGCCTTGGGATCACCTATGGACTTTGGATGTTAGGTCAGCATGCATGCTACTTCACAACATCCTTATATATATATATATATATCCAGCACAATCAAGACAACCTACAGTTGGGTTTATCAGACTGTCCAGCCAAGCCAATATACAATTGGGTTTATTAGGCTGCAGCCACTCAAGCCAATTCACTGCTAGGTTTATCAGGCTACTCAGCCAAGCCAGCTAATAGTTGGGTTTATCATACTACGGTTAGTCAAGCCAACACTGTAACGTTTCCACATTTTCCACAACATGAAATAATTACACAGTCAAGCCAACCTTCAGTTGGGTTTATCACACCATTCATCCAAGCCAATACACAATTGGGTTTATCGGGCCGTAGGAAATCAAGCCGATACATTACTGGGTTTCTCAGGCTACTCAGCCAAGCCAGCTATTAGTTGGGTTTATCAGACTATAGGTAGTCAAGCCAACACTGTAACATTTCCACAATTTTCACAACATCAAAATTACACAGTTAATCCAACCTTCAGTTGGGTTTATCATACCGTCAACAAATCACCTGCACTTATATCAACAATACACTTATATAAACAATGCACTTATATCAACAACCAATCATCCACCAATCCAACATTGTTGGGTTTATCAGGCCATCAACAATAACACATGCACTTATATAACCAATCAATCATCAGCCAAGCCAACACCGTTGGGTTTATCAGGCCATCACAATAATGAGCATTTCTAGGTTTCATTTCTAGTAGTGAGCTCTAATTCCACTACCCCACATCACACAAGAGACCACTTCCTTCTCTGAGTTGACAGTCCCTCAGGATTGTCTCCTTCTCTGTGCTCTTTAGTAGAAGCTAGGTTGAGCCCAAGCCATTGTCCATTCAGTGTACAATATCATACTACATCTGTTTATCCTGGCAACACAAACAATATAAGCATATTCGTTAGCGTTATTGCTCTAAAAACCGTAATCATGTTTCATGGGGGCTCCCTTCTCTGAGTTGACAGTCCCTCGGTTTCCCATCCCAATTCCTTTTTACATTTCATCTCCACACGTCTTACCGACATAACCTATACCATCTCACTCATGTTGCTTACCAAACATGGAGTGCAGATGGGACATTTCCAAAATGTCCAATGGAGTTTCACCCGAAACCCATTTCCAAGATAAGGGAAAACCTTCCCATGAAGTTTGGCTCCTGCAGGCCATCACACATGATCTTCCTGCAGTGTGTACCCCTGGCACATTCATCAATAGCCAAACAATCAATCATTATATGATAATACAATCCAAATTTGATTGTTCCATAACCAAGCATTGACATTAGTAATTAAATTCAATGAGAATTTGCAACTCTGTTTACTACAGAAATTGATTTGCTTGGCAATGAGGTGATCCTCAATTGTGGGTCTCTTCTAAGCAGCACCTCTGTGCCCATTATGATTTTATGCTTACTTAGCATAACATTAACACCCACTTACAATGCGTCCTCCTGACACAATTCTATGCAAGCCAACAATGATTAGTAGTTGTCAGCAATTTCTCAAATCTAAAATTTACAATTTTAAATTGACAATTCATTATGCATACAAACTATTTTTCACAACCACGAGACTCTTCTCATGAGGTTTGGCTCTTTCACATGGTATATTCCAGCCTTGTTCATGGTCTTACTCACATTGCCATGCTCCAAACAATCTACCTGGAACCTGGACTTCAATTAGCCAAACACTTGGTAAGTCTTGATGCATATAATTTTATTTTCCATTGTTGCAACAATCACTGAAGCATTTTGAGAATTATAAAATTCAAATGCTTCCAGCTGTTGGCATATCAATACTACTATGCAATCATTGTCATACTAAAACTGCAAGGTATAGTCACATCATTTATGAAATTTTAAATGAATTGTTTAGATACTCCTTACTTGACAAGCGTATCATTGCACCACCTTGCCCTTCCATAGAGCATTTTTGGGAGCCAATTGATCATGACTAACCTCTTCATGCTCTTACTATCCTGCATTCACATCAGCTCTTGAAATGGTTCCAGAATTGTCATCAATTCATCATTTCAGCCATTAGTTATTCATAATGACACATGCACTATCCTTATGCATTCATGCATTGCATCACAACATTTGCACCCATACTTATGTATGCATATCTACAACATTTACTCATACTTTTCATATGCACCCATTCAATGCATAACTACAAGATTTATGAAATCTTTTTATGCATATCCACTCAATGCTACCTAGCATCGATTCAGGAATACTATGCATTTAAACATACCATGCATGGCCTAACCATGACTACTTCCATCAGTAGTTACTTTCCTTGGGCTACTAAGCTCAATCAACATATACATGGTATAGTAAGCCTTTTAGCATGTCAAAATTATAGTAAGCTCGGGACGCTTCTTTCCAAGCTCTTTGAGCATAGAAATATAACTTTAAAGCAAACTAATTAATTCTCTTTTTTTAGGTCCGATAGACCAAATTTGGTCTCAGGGGACGTTAACCATCATCATCATCATCATCATCATCATCACAAGCATGACACATTTCTATATGAATGTAGTATAGCATTCAAATATCCACATGGTATGAGATCTCTTACCTTTACCACTCCAGGAAATTGTCATAATTAAACTTTTACCTTCATGGGTCCTACTTGCACCCTTGACATTACCAGTTTGGTTGGTCCCTTGCATGAGATTGCAGAAGTTGCTCACCAACTTTTGATCCTGGTTTTGTTTCCTTATCCCTTTCTTCATAGGATTGCTGGTCACATTCATCAGCATCAGCGACATACTCAGCCATGTCCAGGTTGTCGTTGGTTTTCCACTAATGCCAATACCAATGCAATAACTACCATTAGTGGTTCATTATACATGTATAATTCTTACTAATCTTACAAACATGTAATATCCTATGCATGGAAGGCATATCTTCATACATTTCATGTATGAAACTTATAAATGTAATTATGATTATCAAGATAGGGTTTAAGGAAATTTCCCTTTTCAAGTCCCTCATCCCTGCATGGAACTCCTTTTCCACACAACAGCTGGTTTGACTTCATGGTCTTGCTACCTCTAGGCATGCAATTCCCAGATTTGTCCATATTGACACCAACACATTGCTTTTCAAGCAATCACTAGCACTTTGCTGGTCCACACTCAGATTTTGGTGGCTCTCCCTTGTTCCCTGCTAGGTAAGCTTTCCAATGCTTATCCACATGCTTCATTCTGACCTCGGGTGTGAAAACCACACCACTTCTTAGAATGATGGCAAAACACACAACTGTATTTTGGTCGGGAATGCTAATTTCAGTCACCTAGGGTTTTCCTCCTTTTCAGCCCTATGACCACTGACAGTCTACTGAAATCCACTGAAAGCCTACTGAAAGGTAGTTGAAAATTGCTTGAAAAATCACTGAGAAATTCTCTCGAAAACCCCAATTTCCTTAGGTCCAATCGGACCTCTTCCCAGCTATCTTTCCGATACTTCGGTGGTCAAAACACCTAGTTCATCAGCGGTCTATTTGCTTACTTCTCTCAGGCATTTCGGCAGTCAAATTGACTAAAATTTTGATCTGTATCAGCGAGAAAACCGTCTGTTCATCGGGTACGCAGTCCCTTGAGCAGCCGCAATGTTGGAACGTGATCTTACTATGGCTTCCGCGAACGTCTATCGGCTATCGGGCCTAGTATCCATCAGGAGGATAGTGCTTTAGACTACCAAAACAACGGGTTTAAGGTCCTTTGATTCCTTTCAATCGGCGGCCTGATCGTCAAAATTTTTTCGATGACTTTATACTCTTCAAAGTTTTCTTCTATTCGGATCTTCTCCTTACTAATCTCTCGGCGTTTCACCGGTTGAAACCTCTAACTTTCTCTGTTGTATCGGCGTGTCAGTTGTCTATTCCGTTTCGCCGTATCGGCCCTGCAGTGGTCTACTGTTCCGAGATTCATCAGCAATTTATAGGTCTAATTTCGTCTGCCTAACCATTGCGTCGACGGCCGGGTGCCCTACGCATCGGACGGTTAGTCCTTTCGGATTCCGCAACAGTGACCCACAATATTCCTATGTCTTTCGCAGCTCATGACTTTGTCAGTGGTCAAAGCGACTAGTTTGTGGCATCGACGCTTGGATGCTCATCAGGTGGTCAGTTCTTTATGTGGCCACAACGGCAGCCCACGATATTTCTATGCCTTCCGCAACCATGAGTCTATCGGCGGTTGAAACAATATCCATCGATGGAATAGTCTACTAATCAGCAGCAATGACGGATGTTCGATCAACTGACTTTATCCGACATAGCTCATTGACAATTGAATCATCTAAGCATCGACGATGTGATCAACTAACCATCGTCGATGGGCGATGACTCTATGACTTAGAAATATTTTCAAAATTTTTCTCTTTAGTCTTCCTTTTCGCCACTTCATCGGCTCAACTATCTTCTATTCATTGGCGATCAAGCAAATGTTTGTCACCGCCGTAGTTATGAACCTCGAACCACTATTCACTAAACACCTCGGCATCGGTGACTGGAAGGACTAGTGCATCGGCAGAGTATTTCAATCAGCAGCCGAAACTCCAGCTTATCAACTTCGATGCTTTTTCGATCAATGGCCCAATCCGCTAATGATTTCTGACCCGCGAGCTGAAGCACATCAGCATCGACAGTCGAAACTTTTCGTCGTTGGAAGATTAGTCCTCTAGGCTTCCGCAACGACGGGTGCACGAAACAATAATGTCTTTCGATGGGCGATGATTTCGTTACTTAGAGAAATTTTTGAACTTTCTTTACTGCATCAGTGGTCGGAGGCTCTATCCGTCGAAAGGATAGTCCTCTAGCTATCCGCAACGACGGGTTTACAATCCCTTGATCCCTTCCGATCTGTGACTAAAACACAACCATCGCGGCATCGGTAAGCGGAACCTGTATCTGTCGGAGGATTAGTGCACTAGGATTCTGCAACGATGGCACTTGAACCACTAATTCCTTTCACTGTTCATCGACGATGAATACCACTAACATGTTCTGATGGTCGACCATTTTAACATTTAAACAAAATTTCACAAAACCTTCTGCCATCGGGTGGGCTTCAAACTAACATTTCCGCCGTGTCGGAGGAACTTCGCACTAAGTTCTCCGATGAGCTGACGACCGACGAACGCAACCTTTCCTCAATTTCCTTTCGATTACCGTCCGTTGGGTGGCCTTCCCACTAAGTGCTCCACTGCATCGAAAGAACTTGTCACTAAGTTTTTCGATGAGCTGACATTCTGGCACTTAGAAAATTTTGTGAATTTTCTTGTCTTCACCCATTTTTCCTGGTTTCTTCTGGGCAGTAGGCAACTTGCCTCTATTAACTATTTCTCATGGCCCTCTAAGGCTCAAGTGTTGCAACATAAGCTCTGTCACTGCATCTTCACGGGCCATTCAGGCCCATGCTGCAATAAGAGCTCTGATACCATACTGTAATGTCCTCGACCCTCCGACCGACGAAGAGGACGCTACCATACATCAATCATCCAGGCATCTAGCCCCATGAACATGAACATACATAAGAACCAAAATGCTTGAACATAAAATGCTTAAAACATAATCATTCAAATACACAGCGGAAGCAAACATACATTCATTCTGCATTCAACATGTTCATTATAATTCATTAACAGTATATATAAATGCAGAGATGAAATGGTCAAGAATACTCATCTTATAAAGAATTCGTCTCACATCCAGCTACGTAACTGCAACGTTCCACCCAACCATAGGCCAGCGTGCTCATCAATCTCTTAGAAACACTGCCACCCCCGAGCTGGGCATGATTCCCCAAGGAATAAGGGACTAAGCAGGCTTACACATAGCCAAGGTACACATGTGAGCCAACCCACATAGTAGGGCTTATTAGGCTATCAAGGAGCTGGGAGAAGCTAAATGCTAAGCCGGTGAGCTCATGGAAGAGCTAAGGATGCCTACACTAGAGCTAGCCTAACCTCTAAGACACCCGCACACACCCGACACCAGGAATCAGTCCCTTCTCTGCTTCATAGTCCCTCAGGCCCTGACTTCCCTTGCCAGTGCTCTTTCGAGGTTGTGGAGAAGAAATCCAGCCATCTATCTCTGTCTGTGTGGCTCCCAAACATAGGTTTCTCAAGCATACCCAGCCTTCAATCCGACTCTACACAGTCCGAAGACCAACAGCTGCTTTCCTGCAGCCAAACAAGCGCTTCACCGCTTGGACAGGGGATGACAATCCCTGAGTCGTTCTTGGCCCTATCATGGCCAAAACGGCTCCCCAAAAACCTACAACAGATACCACTCTGTAAGGGTGAAACAAAATCAACAAAACGTGGATGAGGTCACAACCGACGATCCACGAAGAAACCACAACCCCCGGTTCAGCAATGAAGTGCCTGGACAATACACAGTCCGAGCTCACAGTGAAAACCATTGAAACATTCCATAGTTTGACAATAGAAAGAGGGAAAATCCATCCTCTATGTGAGCGGGAGGGAAAACATATCCACAGGTCGGCAATCGGTGAGAGAAACCAGACTCCTAGCATTGATAGGGGAAAAACATCAATGCAGACCACAATCGATATGGAGAAAACACATACGTAGACCACGAATCGGCAGGGGAAACACATACGCACTGCCCAGAACGTGAAGGTTCATTCACAGGAAATCATGGGTGATAGTAACCGGTTTTTCCAGCTCTGTGTGAGGAAAACGATGATGAATCCCAATCGGTGCGTGAGAGAACCGAACGTCCCTGCGCGAGATGGACAGTGAAGAGAAATCCTACCTGTGAGGTATGAACAACCAAAATGATCCATAGTTTTCCCTAAACATGCATGAAGGTGAACAAAACTAGAGAGAGTGGGAGAGTGGAAGCATTCCCTGTTGCTTTTCCTTTTCCCAACGTGAATGGAACGATCCAGCTGGAGGAGGGTGCTTGTTGACAGGCCTACCACCCACTACTGCCCAGCAATTAATTGGCTCAACTAAAACAGGGGTTTAAGGTTTGACACATGGATTTTCCCCATGGGATCCAGGTTTGGTAATCCCCCTCCTTAACCTTAGGAAATCATGCCCATTTCATTTAATGTTGCACCGTTGGAGTTGGCTGTAGGTTTATTTTAATTGATGTGCATATTTACATGATGCCAAACTCTAATGTGCCAGATAGCACGATATACCATCGGAAGCGATCCCAATTGCTGAAACATACAAAACCAAATCGATGGTGGGGATTTCGCCTTTAGCTCCACACCACGATTAATTACAAAATATACATCATGTACCTTTAAACGCAAATGGGGTCAAAACCGGGCTATTACAATCCCCTCCCCCTTGGAATAACACCGTCCTCGGTGTTCCAATACATATAGAATTTGCACATCAAATTTCAAAATCTTGCAGATCTGTCCCACATTTAATTATTTACTTGAACTTTTAGGACCAAGCCCCTCAACTTCCATGAGCTTCTCTTTCTGGTTCTCGCTTTCGGCTCATCCCCAAGTCTAGGGAATTTTCTATATCTTGAGCATCTCTCCAAGATTTTCTTGGGTCTTGGAAATGGTTTGAAGAAGACTTCTAGCCAAGTCCAGCAGCTTTTGGTCTACTGCCATGATGAATGTGCACACTGGACTTCACTTTTCTCACCTGTGAAATGCATCATTGAATTATGTTAGACCAAGCATAATATAGGCATTAAAATCAGTCAATTTATTGCCCAATTGGCATGACAGTCCAAGTCTCATCAAGGGGACTTTCATATTTTTCATGCCTTCCCAACAGGAACATGAGCTCATTCATGTCCATTCTTGGGCAGGGATTTAACTATTCTAGCATTCATAATTATTTTAAGCAAATAGACACATTCTAATTTCAGCCATACATGCATTCAACAATCTTCTGTTTTCACAATGCATAAGTTTATATATATAATTAAAAGGAAAGAGAGAGTAGCAAGAGTTTTTCCCCTCCTTGTCCTCTTCCATCCTGGAACCCATACCACCACTGTGGCTTTTCATGCTCTCAGCCTCTTTCACTTCACCGTGAATGTTGGACCAATACCTCTTGGTCATGACACTTAGTGTCTCTAGTCTATTTCAGACCTCTCAACCATGGGGCCTCGCCACATGGTTTGTTTCGGCTGCTAGGAACTTCATAGTCTCACTAGCACCTTTTTCATTACTGCTCATTCTGAGCTCTCCAGGAAAGTCACATGTCCACATGCACCCCTAGGATGCTCTCATAGTCCTCGCTTCCAGCGATACCTATATTCAAACATTGAATAAATTCACATGTTTAGTTTATTCTCATCAGTTTTTATCTCTTAAACAAGAGCTTAAAACATCATAACCAAATCATATACACATGCATATTCGTAAGCAAGAATTGCAAAATAATCCAATACTTATCTGTATTGTGCATTTCTTCGTTGGTCCACAGGATCCTGCTTCACTTTGCAAGCCTTGGGATCACCTATGGACTTTGGATGTTAGGTCAGCATGCATGCTGCTTCACAACATCCTTATATATATATATATATCCAGCATAGTCAAGCCAACCTACAGTTGGGTTTATCAGACCGTCCAACCAAGCCAATATACAATTGGGTTTATCAGGCTGCAGCCACTCAAGCCAATTCACTGCTAGGTTTATCAGGCTACTCAGCCAAGCCAACTAACAGTTGGGTTTATCAGACTACGGTTAGTCAAGCCAACACTGTAACGTTTCCACAGTTTCCACAACATGAAATAATTACACAATCAAGCCAACCTTCAGTTGGGTTTATCACACCGTTCATCCAAGTCAATACACAATTGGGTTTATTAGGCTGCAGGAAATCAAGCCAATACATTACTGGGTTTCTCAGGCTACTCAACCAAGCCAGCTATTAGTTGGGTTTATCAGACTGGAGTTAGTCAAGCCAACATTGTAACATTTCCACAATTTTCACAACATCAAAATTACACAGTCAAGCCAACCTTCAGTTGGGTTTATCAGACCGTGAACAAATCACCTGCACTTATATCAACAATACACTTATATCAACAATGCACTTATATCAACAACCAATCATCAACCAAGCGAACACCGTTGGGTTTATCAAGCCATCAACAATAACACATGCACTTATATCAACAATCAATCATCAACCAAGCCAACACCGTTGGGTTTATCAGGCCATAACAATAACGAGCATCTCTAGGTTTCATTTCCAGTAGTGAGATCTAATTCCACTACCGCATATCACACAAGCGACCACTTCCTTCTCTGAGTTGACAGTCCCTCATGATTGTCTCCTTCTCTGTGCTCTTTAGTAGAAGGTAGATTGAGCCCAAGCCATTGTCCATTCAGTGTACAATATCATACTACATCTATTTATCCTGGCAACACAAACAATATAAGCATATTCGTTAGCGTTATTGCTCTAAAAACCATAATCATGTGTCATATCATTTTCTATCAAATATTGAGACACCAGGAGTGCGTCCACTCCCTCGGGTGTAATCAATATTGAAAACCCTTTCATGATCCGACATCGGAAAAGTGTGCACCCTTTTCCGGTGTGTTCCATGTAGGGAATTCATACTCAAGCAATCTTCCATAATGGAAATAAAATCAAAACATGCTCCGCAGATTGAATTTAACAATTTGACATGCATAGTCTTAGCTAGGGTCACAAAACACTTATCCATTTGTCGAGGTAGTATTCCTTCGTTGAGGAGGAATGGGAGCTCCCTTCTCTGAGTTGACAGTCCCTCGGTTTTCCATCCCAATTCCTTTTTACATTTCATCTCCACACGTCTTACCGACATAACCTATACCATCTCACTCATGTTGCTTACCAAACATGGAGTGCAGATGGGACATTTCCAAAATGTCCAATGGAGTTTCACCCAAAATCCATTTCCAAGATAAGGGAAAACCTTCCCATGAAGTTTGGCTCCTGCAGGACATCACACATGATCTTCCTGCAGTGTGTACCCCTGACACATTCATCAATAGCCAAACAGTCAATCATTATCTGATAATATAATCCAAATTTAATTGTTCCATAACCAAGCATTGACATTAGTAATTAAATTCAATGAGAATTTGCAACTCTGTTTACTACATAAATTGATTTGCTTGGCAATGAGGTGATCCTCAATTGTGGGTCTCTTCTAAGGAGCACCTCTGTGCCCATTATGATTTTATGCTTTCTTAGCATAACATTAACACCCACTTACAATGCATCCTCCTGACACAATTCTATGCAAGCCAACAATGATTAGTAGTTGTCAGCAATTTCTCAAATCTGAAATTTACAATTTTAAATTGACAATTCATTATGCATACAAACTATTTTTCACAACCACGAGAGTCTTCTCATGAGGTTTGGCTCTTTCACATGGTAGATTCTATCCTTGTTCATGGTCTTACTCACATTTCCATGCTCCAAACAATCTACCTGGAACTTGAACTTCAATTAGCCAAACACTTGGTAAGTCTTGATGCATATAATTTTTTTTCTTCCATTGTTGCAACAATCACTGAAGCATTTTCAGAATTATAAAATTCAAATGCTTCCAGCTGTTAGCATATCAATACTACTACGCAATCATTGTCATACTAAAACTGCAAGGTATAGTCACATCATTTATGCAATTTTAAATGAATTGTTTAGATACTCCTTACTTGACAAGTGTATCATTGCACCACCTTGCCCTTCCATAGAGCATTTTCGGCAGCCAATTGATCATGACTACCCTCTTGATGCACTTACTATCCTGCATTCACATCAGCTCTTGAAATGGTTCCATAATTGTCATCAATTCATCATTTCAGCAATTAGTTATTCATAATGACACATGCACTATCCTTATGCATTCATGCATTGCATCACAACATTTGCACCCATACTTATGTATGCATATCTACAACATTTACTCATACTTTTCATATGCACCCATTCAATGCATAACTACAAGATTTATGAAATCTTTTTATGCATATCCACTCAATGCTACCTTGCATCGATTCAAGAATACTATGCATTTAAACATACCATGCATGGCCTAACCATGACTACTTCCATCAGTAGTTACTTTCCTTGGGCTACTAAGATCAATCAACATATACATGCATGACACATTTCTATATGAATGTAGTATAGCATTCAAATATCCACATGGTATGAGATCTCTTACCTTTACCAGTCTAGGCAACTGTCATAATTAAACTCTTACCTTCATTGGTCCTACTTACACCCTTGACATTACCAGTTTGGTTGGTCCCTTGCAGGAGATTGTAAAAGCTGCTCACCAAATTTTGATCCTGGTTTTGTTACCTTATCCCTTTCTTCATAGTGTTGCTGGTCACATTCATCAGCATCAAAAAACATACTCAGCCATGTCCAGGTTGTCGTTGGTTTTCCACTAATGCCAATACCAATGCAATAACTACCATTAGTGGTTCATTATACATGTATAATTCTTACTAATCTTACCAACATGTAATATCCTATGCATGCAAGGAATATCTTCATACATTTCATGTATGAAACTTATAAATGTACTTATGATTAGCAAGATAGGGTTTAAGGAAATTTCCCTTTTCAAGTCCCTCATCCCTGCATGGAACTCCTTTTCCACACAACAGCTGGTTTGACTTCATGGTCTTGCTACCTCTAGGCATGTAATTCCCGGATTTGTCAATATTGACAGTAGAACATTGCTTTTCGAGCAATCACTAGTACTTTGCTGCTCCACACTTAGATTTTGGTGACTCTCCCTTGTTCCCTGCTGGATAAGCTTTCCAACGCTTATCCACATGCTTCATTCTAACCTTGGGTGTGAAAACCACACCACTTCTTAGAATGATGGAAAAACACACAACTGTATTTTGGTTGGGAATGCTAACTTCAGTCACCTAGGGTTTTCTTCCTTTTCAGCCCTATGACCACTGACAGTCTACTAAAATCCACTGAAATCCTACTGAAAGGCAATTGAAAACTACTTGAAAAATCACTGAGAAATTCTCTCGAAAACCCCAATTTGCTTAGGCCCAATCGGACCTCTTCCCAGCTATCTCTTGGATAGTTCGGTGGTCAAAACACCTAGTTCATCGACGGTCTGTTTTCTTACTTCTCTCAGGCATTTCGGTGGTCAAATTGACTAAAATTTCGATCTGTATTGGTGAGAAAATTGTCTGTTCATTGGGTGCGCAGTCCCTTGAGCAGCCGCAATGGCGGAACGTGATCTTACTATGGTTCCCATGGACGTCTATCAGCTATTGGGCCTACTATCCATCGGGAGGATAGTGCTTTAGACTGCCGCAATGACGGGTTTAAGATCCTTTGATTCCTTCCGATCGGCGGCCTGATCGTCAAAATTTTTTCGATGACTTTATACTATTCAAAATTTTCTTCTATTAGGATCTTCTCCTTACTAATCTCTCGGCATTTCGCCAATTGAAACCTCTAACTTTCTTCGCTGTATAGGTGGGTCGCTTGTCTATTCCCTTCCGCCGTATTGGCCCTGCAGTGGTCTACTGTTTCGAGTTTCATCGGCGATTCATAGGTCTAATTTCATCCGCCTAACCGCTGCGTCAACGGATGGGTGCCCTACGCATCGGATGGTTAGTCCTTTCGGCTTCCGCAACAGTGACCCACAATCTTCCTATGTCTTCCGCATCTCACGACTTTGTCGGTGGTCAGAGCGACTAGTTTATGGCATCGACGCTTGGATGCTCATCAGGTGATCAGTTCTTTATGTGGCCGCAACGACGGCCCATGATCTTTCTATGCCTTCCGCAACCACGGGTCTATTGGCGGTCGAAACAATGTCCATCAACGGAATAATTTACTACTCAGCCACAACGGCGGACATTCGATCAACTGACTTTATTCGACATAGCTCATGAGCAACTGAATCATCTAAGAATTGGCAATGTGATCAACTAACCATCGCTGATGGCCGATGATTCTATGATAGAAAAATTTTCAAATTTTTCCTCTTTAGTCTTCCTTTCCATTGCTTCATCGCCTCAACTATCTTCTATTCATCGACGATTAAGCAACTGTTTTTCACCACCGTAGTTATGAACTCGGAACTACTATTCACTAAACACCTCGGCATCGGTGACTGGAAGGACTAGTGCATCGATGGAGTAGTTCAGTCAGCAGCCGCAACTACGGCTTATCAACTTCGATACTTTTCCGATCGACAGCCCAATCTGCTAATGATTTCTGACTGGCGAGCTGAAGCACATCGACATCAACAGTAGGAACTTTTCCTTGTCGAAAGATTAGTGATCTAGGCTTCCGCAACGGCGGGCACACGAACCAATAATGTCTTTTGATGGGCAATGATTTCGTTACTTAGAGAATTTTTTGAACTTTCTTTACTGTGTGGGTGGTCGGAGGCTGTATCCGTCGGAAGGATAGTCCTCTAGCTATCTGCAACGGCGGGTTTACAATCCCTTAATCCCTTCCGATCGGTGACTAAAACACAACCATCGCGGCATCGATAAGCGGAACCTGTATCTGTCGGAGGATTAGTGCACTAGGCTTCCGCAATGGCGGCACTTGAACCACTAATTCATTCCGCTGTTCATCGGCGATGAATACCACCAACATGTTTTGATGGCCGACCATTTTAACATTTAAACAAAATTTCACAAAACCTTCCGCTGTCGGGTGGGCTTCAAACTAACATTTCTGCCGTTTTGGAGGAACTTTGCACTAAGTTCTCCGATGAGCCGACGGCAGAGGAATGCAACCTTTCCTCAATTTCCTTTCGATTACTGTCCGTCGGGTGGCCTTCCCATTAAATGTTCCACTGCATCGGAAGAACTTGTCATTAAGTTTTCCGATGAGCCAACATTCTGGCACTTAGAAAATTTTGTGAATTTTCTTGTCTTCACCCATTTTTCGTAGTTTCTTATGGGCAGTAGGCAACCTGCCTCTGTTAACTATTTCTCATGGCCCTCTGAGGCCCAAGTGCTGCAACATAAGCTCTATCACTGCATCTTCACGGCCCATTCAGGCCCATGCTGCAACCAGAGTTCTGATACCATACTGTAACATCCCAGACCCTCCGACCGACGAAGAGGATGCTACCATACATCAATCATCTGGGCATATAGCCCCATGAACATGAACATACATAAGAACCAAAATGATTGAACATAAAATGCTTAAAACATAATGATTCACATACACAACGGAAGCAAACATACATTCATTCTGCATTCAACATGTTCATTATAATTCATTAGCAGTAAATATAAATGCAGAGATGAAATGGTCAAGAATACTCATCTTATAAAGAAGTCGTCCCGCAACCAGCTACGTCGCTCCAATGTTCCACCCAACCATAGGCCAGCATGCTCGTCAATCTCTCAGAAACACTGCCACCCCCGAGCTGGGCATGATTCCCCAAGGAATAAGGGATTAAGCAGGCTTACACATAGCCAAGGTACACAAGTCAGCCAACCCACACAGGAGGGCTTATCAGGCTATCAAGGAGCTGGGAGAAGCTAAATGCTAAGCTGGTGAGTTCATGGAAGAGCTAAGGACACCTACACCAGAGCTATCTTGACCTCTAAGACACCCACACACACCCAACACCAGGAATCAGTCCCTTCTCTGCTTCATATTCCCTTAGGCCCTGACTTCCCTTGCTAGTGCTCTTCCGGGGTTGTGGAGAAGAAATCCAGCCATCTAACTCTGTCTATGTGGCTCCCAAACCAAAGTTTGTCAAGCATACCCAAACTTCAATCCCACTCTACATAGTCTGAAGACCAACAGCTGCTTTCCTACAACCAAACAAGCACTTCACCGCTTGGACAGGGGAGGACAATCCCTAAGTCGTTCTTGGCCCTATTGTGCCCAAAAAAGCTCCCCAACAACCTACAACAAATACCACTCTGTAAGGGTGAAACTCATTCAACAAAATATGGATGAGGCCACAGCCGATGATCCATGAAGAAACCACAGCCCCCGGTTCAACAATGAAGTGTCTGGACATTACACAGTTCGAGCTCACAGTGAAAACCATCGAAACATTCCACAATCCGATAATGGAAAGAGGGAAAATCCATCCTCTACGTGAGTGAGAGGGAAAACGTATCCACAGGTCGAAAATCGGTGAGAGAAACTAGACTCCCAGCATTGACAGGGAAAAGACATCAATGCAAACCACAATCTATATGGAGAAAACACATACGTAGACCATGAATCGACAGGGGAAACACATACGCATCGCCTAGAATGCGAAGGTTCATTCACAGGAAATCATGGGTGATAGTAATCGGTGTTTCCAGCTCTATGTGAGGAAAACGATGATGAATCCCAATCGGTGCATGAGAGAACCAAATGTCTGTGCGTGAGATGGACAGTGAAGAGAAATATTGCCCGTGAGGTATGAACAGCGAAAACAATCCAGAGTTTTCCCTAAACGATGTGTGAAGGTGAAAAAAATGGAGAGAGTGGGAGAGTGGAAGCGTTCCTTGTTGTTTTTCCTTTTCTCCACGTGAATGGAACAATCCAACTGGAGAAGGGTGCGTGTGGATAGGCCTGCCACCCACCACTACCCAGAAATTAATTTCCTCAACTAAAACAAGGGTTTAAGGTTTGACACATGGCTTTTCCCCATGGGATCCAGGTTTAACAATGCCCCCAATTAACCTTAGGAAATCATGCCCTTTTCATTTAACGTTGCACCGTCATAGCTGGCTGTAGGTTTATTTTAATTAATGTGCATATTTACATGATGCCAAACTATAATGTGCCAGATAGCATGATATACCATCGGCAACGATCCCAATTGCCGAAACATACACAACCAAATCGATGGTGGGGATTTTGCCTTTAGCTCCACACCACGATTAATTACAAAATATACATCATGTATCTTTAAATGCAAACGGGGTCAAAACCGGGGTATTATATCACCCAACATATGTGAATTGGCCTAGTGGTAAAGGTAGTGTTATATGGGGCTAGAGGTCCTGGGGTCAAACCCACGGGCCTCTCCCTCTCCTTCGTTGTTTTGTTGAACCATTTGAATGGAGGTTTGTTGGCATTGGACTGTGCGGTGGCGTTGATGTTGGAATCTACATTGGCTTGTGACATGGAATATGACCGGACTCTTCATTGGCTCTTTCAATGGCCTCGGTGTCGGCTATGGGGTTGAAGGATTATCCCTCGACCTCCCCCCTTTTTCCAATATAATCTTTTAGAAAAGTTAAATACATGTTTTAAACTATACATAACAAGGAACACATGCAGGGGAGATGGCTAGGCGGGATTTGTGAAGGATTTGGGAGGCTCGGAGGTATTGGGTTTGATCCCCATAGACTCCACCAAATTACATTTTACCATTTTCCCAAATTACCCATTTTTTGCTAAATTGTCATTGATGCCAAAAGTGTGTGTCGAGGAGATTGTTGACTAAATTGTCATTGATGCCAACAAGTGTGTTTCGATGTGTCTTGGTGCCCCTTGAGGAGCCCTAGAGGGTTAGAAGTCAGCCAATGTCAAAGGAGACCTTTTGACCTTGTCCAATCCAAGTCTGAATCCCTTGGATCCCTTTGGGAAATGACAAAATCCCTAAACACCCTCTAGAGTGTTTGAGTAACCCTAAGTTGTTTTATGGTTCCCCAACACCACAACGTATGCCCCAATACCCTATAAAGAGTCCTTGGTGGGTTATATAGGTGTATAACTTCAAAGAGTCCAAATGACCCATTATGTGGTCATTTGTGTTTTTAATGAGGTCATGGTACCCCAGGAGAATTCTAGGCACCCCCAAACCTTGGTGGTGTTGGGTTCCTTGATACCCTTGATATGATGAGTATATGGTGGAGAACTCCTCCTTGTTTATTTTAAGTATGTGGATGTGAATACTATTGAATCCCTCATGCCTTTGATGATGTCCATTAAAGCCTTTGACCTTGTAACTTATGCATATGGTAACATGGTCTTTGACACCTTTATGTGTGATGTCCTATACAAATTGAAGAATGTAAGGGTATTAGACCAATAATGTGGAAAATAAACACATCATAGGGAGATAGTACTCTTCAATCCATTTCCATTTA
This sequence comes from Pseudotsuga menziesii, assembly GCA_001517045.1. Lineage (NCBI taxonomy): Eukaryota > Viridiplantae > Streptophyta > Pinopsida > Pinales > Pinaceae > Pseudotsuga > Pseudotsuga menziesii. The sequence goes on from LPNX011013287.1 coordinate 192,629, forward strand.
TATGTGGAGCAACTTCTAACTCCTTACGGTTGAAGAGATAAGAATTTTTGAAGTTGGTGTACCCCATCGTTTTTGGGTCAGCTGACCAAACAAAATGTAATTTAATTATTTATAATTTTGAATTGCATGTCGGTCCAGTTTGAGGTACTAAATTTCCTCCACAATCTATATAAATAGCCATCAAACATTTCATTTGTTCATCAATCAAGTCTCTCTTTGGTAATTCACAACTCTTCAGGAAAAGTGTGAAACTGTGTGGAGGAGAAATTTTTGAGCATCTTCACTAAAATTGGCATAACTTTCTCATACGAAATCAGAATTAAAAAATTATTGGCTCTTTGGAAATCTTGTTATGAGGGTTATGTGATGAAATGATCTAGAGTTTCTTTGGGTTTGTCTACTATTTCTTCATATTGCGATCTTCAGAAATGTATGGTTGATTCTTTCGGGTTTCTCTTATGGTGGCACATGTCTCTCATGGATAGAGTTCATCTTTGATCTTAGTATGTGAGCCTCTATATTGGTATATATATTTGAAGTCATTATGGAGGATATGATGATGATATTTCACACCTTTATGCTATTATATGATACACTTTATGATGATAATGCACGTGATAATGATGTATACTCTATGATGTTGATGCACTCCAATACAAGATAATGTACATGCATACCATAGTGTGATGATTCTCTCCTATTCACTATGATATATAATTGTTTTTGATGATGCATACACAGTGCACACTGAGACGATGATGATATATATTTGCACACTGAGACGATGATGATATATATTTGATGATGATGATGCATAACCCATGATGATGATGCATACCTATGATAATGATGCATACCCTATGATGATGATGCATGCCTTATATTTAGTGAAAGCATAGCATAATTACTTGTTCAGTAATTGTGTATGATGAGGTGTACACTGATGTACATGAACAATGTATGGAAGTGAAATGACTTGTTGGTATACATGGATGATTTGGCAGTGATCAGAGAGTAGAGGTTATCAACAACAGATTCAGAGTTTGGTTTGACAAGTTCATAGGTTCGACAATCTTTTCTTATCTAGGCGGCAGGACGGGGCAAGGAAAGGAGGTTGTAGCCTCCTTCCATTTGTATCTGAAAAACTAGGGAGTTGTAGCTTCCTTCAAGTTGTATCCTGTAAACCAGGAGGCCATAGACTCCTTCCAGTTGTAGCTGAAAAATTGAAGTCTTTGTAATAACGAGGTTGTTTCCTCTCTCTAGTTATTTCTGGAAAACTATTTTAAAAAGGATTTTGTGGTTTTACCCCTAGGACTTGGGTTTCCTTGTAAAAAATTATTGTGTAGTGTGCAACTTGTTATTTTCATTCACATTGATGATATTCCATGATTGGTGATCAAAAACTTGCTTTTGATTAAAATTTTTATATTGTTCAAATACTCGTTCACCCCCCTCTCAGTATTTCAACAATTGGTATCAGAGCAGGTTCCTTAAGAACATACTAACTGCTGGAAGGAAATCATGGGGAAGTTTGCCAAACAAATAAAAATTGGAACACCCTTGTTTGAGAGGAGAAACTATGCATTCTGGACCATAAGGATGAGAGCCTTCATAGAAGCTCAAGGAATAGAAATATGGGAAAGTATCGAGAATGGGTACAAAGTACCACAGAACGTACCAGTAGATACAACTGAGTTGTCTCAATACAACAACAACTCAAAGTCCAGAATTCACATTCTAGGTGCTATAAATGAATCCATCTTCAACAAAGTGATGCACTGCCCCTCTGCAAAATAAATGTGGGACAAAATCCAAACGACATATGAAGGAAATAACAAAGTCAAGGAATCCAAACTTTAAACATACAGAGGAGAATTTGAACTACTAAGGATGAATGAAGAAAAAGACACAACAACCTATATTATTTGAGTTGATCAACTTGTGAATACCATTAGAGGTTTGGGAGAAGAATTTTAGGAGGCCATAGTTGTTCAAAAAGTTCTAAGAACTCTTCCCAAAAGGTTCAACCCCAAGATCTCTGCACTAGAAGAAAGAATAGATCTAAAGACTATGACAGTAGATTAGCTACATGGGACTCTTGTGGATTACAAAATGATAATTGAAGACAAAGACACGTCAAGAAAGGAATCAGCATTTAAGTTCTCCTCCAAACAATCTGGGAAGAACAAATCAACAAAGGAAAAGTCAACAAGTGATGAATATGATGATGAAGAAATAAATAACTTTGTTCAGAAATTGAAGAGAGGCACTGGGAAATAAAAAGTTAAGCTACGTCTTAAATGTTTTTTCATGTGGAAAGATAAGTCATTTTTCTTCTAAATGCTCATATGCAAAGAAATCAGAAAACAATGAAGATGACAAATTCAAAACCTACAATAAGTACACTAATTACAAGAATAAGAATAGAGAGAAGTTTGCAAAGAAAATAATTCTCTATACAAAAAGGGAAAATAGATCATCCAGTGGCGACTTCAATAATTACAGTAGCAGTGACTCTGATGATGATGGTGAATTAGATAAGGTACTCTTTATGGCAATAAAATCAAATGAGGATCCTAATGGTGATGAAGAATACGAAGTTGAAGGTGAAGTAGATGTTGAAGCAAAACTTATAAGTGCCTTGAAAGAGTTGAAGAAAGTCATGAAGGAAATCAGGGTACTTAAGGAAGAGGCAGAAAGGTTTGAACGAATCATTGCTGACTTAAAGGTAAAACTGGAAGATCCAAAAGAATCGAAGAATCTCTTACTGAATAACTGATGGAAAGTGTGAAAGGAAAAGAAAATCACGAGGCTAAGATAGTATCTCTGAAGACAAAATTACAGACAAAAGATATCGGCAAGAGTTATGAGAACAACTCCAAGATTTTAGAACAAATCACCAGCAATCAAAATCTATTCTTCGACAATACTGGTATAGGATACAAGCATAATAGTGATGAAGCCTCAAGCGCAATGATGACAGGTAATGAAGAGAATCCAAGAAATTATGCAGAAGTTGTCAAGGACTCTACAAATGAAGAAGAGGTCGAATTTCAACCAGAATAACCCATATCAAAAGGATGGCCAACAAAAAGAACAGATCTCAGAATAACACCTCCTTCATATGTTCCTAGGTATGGATACCTATTTTTATGGGAATTTCTTTACATGTGGAATATTTGAACACAAAGCTGTAAATTGTTTTCAAAGAATAACTTTCAAAACAAGGAATAACCATGCAAGCCTCACACAACCAAAATACAGTAACAAATTTGCTCCCTCGAGATCAAAAACAAAATTTTACGAGTGTAACAACTTTGGACATATAGCCAGAGATTGCAGAATGAAGATACCAACAGTAAGAAATGAGGAAATGTCCAACAAGGTATGGATCAAATGCAAGAACAACTACGAATGTGGAATTGCTCTTCAAGCTCATAATTATAGCTTTGGTAAATGGTATGTTGATATTGGTTGCTCCAAGCATATGGCAGGTTGTTATATTTTTATCATTTAAGCTATATGATCTTAGGATCTTATCTAAGAGAATAACATGCACAACAATAAACACAAGAGACAAGAGACACAAATAATTTTCCTCTGGGAAACCATACAGGAGAAAACCCAACTTCCTCAGAGATAGAATGAGCACCAATGGCAGCAGTAAAACCCGAAAACAGAAAAGATGATCTCCATAGCTTGTTCTCTCTCTCACACTTGAGAGAGATTCTCCTTTCTCACTCATGTGCCCCAATGAGTGAGTGTGTGTGTTATAAATAGAGAGACTCACTCTCTATTTATATTCTTTCGTTCACTTAATGTCCACTTCAACATGTCGGCCCCACTTAACAATTACTTACTAGAGCTGACATATCTAGGAGAGTCTAATAACCCTAGTGCCCGACAACTGTGGGGACTTTTCCCTCCGATCAACAAGGAGGGTTAACCTTGACACAAATGTGGGGACTATTGCCCCGACTTACAATGGAGGGTTAAACTCAATGACTTCACATGACTTGTTTATATTATTGAATCTCCCGATCGAAACATCGAGGCATGACATGACTCAATTACATTATAGATACTTCTTGAAATAAACATTGGGGTACAATACGTAAGATATACAAGTGAATAAATTCCAAAGTTACAAATACATCAACACTCCCTCTTAACTAGGAAGATATTCTCTTGACACAATTGATCAACACAAGTCTTCTTCTCTGTATCATCTGGATCATCATCTAGTCATCTTCATCTTCAAGTCATCTTCATCGTCAAGTCATCTTCATTGTCAAGTCATCTTCATCTTCATCTTCAAGTCATGTTCATCGTCAAGTTATCTTCATCAATTCTGGATCATCATTGGATCTGGATCATCACTGGATCATCATCAAGTCTGGATCATTACTTGATCTAGATCGTTACTGGATCATCATCATCATTACTGCTTCTGATATCTCAATCAAATGGTGCTATCTCTTCATTCTTCTCATCATAGGAAGTTCTATAGAGCCAGCCCTTTTTCATGCTGGTTGTAGGCCTAGCCTCCATGTAGGTCTTCATCGACAGAGCCAACCCTTTTTCATGTTGGATGCACATCTACAGAGCCAGTCCTTTTTCATACTGGATGTATCATCATAGAGCTAGTCCTTTTTCATAATAGATGTGGCATCTACACAGAGCCAGTCCTTTTTCATACTGGATGTGTCATCACAGAGCTAGTCCTTTTTCATACTAGATGTGGGATCTACATAGAGCCAGTCCTTTTTCATATTGGATGTGTCATCATAGAGCTAGTCCTTTTTCATACTATATGTGGGATCTACACAGAGCCAGTCCTTTTTCATACTGGATGTGTCATCACATAGATAGTCCATTTTCATACTAGATGTGGGATCTACACAGAGCTAGTCCTTTTTCATAATGGATGTGTCATCACAGAGCCAGCCATTTTTCATGATGGATGTGGGATCTACACATAGCTAGTCCTTTTTCATACTGGATGTGTCTTTATAGAGCCAGCCCTTTTTCATGCTGGATGTGGGATATACACAGAGCTAGTAATTTTTCCATACTAGATGTGTCCTCACAGAGTCAACCCTTTTTCATGCTAGATGTGGAATCATCACATACATCTGACAATGGAAGGAACCAATCCTCTCACCATGTCACAGCTCTTACATCTGACCATGGAAGGAACCAATCCTCTCACCATGTCACAGCTCTTACATCTGACCATGGAAGGAACCAATCCTCTCACCATGTCAGAAAGGCATATCATGGACTCATCACTTCCTCTTGGAAGGAACCTCGATCTGGAGAACACCAAGCTTCTCCTTGAATTACTCAAACTTCACTTTGGAAATTTCTAGCATAGAATCACATCAGGGATGATTACGTCCAAGGATAACCTGCGAGCTTCGCCAGGACCGATTACATTCGAGGACAACCTACATGACCATTTACGTCTGAGCAACCTATGAGCTTCACCAGGATTTATGCTCAGACAAACTGTCTCACTAGCTATGCTAGAACTCCCTCTTTCAAGAGATCTCGATTTGGATCACAAAATGGAGCTTCACTGCTCCTCTCTGCATCATACCAAAATGCAAGTCAGATCAATCAAATCAAATAGTAGTTTTCAAGAGAAACATACTACCTCCCAAATAGCAAGTGGCAACATCTTTTTCCTCGGCTGTACTCAGTGCCATGCAGGACTCCATCCTGCCCAACCAAGAGATCACACATGATCTCATACTGAAGTAGCACCTCAAAGTGCTCTTCCTATTAATGGCAATGCCTGCCCAATACGAATCCACATGACCCTCCAGGTTAATCTTTTGATTCGTATCATACTTGAGCCCATACTCAACTGTACCCTTTAGGTACCTCAATGCATGCTTTGCAATCATCACGTGAACATGTATCAATGTGTTCACAGCAAAGCAAATATCTGGTCTCGTATTCGTTAGGTACATCAAGGAACAAATCATCTGATGATACATCGTGGCATCAACCAACTCTGATGAATAAACATGCAATAGATTTATGTTCGATGCCATAGGTGTGGTCATTCAGTTCATCATCTTGAACCTCTTCAGGATCTCTACTGCATACTTCCCTTGTCCACACCTCCATGCCTAGAACGTAGTGCATTATCCCCAAGTCCTTCATCTCGAACTCGGCAGCAAGTCTCCTTCTTGCAACTTTAATGAGTTCCTCTTTTCTGTCAGGAACAAGCCATCAACATATAACAGGAGCATTATTGGTCTTCTGCCTTCAACCTTGAATCAAATGTTGGAATCTGCTTTACTCTCAGTAAATCCTAGAGTCATCAGTAAACAATCCATCATGTCGTACCATGACGAACCTCGGGATCTTCTGCAGTCACTCCCTCTAAAGCAGAGCATCATACTCCCTCTGTCTTTCATACTCTATGCACTGAAAAATTCTATACCAGAGTGACAAGTAGCTTCTTCTGCTACTAATATTCTATGTATCCATATAGGATCACTGGATACCAAGGTCCTCTATCTTGAACTTTTTCAAAAGTTCTTCTCGCACCCATCTATGAGCTTGTCATCTTTTTCAAGCTCCTCATGTATGTATTATCCCATGGGTGTCTTCTGAGCTCGTACAAGGCCTTCTTTCATTTGCACACATGATTCTACCTGTCATGTGTCTTAACTTCTAGTGGCTGCAAATGTATCTTCATGGTCTATGCCTTCTTTTCACGAGAAGCCTCGTGCTAGGAATCTTGCCTTGTATCCCACGATGTTTCCATCTCTTGCATGATGGAACTACGAACTTCCCTTCATGTATCGATATTGCATCCTAGACATCATTCTTCTAGAACTCATCTTCCCTTTATTCTTGGTTACTTCTTCATAGTTGGAAGGTTTTTTATCAATGATGTCACTGCATTCATCACATTATTCTTCATTTTGAACTGTCGTCACTTGTTCTTCGGAACAAGTCTCATCCTTCTTTGCTTGTAGGTGATTTTACGTGATCTTTCCTACAATTCAAATGCATTAGTTGTATGGTTAGAAACATTTCATAAGGTATATTCATAATGAAAAACTATTTTGCATCAAGATATATGCTTATGAAACTATTTTAGCCAATACAGTCTTCATCCATATCTCATGAAAACTTTCTAGATGCCTTCCATCTCTACCAGGACAACATTGTGATTGTGCACTAATCCAATATGTTAGCAAAGAGGTTTCATTCTAGATAAGTATAAATGGAGAGTTGTATAGCACCATGAGCTACTTACCCATCACATGCATATTAGTAGTATACTGTCATTAATGCAAACATTCTATTATGCATAATACATCAACCGAATATAAACAAATGCATAACAAAACAATATCATGAAATGTCAATTGAATACTTATCTTTATTTGTTTCGTGGGTAGACTCCTTCTTGAGCCTTCAACTTCATCATCTTCTTCATTCATAATAGCATCGTTTCTCATCCAAATGCTAAGGTGGATAAGAGGTTCTTCAAGAGTTGAGTTCTTCATATTCCTCATTGCTTGAGGGATCTTCTTTGGATGGTGAGAGCTTGATATTTAGTTTCTCCCATCTTCTCTTCTCTTATTATGAGTCGAGCTTCTTCTTCTTCCTAGAGTCTGCTGAAAGCAATCACTTCCTTTTGGCACACATTCCTTGCATGAATAAATCCCATGATCCTGGGAGGCCATTCAAGGTGGATATCATCACTTCTGCATTCTCCACTTCTTCTTCTACTGCTACAAGTTGTTCTTTGATTTGAGAGACCTTCGTAAAGTATGACTGTATGGTCTCTGCATTCTGGATATTCACATTCTTCAACTGTTCTCTCAAAGTCATGTTCTGATTTATGTTCTCCCTTCAAATAGCTTGGTCAAGGAATTAAACATTTCTTTTGGTGTCTTTAGGGAAGACACTTGTCGTATAAGGTGATCCGTGATTGAATCAGCAATGATCTTCTTGACCAAGTTCTTCTTGTGTAAGGCTTTTAGCCTCATCTTCCTCTGGAATTGGAACCTCTCTACTTGTGTAGATGTCTAATTCATTTTCTTCAGAGAGATCATATACTTCCATGCTTGGAAGTTGTCAACTTCACCAATATTATCATCAAGCTGATGTGATAGATCACTTTGAAATAAGAACCTCAAATGTAAATAGCAAAAGATTAGATCTTACCGATTTTAGGTGTCCATCCTGGTTCCAGAGTTGTCTGATCTAGGGTTTGTCAGAGAAACCCTAATTTTCAAAACTTGGAATATTTTAGATCTAATTGGCTATAAATATAGACCTCTTCAATTTTAGCTTTCCAATATACTCCTTTTCTGAAAACAGAGGAGGGAAGCTCTCGGAACAGGAAGCCCTAGTTTACCAATTTCTTTTGCAGAAATACTTGCTACTGGTTCTGTGGTATCTCCAAAATTACTGCTCCTCTATGTCTGAAAATTTGTACTAAGGTAGCCTCTCCTTTCCCTATTCCAACACCATATGTTTCATTATAAATTGTTTCACCAATTGGGACTTATGATTGTTTTCCCAAGGTAACCTGTTTTAGGACAGTTCAGTATAACGAAGTTGTACGGACTTCCAAACGTCACTGTTTCATATTTTTGGTTTGAAAATTGGACCATAGAAATTAAATTCTGTTCCCTTTCTGGAACATCTTCATAAATTGCATTTGGACCTTTGTAGCCTGAGATATAGGAATTCTCCCCAGGTGTCCTGTTTAGGGATGAATCATGGAAGAGGCTGGAACCCTAACTTGGAGGGATCATATCTCCTATAATATAGTGAATATGAGGCTGAAATTTGGACACAAAGTAAATCCGTATTTTATATTCAAACTATGAAAGTTTCAGATACCGATCCTTCTCTAATCTCTAGATATAGCGAATGTACCAAAACTTATCATGTTTAGTATTTTAGGGGTTTTTCGGCCTGAGGTCAAACTAGGGTTTGAATTTCCCGGAGTTGTACCCAACCAAAAATCTCGACCCAGGTCTATAAACTTAGATTTTTATGAGGAGATAAATCCTATTCTGGGCTCACTCAAAAATTCCTCTTCTGTAAGAAGCTGTAATTTCTTGCCCCCAAAACTGAAAATGCTCGGAATCGAATTCCGCTTCGACAGAAAGATGTGCCCTTCAATGGAGAGTTAGCCTAGCATACTTTTGCTGATGGATTGTGGAGAGAGACCCAAAGAGTAAGAATCCCTAGATTTTGTAGCTGCACAATTTCTTCTTCTCAGGTTAGCTCTGATACCATGTTATATTTTTATCATTTAAGCAATATGATCTTAGGATCTTATCTGAGAGAATAACATGCACAACAATAAACACAAGAGATAAGAGACACAAAGAATTTTCCTCGAGGAAACCATAAAGGAGAAAAAACCGCAACATCCTCAATGATAGAATGAGCACCAATGGCACTAGCAAAACCTGAAAACAGAAAAGACGATCTCCATATCTTGTTCTCTCTCTCACACTTGAGAGAGCTTCTCCTCTCTCACTCATGCGCCCCAATGAGTGAGTGTGTGTGTTATAAATAGAGAGACTCACTCTCTATTTATATTCTTTCGTTCGCTTAATTTCCACTTCAACATGTCGGCCCCACTTAACAATTACTTACTAGAGCCGACATCTCTAGGAGAGTCTAATAACCCTAGTGCCCCACAATTGTGGGGACTTTTCCCTCCGATCAACAAGGAGGGTTAACCTTGACACAAATGTGGGGACTATTGCCCCGACTTACAATGGAGGGTTAACCTCAATGACTTTACATGACTTGTTTATATTATTGAATCTCCCGATCAAAACATCGGGGCATGAAATGACTCAATTACATTATAGATACTTCCCAGAATAAACATCGGGGTACAATACATAAGATATACAAGTGAATACATTCTGAAGTTACAAATACATCAACATAGGTAACAAAAGTGATGTTGTCAATATTGAAAATGATAAAGGATATGTATCTCTTGCGAATAACAATTCAACAAAATTATTGGGGAAGGGAACAATAAATCTCGGAAGTAAAAAATACCTGGATGAAAATGTATTGCTTGTAGACAACATGAAGCACAATATGCTAAGCATCGGTCAAATGTGTGATTAAGGACAAAATCAAAGATATGCAAAAAAAGGAAGCAAGTATGAAGAAAGTAAATAGCCACAACCACTAGGACCCCCAAAAACATATACATGTTGGATAAGATTGAGTCCGAGAAATGTCACTTGGGAAAAGAAGATGAAAGCCAGACTTGACACAGAAGAATGGGGCATATACATTTTGACAATTTGGTCAGAATATACAAAAACAGAGCAATACGAAATATGAAGGAAGTTACAAATCCTGCTAACTTTGTATGTGAACAGTGTCAACATGGAAAATGTAACACTCCGGTTTTGACCCCATGGTATTAAATTGCATATGATGTAAATATTGTATTAAATCATGGTGTGGAGCTCAAGGCCAAGGCCCCACCATGGATTTAGTGTTTTATGTTTCAGTGATTAAAATTGATGCCGATGGTTTATGTGATATCTAGGCACAATATGTTTGAGACTTCATGTAAAATGCTAATCAATAAAATACCATGACTAGCTACGCGTCGCAACGTTAAAGAGATGGGGGCATGATTTCAAAAGGAATAGGGAGGGGGAATTATTAAACACTTGAGCCTATGGGGAAAAGCCAAATGTCCAAGGGGAAAACCCATAAAATGGTTAACTACCCTTTTTGTCTTTTAGTGCCCAGTAATCTAAGTGGGTGAGGGGAGTTATTTTCTTAGGGATTGGGAGGTGTGGGTAGTTGTCACTTCTGGCAGGGTCATCAGTCTTGGATGAAACACATGCCTAAGAAAGGGTTCACCATTTTTCCCTCATGTGATGGAGGCTAGCCGCATTCCTCATGTAGGAAGGAGGTATCAATTCCACAGGAGGCAACGATTTCCTCATGCATGTAGGGGGTTTTTCCTCACACAATGGGCAGCTCGCAGAGCTCTCTTTCCCCATGATTTTGTTTCTATGTGCATTTGATGCCTTCAGGCATCCAAGATTCTCTCTTCCTTGCATCCTAGGAGATGTAGTGTGTACCCCATTCATGTTTTGTAGTTCCTGTGTTTTCCTTAGGGCTGGGGAATGGCTTTGAAAACATTCAATGGTTGGGATCTCTGTTGGGCTGTGTTGTGTTGATTTCCCCAGTGGGAAATTTTGTAGTGTGGTTGCACAACGAATGGAAGAGAAGATCCACGAATTTGGGTGATTGCTGAGGTCATTTTGTCCACATAAAGCCATTGATTGTTTGGTGAAATCGATTTTGGCCCAAGAGTTGTTTTCCCTCAGTTGGTACTTCTGATTTTGGAGCCCATGATGTTTTCTTGCAACCCCATAACCTTGCAATTGCTGTGTATGCCTCTGCTATTTTGGTCTGAACGATATGAAAGATTAGGAGTGGAAGAAACATAGATTGTGCTTGATAAACATGGTGTGGAACCTCACAATAAGATAAGAGTGGTTGGTGAACTTGATCTACACATCCTGAAGAGCTTTGGAAGGGAAGGGGTATCTTGACGGATTGTGGAGCAGAGAAGGGGACACTTCCTTGCGTTGGGTGTGTAGACCATGGGGTTTCTTGACCAGATAGATCTTATGAAGGTGTCCTTAGCTCTTTGGATGAGCTCACTAGCTTATCAATTCTTCCTATCCACTGCCTTAGAATCCTGAAAAACCCAACCTGGAGGATGGCTTGGCTGATAGCTTGATAAACCCATATGTTGGCTTGGCTATGTCTTGTTGTGTTTGGTCTTGTGTAAAATCCTTGGCTGGTCCTTTATGTGAATGCTAGCTTGGATTTTTAGCCTGATAAACCCAGTAGTGCATTTACTTGTTAGCTGGCTTGACTATTTAGCCTGATAAACCCAGTGGTGTATTTACTTGTTAGCTGATAGCCTGATAAACCCACCGTGTTGGATTGGATGGTCCTTAAAGTGAGTGTTGGCTTGACTGACTGCAGTCTGATAAACCAACTATTAGATGGCTTGGTTGTTGGCTTGATAAACCTAGTAGTATATTACCCTGCTTGTGTAAGCCTGATAAAACCAACTGGAAGGATGGCTTAGCTGGTAGCCTGATAAACCCATCTGTTGGCTTGGTTGTGTCTGGTATAAACTTTGGCTATGTGCCTGTGTAAGTCTGTGAAACCCAACTGTGTGTTGGATTGATTGTGGATGTATGATTTGGGATATGTGTGAGCCTGTTGTTGTTCCCTAAATCCTTGTGGAATCATGCCCTGCTCGGGGGTGGCAGTGATGCTGAGAGATCGATGAGCACACTGGCCTATGGTTGGGTGGAACGTTGCAGCGACGTAGCTAGTTGCGAGCCAACTTATTTTCAAGATGAGTATTCTTGTACTTAATCTTTGCATTTGTATTTACTTATGAATTATCATGAACAGATTGAATGCATGAATGGATGTTATTTTCTTCTGCTGTATATTGCATGATTTATATTTCTGTATATCTTTAAGCTCATTGCATTTGAATTATCATGTTCATCGGGCTAGATTGGCCATTAACAACAGCAGTGTTTTGGTCACGCCCTCTCCATCGTCAGTATGAGGGGTGGGGACGTTACAGTGTGGTATCAGAGCCCATGTTTCAGCACTGGGCCTCAATGGGCCAAGAAAAGCAGCTGACAGAGGGTAGAATTACCTTTTGTGGTCAGCAAGAAAAGAAGCACACACAGAAAAATTCTCAATTTTTTTTCTAAGTATGGGCATGTCGGCTGGGTTGCCAAGAAGCGAGCCGATTCAGCGGCTGCATTGCCAAGAGGGAGCTGACGAGCTAGCAAGCCGCAGTGGCGGCTGAGATGATTGAAGGCAAGCCATAGTGGCAGCTAGGTTGCCAAGGAATACAACGATGGTGTCGGTGAGAAGCGACGAAGGGAGGCGCAGTATCAGCTGGTTTGGCAGATTCGAGCAAACAAGATGAAGGGGTGGTAGTCGTGACACATTGGAAGAAACCTCAATACTTTTTCGACGTGGCGCGGCAGGCGAAAGTCCGAATACTTCCGCAATCGCGGACGTAACGTAAGGATTGAGCCACAATAACGACTGGGATGCCAAGAGTCAAGCCGCAGTGGCGGCTGGGGGATTGGATGAAGGTTAGCTGAAATGATGGAAGGCTCGATGAGATGTGAGCGAATTCCCATCGGCTGAGTCAAGCCGATGAAGAAAAGTTTCTCTTAAATGTTTTTCTAAGTATGGAGAATCGACGAAGATCAGGGAAGTTTGCCGATGCGTCAACGAGAAAGGGCTAATTTTTTCGACACAGCAGAGAGTTCAATAGGTTTTCCCCGACGCGACGGTTGGAAGTTCAGGTTTGTGACGATGAGTGTCAGCTGGGTTAGATGAAGGTGAGTCAACACGGCGGCCGCATTGGAAAGATGGAGCTGAAGAGAGGTAAAATTTTTCTAAGTGTTTTAAGTCTGTCCTAGCTCAGTTAGCCGAAGAAGAGCCAATGCGCGGCGACTGGAAGTCGAGTCTTGAGATGCAATGGCGGGTGGAGGACGAGACTTGAGATGTAAAGGTGGGTGGAAGTCGAGTCTTGAGCCGCAATGATAGGTGGAGGTCTTGACTTGAGCCGCAAAGGCGGGTGGAAGTTGAGATTTTCTCCGCTGAAGAAGAAGACGAAGAAGAAAGCGAAAGAAAGGAAAACATTTTTGAAAAATTCTTCTAAGTGTTGGCTTGTCAGCAAAAAGAAGAGGAAGTTTGAGCTGCAATAGTGACAGAAAGAAGAGGAAGTTTGAGCCGCACCGACGGATGGAAGTTGAAACGTTTTTTGACATGGCCAATTACCGATTGGATGAAAGTTGGAAATTTTTTCGCTACGGTAGACGGCCCGATCGGGAGAAAGGCAGAAAGTTTTTTGACGAGTGGTGGCTGAAATAGGAAGAAGGCATCTAAAGCAGCAATGACAAAAGCAAAATATTTTTCCGATATGACGGTTAGATTGTCGGGTTTTTGCCGACACAGCGGATGGAGCCGCTTGGAATTTCACCGACGGCAGGGAAAGTTTCCCGATGCAGAGAAAAAATTCAAAATTCTACTAAGTGTTGAAATTAGTGGATTTTGCCGATGAATTGACTGAGTAGATCGGAGCATAGTTTGGAATTTTTTCGAAGCAGCTGCAGAAACTTCAATATTTTTCTGACGCAACGCAGTGGGAGAAAGTCCAAATTCTTTCCGCAATGATGAAAGATTGGGAAAGTTTTCCAGCAGACGGGTTTTATTGTTTGATCTGCAATGGCAGATGGATTTCAATTATTGAGCTGACACGTAGCGACAGAGAAAGGAGAACCGAGCCAACGCGTAGCGACGGAAAAAGGAAAAGAAAGCTGCTGCATAGAGATGGAAAAGAAAGAAGGAAAGAGAAATTGTCTTCCACAACGACGGAAGAAAGATGGAAATTTTTCTGTAACAACGGAGGGCTTGGCTGGAAGAAAGACGAAAGTTTTTTTGATGCGGTGGTGGGGTCGATCGGAAGGAAGTTCGAAAGTTTTTCGATGTGGTGGCCGCATTAGTCGGGAGAAACTTCAGAATTTTTTCACTACGGTGGAATGCTCGTGGCGGATGAAAGTCGAAGATGTTTCCGACGCACTGGCGGATGAAAGCCAAAAATTTTCTCGACATAGCAGAAGAAGGTGTCGAAAGGAAAAGGGAAATGGAGCCGATACGTCGGCTGAGTTTCGCCGATTGGGTAGAAGGATAAATTGCTACGAGACAGGGATTTTTAGCAGGTTTTTCTAGTGAGATATGCAGGGTAATAAAAATGGGAAAATGACAATGTGGCACCAGCTACATTCATGTGCCTCATGAATAATGTTTTCAGTAAGTATGTCAGGCCAAGCGTGTCCTAGGTTTGTTTTTGTTATGGACAGGTTTGTTTTTGTTCTTCTTGATGGCATTCTTATTTATTCTGAGAATGAGGAAGAACATGTAGAACATTTGAGGCTGACTTTGAAATTGCTCAGGAAACATAAATTGTATGCAGGTTTGAGCAATTGTGACTTCTATGAAGATAGAATTCATTATTTGGGTCACATTATTTCTGATAGAGGAGTACCGGAGACCCCAAATAGATTGAGGCCATGATGAGTTGGCCTGCTCCAAGAAAGTTAACATGTGTAAAATCTATTGTGGGACTTGCAGGGTATTGCAGGAAGTTCACTGAAGAATATTATGTAGGTAAAGTTAAGTCTATGTATAGGATGAGGAAGCCTGCATGTGAACTTGTGGTTCCATGAGGAAATGTCTCTTGTATGTATGGGCATATAGATGAGGACTTCCTAAAGGCTTAGGTAGAATAACTCGAGTAGAGAAGTATGGTGGTTCCCAATGAAACCATGGCAGGAAGCTGCCACGTGCCATGAGAAGGATCTCATGACTGAGAACAAGTTTTGAAACTTCAAATTGCTGTTTTTCTGTTGACTATGGGAGACCGTGATCTCCTGTGATGGTTTTGAATCATGCTAACCATGGATATTCTTGTCTTGCATTGATTGATGTATGAAGTTTCCTGTTGCTAACTGTGACTGTTTGGCTGATTTAATATTGTGTCAGGATGACATGTTGTATGTGGATGTCCATGTTTTGGGACAACATGCGTAAGTAGGGATGAGTGCTCCCACTTACAAAAGCCAAACAATATGAGGTTTTCCTCATGGTTGCAAAAATCTGATTTTCTGCAGGAATCCGGATTGGGAACTTAGATTTTTATTTAACTATCAACGTTATTAATTGTTTGATATTTAAGAAATCATGTATGCATGAAATAGATTTGAAAATATATCATTAAATTTTTATGATGTCATCTCATGTGAATTGCAGCTTGTATGTAACGTAGGTGAGATGATGAAAATACGCCCTTGGGGTACATAGCTTCTCGAAAGGATGTGTATGGGATATAGAGCTCCTCAGAAGGATGTACTGGGTGTACATGGATCCTCAGAAGGATGTACTTGGATACATAGCTTCTCGAAGGAATGTGTTTGGAATAGGTTTGGAAACCTATAATTACAATTATTTTTATGATGCCATCTCATGTAAATAGCATGCTTGTATGTAATGTAGGTGAGATGATGAAAGTATGTACTGGATGTACATGGTTCCTCGGAGGGATGTACGGGGTGTACATAGCTTCTCGAAGGGATGTGCTTGAGATTGGTTTGGAAACATATGATTGAAATTTTATAATGACATCTGATGAAAAATGCATGTCTATATGTAACACAGGTAAGATGATGAAAACATGTACAGGGAGTACATGTCTCCTCTGGAAGGATGTACTTGGGTACATAGCTTCTCCCCCTTGCCAGCTTGGCACTAGTATGCATCACTAGGGATGACCAGGGTGTAAGACATATGATTAGACTTATTTCCGCACACATTCACGCTGTAAGGGGTCTGTCACGAGAGTGTGTGATCCTTGAAGAGAATAACCCCTAGGTATTATGCTGTCTAGAAAGGAAGTGCCTGAGCATTGATGAGCACTTGGAGGAGGTGCTAGGCCCTTAAGCTAGAGCTGTTATTGAGCACCCAGGGAGGTGTTAGTCTCTGAAGCGGGGCTGATCGGATCTTGGATGAAAGATGCTATACAGATAAGTATTGGATTATTTGGAAAATCTTGGTTGACTTTCTATAATTACACATGTGTATAATGATTCAACTAATATTTTGAAGATCTTGTTAAGAAATAAATCCTACGAAAATGAATCTTACATGTGAATTAATCTGTTATGGTGCCTAGAAAAGAAGCGCCTGAACAGTGGTGAACACTAGAAGAGGTGCTAGGCCCGTAAGCTAGAGCTACCATTGAGCATCCAAGGAGGTTTTAGGCTCTGAAGCAGGGATGACCAGATCTCAGTTGAGAGATGTTATACATATAAGTATTTGGTTTACTTATCAAACTTTTGTTTATTGCTGATTTTCTGTAAATATACATGAGCATATAATGCCGCCATGATTTTGAAAATATTGTTATAGATTGCATTCTATAGGATTCAATCTGACATATGAACTAAATTCATTATGGTGTTCAGAAGGGAAGCACCTGAGCTTGGTAAGCACCTAGAGGAGGTGCAGGCTCTTGAATAGAACTGCTATTGAAGCACCCAAAGAGGTGTTGGGCTCAAGAATGGAGTTGTTAGACCTTGGTTGAGAGATATTTGCAAGTGATACAAGGCTTGCAGAAATTTGGCTACCTTTTAATGCACACCCTAGAGAGCACCGGAAGGGTGGGTACGCTCGAGGGACTGTATTGCAGAGAATAGGTACCATCCTTGTGTGGGGTGGGGCAGGTTTTGTTGGTGCCATGGTTGTATAAAGCCAAGTTAGATACTTGTGGAACCAAAGAAGATACTTATGCAGATAAGTATTTGGTTCACTTGAAAACTTCTTGTCAATTTTATGTCAATATACATGTGCATGTGATTCATTTATGATTTTGGAAATTATTATGAATGCTAGCATGGGAATTGACTCATTGCTTGGGGCTTGAGCATAGGTATTGCTGGTTGCCGAAGACATCGAAAATGTTCCAAGATGAGGAGAAGGATTCTCCAAGACTAGAAAAATATCTTATGGTGTGTGCTGATGCATGTAAGCAAGGACTTGAATGAGTTCCAAATCGTTCTAGTGGATAGATAAAGGTGCAGAGGAGGCATTGCGGTCTGAAGAGGCTACGTAGGAGTTGGAGGATGCCATGAGATTGGAACATCCATTTTGTTGAATTTTGTAAAGCACTGAGGACAATGCTATTGAAGGGGGAGGGGAATGTAACACCCCGGTTTTGACCCCATGGTATTAAATTGCATATGATGTAAATATTGTATTAAGTCATGGTGTGGAGATCAAGGCAAAGGCCCCACCATGGATTTAGTGTTTTATGTTTCAGTGATTAAAATCGATGCCGATGGTTTATGTGCTTGCCAGGGACAATATGTTTGAGACATCATGTAAAATTCTAATTAATAAAATACCACGACTAGCTATGCATCGCAACATTAAAGAGATGGGGGCATGATTTCACAAGGAATAGGGAGGGCGAATTATTAAACCCTTGAGCCTATGGGGAAAATACAAATGTCCAAGGGGAAAACCCATAGAATGGTTAACTACCCTTTTTGTCTTTTAGTGCCCAGTCATCTAAGTGGGTGAGGGGAGTTATTGCCATGGGGCTTGGGTGGTGTGGGCAGCCGTCACTTCTGGCAGGGTCTTTAGTCTTGGATGAAACACATGCCCAAGAAAGGGTTCACCATTTTTCCCTCATGTGTTGGAGGAAATCTGCATTCCTCATGTAGGCAGGAGGTAGCAATTCCTTAAGAAGCAGAGATTTCCTCACTCACGCAGGGGGTTTTTCCTCACGCAGTGGGAAGCTTGCATAGCTCTCTTTCCCCATGATTTTGCTGCTGTGTGCATGTGATGCCTTAAGGAATCCACACTTCTCTCTTCCTTATGTCCTTGGAGATACGGTGTGTACCCCATTCACATTTTGTAGTTACTGTGTTTTCCCCAGGGATGGGGAATGGATTTAAAAGAATTCAGTGGTTGGGATCTTTGTTGGGTTTTGTTGCATTGATTTTCCCAGTGGGGAATTTCATTGTGTGGTTGCACATCGAATGTAAGAGAAGACCCATGAATTTGGGTGATTGCTGAGGTCGTTTTGGCCACGTAAAGCCATTGATCATTTGGTGAAATCAATTTTGGCCCAAGGGATGTTTGCCCTTAGTTGGAACTTCTAATTTTGGAGCCCATGATGTTTTCCTACAACTCAAGAACCTTGCAATTGTTGTGTATGCCTCTGCTGTTTTGGTCTGAACTATATGCAATACTAGGAGTGGAAGAGACATAGAATGTGCTTGATAAACTAGGTGTGGAACCTCACAATAAGATAAGAGTGGTTGGTGAACCTGTTATGCACATCCTAAAAAGCACTGGAATGGAAAGGGTATCCCGGGGACTGTGGAGCAGAGAAGGGGACACTTCCTTGTGTTGGGTGTGTAGACCATGGGGTTTCCCAGCCATATAGATATTGTGAAGGTGTCCTTAGCTCTGTGGATGAGCTCACTAGCTTAGCAGTTCTTCCTATCCACTGCCTTAGAAGCCTAACAAACCCAACCTGAAGGATGGCCTGGCTGATAGCCTGATAAATCCATCTGCTGGCTTGGCTGTGTCTTGTTGTGTTTGTTTTTGTGTGAAATACTTGGCTGGTCCTTTATGTGAATGTTGGACTGGCTGTTTAGCTTGATAAACCCAACAGTACATTTACTTGTTAGTTGTCTTGGCTATTTAGCTTGATAAACTCAGCGGTGTATTTGCTTGTTAGCTGACAGCCTGATAAACCCACTGTGTTCTCTTGGCTGGTCCTTAAAGTGAGTGTTGGCTTGAATGATTATAGTATGATAAACCAACTATTAGTTGGTTTGGTTTTTGGCCTGATAATCCCAGCAGTATATTACCCTGTATGTGTAAGCATGATAAACCCAACTCGAAGGATGGCTTGGCTGGTAGCTTGATAAACCCATCTGTTGGCTTGGCCGTGACTGGTATAAACTTTGGCTATGTGCCTGTGTAAGTTTGTGAAACCAAACTGTGTGTTGGATTGACTGTGGATGTATGATTTGGGCTATGTGTGAGCATGTTTTTGTTCCCTAGATCCTTGTGGAATCATGCCCAACTCGGGGGTGGCAGTGATGCTAAGATATTGATGAGCACACTAGCCTACGATTGGGTGGAACGTTGCAGTGACATAGCTAGTTGCGGGCCAACTTATTTTCAAGATGAGTATTCTTGTCCTTAATCTTTGCAATTGTATTTGCTTATGAATTATCATGAACATGTTAAATGCATGAATGGATGTTATTTGCTTCCGCTGTATATTGCATGATTTATATTTCTGTAGATCTTTAAGTTCATTGCATTTGAATTATCATGTTCATGGGGCTAGATTTCCTGTTGACAACAACAGTGTGTTGGTTGTGTCCTCTCCATTGTTGGTATGAGGCGCGGGGACGTGACAGAAAAAAAACAAGAGTACATTTCAAGAACAAAGAGAAATATTCTACAAAACCTTTGGAGATCCTTCACATTGACCTATGTTGACCAACCTAGAGCAAAGGAATCAATGGTGAAAAATATTTCATGCTACTTATTGATGACTATACCAGGATGACATGGGTATGTCTTCTCAACAGGAATTCAAAAGCTTTTGGATGTTTAAAAACATTCAAGGAACTGGTTGAGAATGAAATAGGGTCACAAATCAAGTGCCTCATATCTGACAATGGTGGAGAATTCACTTTAGATGAATTCAACAAGTACTGTGAAGAGCATGGAATAAAGAGACAATTTTCAGTAGCTACAACACCTCAACAAAATGGAGTCGGTGAAAGAAAGAATATATCAGTAATGGGAATTGATCGAACCATGTTGAATGAATCCAAGTTGAATGACAAATTTTGGGGCCACGTAGTTCATACAACAATACACATCTTGAACATAGAATTACTTAGAAGAAAAAATGATAAAAATCCCTATGAGCTATGGATAGGAAGAGCGGAAAATGTTCGACACTTCATAATTTTTGGGAGCAAGTGCTACATCAAAAGAGAAGATAAGAAGATTGGAAAATTTGACTCTCGAGTAGATGAGGGAAGTTTTCGTTGGATATTAATCCAAAATGAAAGATTACAAATTCTACAATTTGAGATTTGTCAAGGTGATCGAAAGTATTAATGTGAAGATAGATGAGGGCATACTAACATCATCTAAAGAAGACTCGGAAGAATCAGACGATGAAGAAGAGGAAGCTTCCAATCAGAAATAAATGAAGAAAATTAAAATGGAAGGATAGCCAGAAGAAGAACATAAACAACCAACCGTGGACCAAGAATAACATAAGGATCAATAGATACCTATGAACAAGTGCCATAAGTATCATCCATTAGATCAAATTATTGGTGATAAGGATGTCAAAATAGGAACTAGAAGAATACTATCCGGAAGAAATGAGCAGGTGCACTTCTCCCTATTGTCTACAAATGAACCAGGAACTTTTGCAGAGGCCAATATAGATGAGGATTGGGTCAAAGAAATGGAAGAAGAATTATATCAAATTTAGAAGAATGAAATATGGGAAATTGTTCCTAGAACAAGCAACAAGAATGTGATCGACACAAAGTGGATTTTCAGAAACAACATGAATGAAGGTGGACATGTGATTAGAAACAAGGCTTGATTGGTTTGTAAAGGCTCTGCTCAGATCGAAGGAATAGAATTTGAAGAAAAATTTGCACCAGTAGAAAGAATGGAAGCTATCATAATGATATTGGATTATGCTTGCTCCAAAGACATCAAAGTGTTTTAGATGGACATAAAATCATCTTTTCTAAATGGGGAATTAGAAGAGGAAGTTTACATTGAACAACCAGAAGGATTTTAACTTTCATAAAACAAGGACTATGTATGCAAACTCAAAAGGGATTTATATGGCCTAAAGCAAGCTCCTAGATCTTGGTACTCCAAATTTGACAGGTACTTGCAACAACGAAATTTTAAGAGGGGAAGTGCATATAGCAATTTGTACATCAAGCAAGACAATGACAAGTGATGGTGATTCATTGAAGTTTATGTCGATGATATCATCTTTGGAAGTGATGGTGATTCATTGAATCAAAAATTTGCTAAGGAAATGAAGAAAGAGTTTTAAATGTCATTACTCGGTGAATTGACCTTCTTCTTGGAACTCCAAATATCTCAAAGAACATAAGGCATTTTTATTGCTCATACGAAATACATCAAGGAAATGTTAAAGAAATTCCAGATGGAAGATTATAAACATGTGAGTACTCCTATGATCACCGATTGCAAACTCTAAAAGGGAGATGAATATAAAGAAGTTGATCAAAGGATATATAGATCAATGATTGGTAGTCTACTATATGTAACAACCTCAAGACCAGATGTGATACAGGTCATTGGACAAGTTGCAAGATTCCAAGCTGCTCCAAAGGAAAATCACATTCTAGCAGTTAAAAGGATATTCATATATCTCAAAGGGACTATGGAATTTGTACTTTGGTATCCAAAAGAAAATGAGCTAACATTAATATCTTATTTAGACACAGATTGGGCAGGATGTGTTGATGATAGAAGAAGCACCAGTGGAACAACATTTTTTCTAGGTAATTGTCTAGTATCTTGGTCGAGCAAACAAAAGTCTCGAGTGTCCTTATCAACCGCAGAAGTAGAATATATAGCAGTAAAAACTTCATTGGTTCTTTCAACAGCCTCGGTGTTGGCAACAGGGTTGAAGTCTTATCCCTCGACTTGCCCCCTTTTTCCAATATAATCTTTGAGCAAACTTAAATACATGTTTTAAACGATACATAACAAGGGACACATGCAAGGGAGATGTCTAGGAATGTTTTTTGAAGGATTTGTAAGGCTTGGAGGTCTTGGGTTCGACCCCCATAGAATCCACCAAATTAAAGTTTACCATTTTTCCCAAATTACCCATGTTTTGCTACTTTAACCAATTTTTCCGAAACTTCAAACCTTAATAACTTCTGCATCTGGAGACCATTTCATGCGAAACAAACATTGATGGAAAGATGTCGACGAGATATTTTACCCTGTAATATTTAATTTTATGTTTGAATACTTCTAATTTGATCAACCATTGAAATATCCTCTTGGATCAAACCTTCCGACTATGAACCTTTTGGACCACCAAAATAATATTTTCATATAGAATTCAAGTGAGGACATGTTCGTCTCACTTGTCCTGTATCACTTGTCCATTCTTCCCGGAATCTGTACATATGACTCAACATAACAACAATCAACACTACATCGACATTTTTAAGTACATTAATCCCCTTTTCAATCAAATTTTCTTTCAAATTTGTCGAAACCAATCATAAACTGTTGATTAGTAGAAAGCTTAATATCAAAATTGATCATTTGAAAGAGATTGTACCCATATCATCCTTATTTTTTATAATAGAAACTATCAACTACAATAGTTATATTGTAGTGAAATGACACTTTTTTCATGCTTAGGATTCTTTTTCTCCTTACATTGCATAGACATAAGTGCCAAATTCCGATTTGCCTTAACAACCCTTTTTAGTTGTTGTGTAGTGCCCAATGATTTGTCATTTATAAATGAATGTGAATGTACTATGTACTCAATTCCTTAAACAAGTGATACTGATTAGGTTCTCTATATAAAATTGGTTTTCGATCATATAAGTACAGACTACCCAACACAATTCCACAGATATCTAGTGGAACCACTTCAAATTCAACTTCATTTATAAACTTGTATGCTATTGCAAACTTTAGATCACATTGTTTTGTTGCTTGTAATATTTTATCTTTGTAAACCCAGCCTAATGGATAAGGTTTCTTGTGTGGTTTTGTTGTTAATTCCAACTTCTTAACTACTTCTTCTGAAATGATATTAGCTTGGGATCCACTATGTATGAGTGTGTTGATCTTAGTTTGTTTTGTAATCACCCTTATATGAAACAATGCATTCCTTTTTTTATCATTAGAACTGACATGATATTTAGAAGTAGAAGCACATGAAAAACCAATGTTAGAATCATTACCAACAATAGCTTTACCTTTCACAACTACAACTGTTATCTTTGTTTTGTCCTTGGAATCTGATCCAAGGTCCTTAACGATAACCGTGGCCTTTTGCTTCCATTTCCGATCCTTAAACCACTTCGATTTCAATTTTGGATGAAGTACCCAACACTTTGCCTCTTCGTGCCCTTGATTTTGACAATGCGAGCATGTCGGCCTCTCATCACCTTTCCTCATTTTAGCTGCATGTTTACCTTTCCCTTTTTCCTTGTCTTCTTTTGACTGACGTTGGCCATATTTTCTGTTTATGACCAACTAAGGAGAACTAACCCACACAAGGTGCTTAAAGCAGCCCCCGATATGTTTGATATTTCTAATTCTCACAGGTTATGGTCTTGCTACCGTCTAATTTTCACTCTCTTAAGGAGAGTCCTACCGCTTAAACTTTAAAAAAGTGTATTATAAATGAAAATTTCAATTAAATTCTAATGAAACTAGTAAGTTAAAATTATCTACTTATCTATAGGCTATGTTAATCTACTTAAAATAAAATTTTCTATTTAACAACTACTAAATAAAAAATAACTATTTATATCTAATCTATATTTCTCTCTCTCTAAAATAGAATCTCTGTTTTGGTTTTAAAATATTTTATCAAGAACTGTTTAATAGATGAAAGATAACTAACCGTAATATAAGATATATTTAACAGTTGCTAAATCAAAATAGAAAAAATAAACTAAAAATTGAAATTTAATATAAACTACTGAATCCTATCTTGGCCATGAGAAAAATCTTAGCTATGTTAATGTTCTATTAACAATATAGATAACAGAAAGCTAAATAATATAACAATGATTTGAAATCATCAAAGACATTATCATAAGTAACTTTTAGTTTAGTAATAATATTTTATTATTATTAAAGAACAATAAATAAAAAAATATTTATTAGCGTGAAACATAAAATGCCAAAGAACAATTTACTTGTGACATTTAAATATTTGAAATTAAGAATAATCAAATACTTGATTAAATATCTGTAGAAATATAGATAATTCAGTTAGTAAGTTGATATGTAGAATATCACACAGTCAAGTTAGAAATCACACAGTCAAGTTTGATTAATAAAAATGAACTAATATGATAGATACGATGTTGATATCAAATACATAAATGCGTTTAAGATTCAAGTAAATCATTCATAATTCACAACATTATATCAAAGTATAACTATAAGTGAATAAGGAGAAGAAAATTGATACAGAGAATATATATATATTCATCAAAGAAAAACTGAACTAAAAAATGATACCAGTATTTCGAATCAGTGCTCGACAATACTACAAGAAAGAAATCCAAAAGAAACTAGAAGCAAAAATTATGTCTTTACTCCAATATAAAAGTCTTCTCATTTATACTCCAATCTCCCTATTCAAGTCATTTTCATGACTTATATAACAAAACTAATCAACTAATCTTAGACTTCTATGCAACCATTTTCTAAAAATAGTCATTTGGTTCATAACAGATGTTACATAAATAAAGATAAATGATTTCTATTATCGTTTTGTTGATAAAAAGTTCCTTGAAGGAAGGCACCTGCCATCCATATCATCGCAAGGAGTAACTGCTTTAGCACCAGGTAGTAAGATTCACTTGCATCAAACAACAACAATAACACATCCAAGCAGCCACCTGTAATAACCAATTAACAATATATTAAATCTCATTTAAAATCACATTTAATAATGAAACAAGAACAAACAAAATTTAAGCATGCCCACATAATCTTTTGATTATGTGGGTATGCTAATCAAGTTACTTATTACCTGTCAAAATAAAAAAAGCATGTTTAATTGTAACAAGATAGATTCTAAGTCATAACTTGAAAATTTGCAGCTCACAATGCTTCAGATAACTTGGATTGGAGTTTTATGATTTTAACCTTTTGTTACTCTCCCTGCTTAAGCAATCGTTCATTAGTTACAACCAGGGATCTCTTAACAGCATTATATTATCATTTTTTAACTTTAGCTCCTACCACCTATTTACCCACACTAACAACTCTCCTTTAAGAGTTTTAAATTCTTCTTGCTTACCCAGTGCATTGGCACGCAATTCCTCTACTTTAGCTTCTAACTAAGATACCATGTTTTGAAGAACCCGTTTGAGACTTCGTGTAACACCCTGTTTTTACCTTGAATTATGAGATTATTATGACTAATATTTGAGGGCGTTCTATGATGAATGACCCGACCACTAACAATTTTGAAATCTAAAATAAACTTTGTATGGACGTATTTCTTTATGGCATCCGGTTTAGGATGACATGGACTTGTGTGAAGCAAGGAATTACTGATGAGATATGACCTAAGAAAGATTATCTGATATATTCTTGAGTAATTATGATTATGAAAATAATGTCGACATTTGGGAAATTATGTATGCAGTTATATTATGATTTTAATTGTGAATGAAAAATCATGTAAATTTATCAGCAAGTATTAAAGTTGTATAATGTTTGACAAAATTTATGTGGCAT
Organism: Pseudotsuga menziesii; assembly: GCA_001517045.1. Taxonomy (NCBI): domain Eukaryota; kingdom Viridiplantae; phylum Streptophyta; class Pinopsida; order Pinales; family Pinaceae; genus Pseudotsuga; species Pseudotsuga menziesii. The sequence goes on from LPNX011013287.1 coordinate 218,855, forward strand.
GTACTTTGATAGTCGGTCGAGTGTGATAGGAAAGAAATGTACATGAAATGCAAGAAAGCATCAAGATGCAAAAGACTCTAGTTGAGTTGACGACTATGGGAGGTGATATCAGTCTTGTATATAACATGCTTGAATTGGGATATGTTTGATGCACTGACATGCATGAAATTTGGATGAGTTCGGGGACTTCGACAGTTGAGGACAATTGATGGTTTTGTTATAGTTGAAATATTATTTCCGAGATTTGATGCACGGGTTCTTTTATGTGTAGGTGATGGGATTGCGATTTCCAATCAATCCACATCAGGTGACAGGGCTGAAAAATTATACCTGTAAGAATAACAAATTGGACGACACAATGAAATTTGAATAGAGTGAGGAAAACTCCAGTTCATCAAATGCGAGTGCAGTGAGGGTAGGCCGCAAGTTGGTCATTCACGAAGATTATTACTGGGGGGCACACAATAGGGATTCATCTTTATTCCCCAGGAACCACCTGGCCCTTCCTAGGGTAGGAGAACTGAGGTAACATTGGTTCAGTCGTCATAATCAACTCCCTGCATGTGGGAATTATCAGAAGGGAACGCTGGAAGCATAGCACCTTGATAATTCTGGTCACGACTAGAATGTGACGATAAAAAACATATATTTTAATTAAGGAAAATAATAAATTGATTTTAAAGAACTTAATAATAATAATAGTAATAATAATAATAATAATAATAAAATAAATAGAATTAAATTAAAAGAGATAAATAAATAAATAAATAAAGATAAATAAACTGAAATCAAGCTAAATTAAGAAATTAGTTAACATAGTAAATTAAGGAACTTGAACTAAAGTGAAACCCCAACTAATCGAAAATAAATCAGAGAACTAAAGATAACTAACACGTGGGTTGGTAATTAAAAATAAAATAATTAAAATAATTAAAGTAACTAAAGAGTTAACTAAAACTGATGCATGAGAATTAACAAAATGGTTAATAAAAGCTAATGAAATTGAAGAATGATGGATCTTCATCTTCTTCTTCTTTAATCCTGCCATAGTTGGGAGCCCAAACCCTTTGAGTGGCTCTGAGGCGATTGTGGAAGAGTGTGGTTCAGTATGATGTAAGTGAAGTTGGGATCCTCCCAGCAGTAGCCTGATGTCGTACTTCCATTGCTAGCAAGGTTTGTCAGCCCCATCGAGCTCGAGGGTCCTGGGGGAAGGAGAGTACCTGTCAGGGTATGGTAGGGAGGAAACCGGTGGATCCAACACGATTGATAATCCAACGACAATGATGACCCTTAAACGACAATGACTAGCGATATGAACATGTAAGTTAATTTGAATTTGTTAAAAGTTGGACATGAAAATGGATTATTTTAGTTCAAAGGATGTATGTTGATCCGTGTACGTATATTATGAACTTTTGTAATTTCATTAAGAAAAATAGATGTCCTTAAAATTATTTATCAAATCTAGAATTATTATATTCATGCATGTTAGTTGTTTCGGTTGGACCCCGTGGAGGGTTGTTACACATGGTATTAGAGCGAGGTTCAAACACTTGGACTTAGGGCCTCATATAAATGATAAAATGTTGTAGTTTATGACATGAACATGTTTTTTAAATCTATATGGAATTTCTTTTGGGGAGGAAGTAAAAACTTATGAGATGCATAGATCCTTATTAAAATTGTTTGAAAAAAAATGGGTTATATTTCATTTTGAATTTGATTTGAATCTACAAGCGTAAATCCTTTTTTGTAAATTAGGTTTAAAATTGATTTTGGGGGCAACCAAGTTATAGATAAATCCTATTTCTAGATCCTTTTAAATAGTTTTTTAAAGTTAATGAGTTATTGAATAAACTTGGATATAGATCATTCATACAAACCAGTTTCAATCATTCGTTCCTTTATTTACTCATTTTAAATGTAATAATAATGAATCAGTTAGATTTCCAGATCGAACCCACCAGCGACGCAAAAATAGGGTGAATAAATATCGATCGAAGTCTTGTGAACCCGACGACGAAGCCCAGAGTTTGGCTCTGCACTCGAGCAATTAGCGCTCGAAACCGTAGAATCCCCGCGAAAAGAACGCGTCACTTCCACCCGTTTCCGGTGTTATGTTCCATAATGTTATATATGTGTATCTCACTATTGCTGGATCAAGTACGAATATGCTTCTCACGGGTCTGGGATGTTATTCGTCGTGGGTATGACAAGGGCGTTTGCGACTGGATTATCTATGACTTTCGTTGAAAGAGAGATTAACATTGAGTTTCGATGGCGTATAAAGCCGGGACCTATTTGTCCGATCATTTGCATCGATCGGACGATGCTGGTCGTCGAACGTGACCGCTCACGCAAACCAAGTCGCCCGATCAGTGCAGATGGTCGATTCACTAGTTTAGTCCTAATCCTCACTTTTCGCGTAAGTTAGTAACCTCTATTTTTTTTTAAGAAAGCAAGTGTAACCTTATGCTTTCAACACCAACCATGCCTTCATCACCAAGTTAAACATATGCCTTTCACTTTTTTCCACAGATGTCGATCCCATAGACATATGCCTTTCACCTCTCACCTTTTGCCAGATCAGCTTGATTAATTGACTTCGCTCTCAATTCTTTAAAGCAGTTCTTTAAAACAATCTCAATCACTATTCTCAGCTAATAAAATATCATCCTTAGGAGGTACCGGGTAGTGAGTCATCGCAGGTAGGTTCACTGACTTTATATTTTCCAACTAGTTTTTATTTATCGTGGTTGAGGCCTGGAGAAATGATTTAGCATGAGGGTTTCAATGACAGGGAACTAGTCGAAAATAGGATAGTTTATATTGTCCTTCGACGATGGTTCTACAGGTGGTTGTGTCGTTCCCTGCAGTTGAGGCGGCACAATTTCTAGAGGAACTGAGATTTCTTTTGGTAGATATTTTTCTGCAGCATCGAGGAGAATCCTAGGGATAAAGCGGTCATGACAGTGCTCAAAATCTCAACAACTTGGAAATGATCCATGGAATGGGCCAAGACTCAGGCTCGACTCCTCCGAGGATCCTGATTCTTAGGCCAGTGTACTTGCTAGGGCTGGAGAGAGCGACATCCCTTATTATTTTTAATGGAGAAAACAAATCCGCTTGCTAAAGCAAGTCTCTAAAAAAAAAGGAGATCTGTCATAATAAAAGCCTCAAACCATAAACATTCTATCGTAACTGTGTATTTAAAATCAAGTCTAGATCACACTTATGCAACCTATATATATGTATGTATGTATGTTTACTTAAGAACTTGTAGATCTTACTATGGCCCATCGCTGCAAATAAATCTTGATAGCTGTTGGAAATATTAATTACTCGTTGATCTGAATAGAAAATCAGTCGACTCAGTTAGAGTTTGTAGCAGGGCAATTTCTGTTTGACAAGATGAACAGTTCATTTCTCTCATATATAATCTAGTTGAATTAAATTGTTGAAGCTAAGTTTTTAGGTAGCTAGTTATTATAGTCTTTAATGTAAGTCGGTAGACATTTTTTTTTTATATATAAGAAAAAGAATATTTTAAATCTGAAAAAAGAACAGACAGAGACAACCACACAAACAGAGAGATACAGAAAAGAGAAGTGAAAAGAAGAAGGAGGAAAAACTCTGTGAAGAGTTCGAAGCTCAAGCTTCTGTGCTTTGTGAAAGTGTTGAGAGCTGAAGCTCTGTAAAAGGTGAAAAATTCTGGTAGATTTCTATGTTTGTATTTACGACTGTAGTTCTTTGTTATGCCACAACAAAAAATATAAATCCATAGTTTATGGTTTAATGCAAGTTTTATTTAGCCCCACATCTTCTCCAGATTTATCTAAGTGAATGTTGTTTACATTTACCATTTAGTGAAAGCCATAAAGAATCCATATATATTTCACCACGTAAAAGTTCTAGTTTTTATCCGTAGAAGTGTTCAACACAAGTCTTATTTAATATTTGGTTATATGACATTGTGAGTGAGTCGCAATATAGTTGTGTCGCATTTTATCCCAAGTAACCATCGATGAAATGTGTTTTTCATATCATGAGTCTTTTTATTAAGTTGGACAAAAGTTGGTCACAACCTAAATCTTATTGCAATATAATCCAGTAGAAGCCAAGTGAGTCTGTCGAGGTAAAAGTGTGTCGGGTAAAAATCCCCTCGCAGTAACTCTGTCGCATGTGTTTTGGTCGCAAGAATTTCTGTTGAAGTAAAAAGGGAAAGAAACTTTATGACTGTGCGGTAACTCAAGTCTACCACTGAAGCAACCATATTTCTCGATATCTGGTATCAAAGCATGTTTAGTAAAGAAATCTTGTCCTAAAAAAGGAGAATAGTAATTTTCTAAGGAAAGTTGAAAAATTAAAAATGGCTTCCACTTCTCATTCACACGTGTCGAGTTTACAAACTACAGGAAATAATTATGAGTATTGGTCTCTAACAATGAAGGATTTGTTCAGAGGTCAAGATGTTTGAGAGATAGTTCAGAATGGTTATACAGAACCAAAAGATAAGACAACATATAACAATCTCACGCAAGATGAGAAAGATGCCTTGAGGGAACAAAGGAAGAAAGATGGAAAAGATCTGTTCTACATACACCAAGTCATGCATGAAAGCATACTCTTAAGAGTACTAACAACAATTACCGCTAAACAGGCATGGGACACATTGGAGACCACATATTAAGGCTTGAATAAGGTAAAGACCTGCAAGTTGCAGATTTTGAGAAGAGATTTTGAATCTTTGTTAATGAAAGATATATAGTCAGTAGACTCATTTTACACTAGAGTTGTCGGTTTGATAAATCAACTGAAATCTCATGGAGAAACCATAGAAGACAAAAGGGTGGTTGAAAAAATTCTCAGAAGTCTTCTCCCAGGATTTGAATCCTTGGTTGTGACCATGGAAGAAAACAAAGATATGTCGGTGTTCACCATTGATGAGTTGCAAGATTCACTCATCAATCATGAACACAGAATCAACAAATCCAATACATCAATGGAAGGTGAATTTATAGCACAGTCATCCATAAGCCGTGGAAGAGGCATATGAAGAAACAATTCTAGAGGCAGAGGAAGAAACTTCTCAAGAGGAGGACGAAGCAACAATCCTGTGAATGTCACTGGTAGAGGACAGAATTAGAACCCAAGTCAACCAAGTGGTCACAGGTTTGATAAATAAAAAAATATGTCATTATTGTAATAGATTTGGTCATTATGCATATGAATGTAGGAAGAAACAACATGACCAAGGAAGGAAAAACCAGGACCATTTGACGAACACCAGCACTTCGTCGAACACAATATTGATGGCATGTACATCCATAATTGAATGTTATACCGTCCAATAAAGTCCATGAAACATATGGTATTTAGATTCAGGATGCAACAATCATATGACTGGTAATTTAAATTTGTTTTCCAGTCTAGATAATTTAGTTCAAACTGATGTACTTACACTTGGAAACAATGTTCAAGTCACTGTTTTGGGAAAAGGTAATGTTGATATTCTAACCAAACAGGGGGAGCGAATGTTTATGCCCGATGTTTATCATGTCGAAGGTCTGGAACACAATTTGTTGAGTATTGGACAATTGATACAGAAAGGTTCTAGAGTCTACATGGAATACAATCACTGTGTGATTAAAGACATACTTCCAAGCAACCAGCTAATAGCAAAAGTGCCAATAACAAGCAATCACTTGTTTTCATTGAGGATAGTTCCATACATAAAAGGAAAGACAAATACAAGAGCTGCATTCAAGACATAAAGCGAAGAAGTAGCCATACACTATGACAAGAAAGAAAATGACAGTGCTGAAATTCAAGCAGTGTTTCAAACAGAAGTTCAGGATGATTCTTGGCCGTGGAATTTTAGATTTGGACATATGAATTTTGGTGGGATGAAGCTACTGCACACACATAATATGGTGAAAGGATTGCCATTGATCGAAAAACCAGAGAGATTTTGTGAAGGCTGCATTTTTGGAAAGCAACATAGAGAAACTTTTACAGTAGGAAAGTAATACAAAGCATGCACACAACTTCAGATCGTGCACTCTGACATTTGTGGTCCAATGCAGATATCATCCATTGGTGAATGCAATTATTTTCTTACTTTTATTGATGACTACTCAAGAAAAACATGGGTATATTTTCTGAAACATAAATATGATGCATTTAGTTGTTTTCAACAGTTCAAGGCACTTGTGGAGAACCAAAGTGGACACAACATCAAAATCCTAAGGACAGACAGAGGCGGTGAATATGTTTCAAATGAATTTCTAAATTTTTGCAAAACCCATGGCATATAGAAGAAATTCACTACACGGTATACACCTCAGTAGAATGGTGTCGTAGAGAGAAAGAACATAACCATTATGGAGATGGTGCGCAACATGATGGAAACCAAGCATTTGTCAAATGAATATTGGGCTGAAGCAGTCACAACTACTGTATATATTATGAACCGGTGCCCAAAAAAGAGCGTGAAGAACAAGGTTCCTCAAGAAGAATGGACATGTATGGATCATAGTGTTTCTCATTTAAATTTTTTTGGTTGTGTAGCGTATGCTCATGTGCCAGATCAGCTGAGAAAGAAATTAGACAAGAAGGGACAAAAATGTATTTTTGATGGCTACTCTGAAGACACAAAAGCATACAAGTTGTATGCCATTTTGTCGCAAGGAAAGTAATCATCAGTCGCGACGTTCAATTCGTTGAGAATGAATCATGGATGGAACCGTCGAGAATAATGTCAAGATTGTGTCGAATTTCGAACATGATGACATGATGAAGGATGTGGTTCAAATACCACATGTAAGTCAACCGGTTGCAGCACTGCCAACTCCCATGACACCGTGACATGGTTTAGCACCAGGAACTTCGACACAAGCCATAGCTCAAGCTACGCGGACAAACACACCAAGAGGAAAATAGACTCCATCAAGTAGTTCGTCAAGGTTTACATCGAAATATCCAGTAAAGGAAAGAAGTCTACATGAAATGTATGAAGCTGGTACACCGAATTCATTCTCTCTCTTTGCATTATTTTCTCAAATAGATGATCCACTAACGTTTGAGGAAGCTATCGAAGATGAAGTATGGGCACAAGCCATGGATGAAGAAATAGAATGCATTGAGAAAAACTAGACATGGGAACTGGTAGATGTACCAAAAGATAAAGATGTAATCAACATCAAATGGATTTACAAAACCAAGAATGATGTTGATGGGAATGTGCAGAAGCACAAGGAAATAATGGTCCCAAGAGGGTTCACACAACAACTCGACATAGACTTCAATGAAACCTTCACACACATGGATACAATTAAAACTATTTTGGTCATTGCTGCACAAAACAAATGGTCTGTTTATCAAATGGATGTTAAATCAACATTTTTGAATGGTTATCTCAATGAAGAAGTATATGTGGAACAACCACAAGGCTATGAAGTTCCAGGACAAGAGCACAAAGTGCAAAGCATGAAAAAGGCGCTCTATGGTTTGAAGCAATCTCCGAGAACTTGGTACAATTGCATTGATTCCTATCTCATTGAAAATGGATTTCACAGAAGTGAAAGTGAGTCGACGTTGTACACCAAAGTGAATGAACAATGCAACATGTTAATTGTTTGCCTGTATGTAGATGATTTAATATTTACTGGTGATTGTGGCATAAAATAATTTAGAATAGTGGTGGAAAGTGAATTTGAATCACTAATTTGGGGCTCACGAAGTTCTTTCTGGGCATTGAAGTCCAACAGTCTGAAAGTGGTATTTTTATATCACAGTCAAAGTATGCAAGTGTAGTTTTAAAAAGATTCAATATTCCTAATTGCAAGACAACCCCAACACCAATAATAACGGTTTAAAATTGAGCAAGGATGATGATGGATCAATTGTAGATCCTAAGTTGTTTGAAAGGCTTGTTGGTAGCCTTATGTATTTAACAACGACGAGACCAGACATCTTGTATGGAGTAAGCATGATCTCAGATTCATGGAGTCACCAAAAGACTCTCATTGGCAAGTAGGTAAAAGAATTGTGATGTATGGAAGTGGCACACCAGATCTTGGCATAATGTATTCAACCTCAAAAAATTTTAAACTCATTGGATACACTGGCAGCGACAATAGAGGCAAGATGACAGAAAAAACACATCTGGGTACACATTTCATTTTGGTACAGGTGTTGTGTTGTGGGATTTAAAGAAACGACCCATAGTAACTCTGTCTTCAGCAGAAACAGAGTATGTCGCAGCTACACGCACAACACATCAAGCCGTTTGGATGCGGAGAATGTTAAAAGACATAACGCAGAAGCAACAACCATTTTCTACGACAACAATTCAGCCATTGCTTTGTCAAAGAATCATGTGTTTCACAAGTGAACCAAGCATATCGACACAAGGTATCATTTCATAGGAGAATTGGTGAACAACAAGAAAATTGTTTAGAATTTTGCAGGTTTGAAGATCAGCTTGCAGACATCTTTACAAAACCATTGGCAAGGGATACGTTCCATTATTTTATGAAGTTATTTAGGAATGACAAGTTCTGCTCAGTGAATTCTGTCATGAACAGAGCAAGTTTTAGCTCTGAAACATTTTGTAATATTTTGTTTTAAAATTTCGATCGGCTCATAATTAAGGGGGAGTGTTGGAAATATTAATTACTCACTGATCCAAATAGAAAATCAGTCGACTCTGTCAGATTCTGTGGTAGGTCAGTTTCTATCAAACAGTCTGAAAGGATGAAGAGTTCACGTCTCTCATATATAAACCAGTCGAATTAAACTACTGAAGCTAAGTTTTTAGGTAGCCTCCTAAAAAGAATTAATAAAATAATAGTTGAAATAATAAAATAATATTTATTAAAATGGGCCTCCTAAAAAGAATTAATAAAATAATAGTTAAAATAATAAAATAATATTTATTAATTTTGGAGGAAGAAAAGAAAAAAAACTACTTTTTTGTTTGTATTTTTGACATATATCCCCGTGTTTTTACTCAAATTTCGATCGGGAGAGCTCATTGGATGCAGAATTAAATTCCGCATCCAACGAGTACCCACTCGACATACTTTTGACAGACCCCGCTACCCAAAAAACAAGAAATACCTGAAAAAACATGTCATCATCACATTTTTTCAGGTATTTTTTGTTTTTTGGGTAGCGGGGTCCGTCAAAAGTATGCCGAGTGGGTACTCGTTGGATGTGGAATTTAATTCATCATCACGTTTTTTCAGGTATTTCTTGTTTTTTGGGTAGCGGGGTCCGTCAAAAGTATGCCGAGTGGGTACTCGTTGGATGCATAATTTAATTCTGCATCCAACGAGCTCTCTCGATCGAAATTTGAGTAAAAACATGGAGAGATATGTCGAAAATACAGACAAAAAAAATAGTTTTTTTTTATGATATCTATCCCCAAATTTATATTAAAAAAATGTTTAAGACCTATACGGTATTTCAAATTTAAAGCAATTTCATTGGCTAACATATGATGACATGAAATTTGAATCAAAATTAAAAGGGCCATTTTGAGTTGAAATTTCCTCTAATAGGCTAGTTATCACAGTCTTTAATTTAAGTCGATAGAAGTTTTTTTTTTATATATATAAGAAGAAGAAGACTGTAAATTTGAAAAAAAGAACAGATAGAGACAGACACAAACATAGAGATACAGAAAAGAGAAGTGGAGAGAAGAAGAAGGAAAAACTCCATGAAGAGTTCGAAGCTCAAGCTTCTGTGTTTTGTGAAAGTGTTGAGAGCCAAAGCTCTGTAAAAGGTGATGGCATCTTGGTAAATTTCTAAGTTTGTATTTATGGCTGTAGTTCTTTGTTATGCCGCAACAAGATATATAAATCCATAGTTTATGGTTTAATGCAAGTTTTATTTAGCCACACATCTTCTCCAGATTTACCTGAGTGAATGTTGTTTACATTTACCATTTAGTGAAAGACACAAAGAATCCATATTTATTTCACCGCCTAAAAGTTCTAGTTTTTATCCGCAGACACAAGTCTTATTTAATATTTGGTTATATGATATTGTGAGTGAGTCCTAATAGTAACTACCGGTGAAAAATGTTTTTCATATCATAAGTCTTTTAGACTAAGAAATATCTCTTTTATAAAGTTAGAAAAAAGTTGGTTGCAACCTAAATCCTGTCGCAATAAAAGCCACAGATAACAGATCCGAAATTGTTTGCATAGATCCCTAGGCTATGGAATTTGTCTCGATCGACGTGTCTTCTTAAGGAGTCTCTGATTGATGGTATTAGTGAGATGAGAATACCAATGTTTATATACTTGACAACTCCATCTGGCACACCCAAGTTTGTAGTCCCAAGGATCTGCACCGTGCCGCAATTAGGTTACGTGTCACCAAGGAGTTTTGATAATGTCAATGACGTAAAGGAAATGAGATTATTAAATTACCGAATCTATAATGGAAGCTTTAAATTTGAGATGACATATGATAAGTGTTGATTCAGGATACACATATTAGACTATGGCAGTAGATGGAATTTGTGTCGAAAAAGTAAAATAGTATGGATTATATTTTTTGAAATAAATTGAAGATGATCATTAGTTTCAC
>LPNX011013287.1:234026-248428 GCA_001517045.1 Pseudotsuga menziesii
AGTGAATAATATATGAATAATGAAATATATGTTACTTCATTATGTAATGGATAATGAAGTAGGAGATATTCCCTTACAAAGTTAATGTTATATGATTAATGATGTTATTTTCCTTACAAAGTAAATATTTACGTACATTTTTCATATAACACCTGTCCTTATAAAGTAACCTTACAACTTGAAGTTTGCCTTAGTTAAAGACAAACAATATAAGTTTCTCAGTCCATACACTTCAGGGTTTGAACTGATAGAAAAATACTTATATGGCAATAAATCTCTGAAGTAATTGAATGAAAAGTTTTTTTTACAAAAACTGGTTATCTTGTTGACATGCATGGATTGAGTCGGTTAAACTAGGAAAGTTTTATTAAGCATAGAAAAACATAGACTCAATGGTTTTAATTAGAACTCAAAAGCCCGATAGACATAAAGTTGAGAATAGAATACAAAAAAATGTATAACTTGTGAAATTGTGTTAGAAAGGTTAAAGCATTCAACAACATAAAGAATACATTTTGGCTCAATATAAGGGAGATGCAAATCAATGAAAGACATTTGCAAGTATAGGTAACTAAAATCTAGGTACGACTATGTTTGTCGAAAATGTAGTACTTTGAGATTTTGCATACTAGCATTTGGTTCCATCAAGAGAGAGTTACGTGCACTCAAAAGAGTTAAGTTTTTTTTGTATTGACTGAAGAAATTATGATATGAATAAACAAAAATGTTAGTGAACCAACTAATCCTAATGATGATAACCTCCTAAAACATAATAAATCCTAAATGAAAAAGACGACCAATACTCAAAACAAGACTCAACGAGGCTATAACGACACATAGAATGTGACTTGTAAATCCTGTCGAAGGGGTCATAGGATAACGAGAATGTTGAAATGAGGTAAGGACACATTGAGATCCTTGATTGGGACATGATGTGTTGATGAAATGGATAAAAGTTAAAGTTTAATATGTTCGAATAATTTGTTAAGTTTCAACATATTGTAATCATATCTAAATTGAGAGTCAATTTTATTAATATCTTTGGGTTTGGAAGAAGCCTTATGAGAGTAATGGGAAACTTATGCATTGATCGTTGACCATTTAATATATGTTATTGATTTAGAAATTCATAATTGTAACTACCAATCTATTGAGGATTGTATACCTTCTCTACCGGGAATATAGGATAGCCAAATAGATTTGTGTTCTTTTTTTAAACAAGAACAATTAAGGATCATTTATGTTAAAAAGAGTAGCATAAAATTACAAAGGCAGAATAATGGACTAAATCCAGAGGGATTCTAATACCATAACATCCCGTTCTTCAATTACAAAATGTAAATTATCTCGGAAGAGTCATGGTTTGTGATGACTATATTTTCTTACAAATTTCCCAAGGATGAGAATACAAAAACTAAACATATCAAAAAAGAGTTTGTAGTTGTCCTGAGTTCCAAGTGTAGCATAGACTTCCTATTTTTTCTGAGTCTGAAAAAAAAAATTGCTCCTGAACTAGATATTGAATATCAAAGAGAAATTGCCATAGTTTTCATGAGTAACATGCAGAAGAACGAGTAAAAACCAGGAATAAGGAAGATAAGGCGAGCTAACAACGTCGCTCAGCAGCAGGTCCAGGGACACTATCTAGAGATTGTTCTTTCCCAATACCTAAACCTTTCATCTTACTCTTAAATATTATTTACTATGGATTTATAATGAACAACTCGAACCTTTACTGTCATGGAAGCCTGGGATACAACGCCCAATGTCTTCTTTGAGCCTCTCAACTTTTCCTTCAACGTTTGAGATATTACAGTAGTTGTCCTCCATTTTGGAATACACATTTTTTATGCTCTTGGAAACATAACCCAGAGTTTCAGAGAGAGTTGAGATTCTCCCATTCATCAGACTATTATTGTTCCGAATTTCAGTGCTGATAGACTGTACCAGAGAGTACATTCTTGACATATCCTTTTTCATATCTGAGTTTTCAGCCCTGATCAAATGGAGTTTCTCTTCCAAGATTTCCATTTTGATAGCGGGACAAGGTCGAGGTAGGAAAGGAGACGAGAGGAGGTTGAGACTGGACTAAAAAATTCCAAGGATAAAAGATTAAGCTTTGAGAGATCACTTGAGAGGGTAGAAAAAGAAGAGCGTGAACGAGCACCAAAAGGGTTGAAATCTTGAGGATGGGAAAGTGATTTTTTGCAGAGGAGACAATTTAAAGGAGGATGGGGGTCAAGTTCAAGGAATGAGGATCCAACAACCAGGGAAGATGCTAGAGAAGGGGCATGAAACGAATCACCCATTACAGTTCGAGGCCAAACTTTCGTAGAGGAATGAAGGAAGAAGAGGTAGAGATTCAAGTCAAGTCTAGAGTTAAGATAGGGTTGGTGGATAAACCCATGTGAATGCATTAAATTAAGCATGCGATCCTGCAGCCAAAAATGAGAACCCCTTTTTGGATGACTGTGGGAAGTGAATGCATGCAAAGGGTGGGTTTGAAAGGAATTGGGAAAAATTCCACATTTAAGGGGGATGTAAATGTTCATACTTGGGATGGAGTGTCTAGAAGGAGAAGCTTCCCTAAGAGAAGTCCTAGAAGGGTCAAGGAACCCAACAATGGTCAAGATTTTTCCCATTGCAATCAATGTAACCAAGTTCTAGTTGCACCCCATTATTCGCCATTTCTCCTGCAAAATGATTGTTTGTTCAAAGAATGTGGAGGAAATTGATAGCATTGAGATCTCTGACAAGATTTTTGAATATGTGGTGCCGCTTTGTAGAGGGAATTTTGTAATTCATTATGAGATTTCGAGACTCTTTAATGACCAAGAGAGAATATCCAAAAACTACTGAGTCTTTAATTCCAAGAGTGTTTACGATTTCCATCCCCTTGATTAATGCGAGCCACTCCACATAGTTGTTTGATTTATTTCCTAATCCCCAAGCAAAATATTTCTGTCTGTTCCCCCCAGGGTAAAAAATGACCCCTCCCGCACTTGCCAACCCAAACATAGATCTGTATTCTTAAATACCTTTGGATGTGCAAAAATGTTGATTGATTATTCATGTGATATATGTTGAAGTTAATTGGGATATCACAAATCATGAAGAGAGATTAAGAGGTGTTGAAAATATATATTAGATTGGAAATTATGTAAAGAGATTACGAGATTTACATTATGTGAAATTACTATTGAATTAAAGAAGGAGGGTTTGAAACTTATTGCTTGGAACTTAAGGTCAATATGGAAAATATATCTAATGCTTATGGGAATGATCTTTTGATGAAAATATAGTAGAACTGGATAAATAATTCAATGTGAAAAGAAAGTGAAACTAGCATTGAATGCACAATACGAATTAACTTCGAGACGAAGTTTCCTTAATAGGGAGAGTATGTAATGCCCTTTTAGAGATAGGAAAAGTAAATAAATGAACTCATTCTGCAATATAAATATATGTGGTGATTTGATACGAAAGTATAATAGTTAGTGTCTCTGGGTAAAATGGCATGGCAGGATTCATGTATGAGGATCTAATATCAAGGATGGATATAGACCCAGTATTGCGACCTAAGAGGATGCATTGGAAATATATAGACAATATCTTTACTTATTCTAGAACTTGGGATGAAGTTTCTTGAATCGAGGGTGTATGTAACACCCTATTTTTACCTTGACTTATGAGATTATTATGACTAATCTTTGAGTGCGTTCTATGACGAATGACCCGACTACTTCCGATTTTGAAATATAAATAAACTTTGTATGGACGTATTTCTTAATGGAATCTGGTTTAGGATGACCTAGAATTGTGTGAAGAAAGGAATTATTGATGAGATATGACCTAAGAAAGATTATTTGACATATTCTTGAGTAATTATGATTATGAAAATAATGCCGACATTTGGGCAATTATGTATGCAGTTATATTATGATTTTAATTGTGAATGAAAAATCATGTAAATTTATCAGCAAGGGTTAAAGTTGTAGAATGTTTGACAAAATTTATGTAGTATATACTCTGATGGCCTGTCAAGTGTGACAGGAAAGGAAGGTACATGGAATGCAAGAAAGCATCGAGATGCAAAAAACTCCAGTTGAGTCGACGACTATGGAAGGTGATATCAGTCTTGTATATAGCATGATTGAATTGCAATATGTTTGATGCAATGACATGCATGGACTCTGGATGAGTCGAAAAACCTTGACAGTTGAGGTTGATTGATGGTTTTGTTATAGTTGAAATATTATTTATGAGATTTGATGCATGGGTTGTTTTATGTGCAGGTGATGGGATTGCAATTGCCAATCGATCCAAATCAGGAGACGTGGTTGAAAAATTACACTTGGAAGACTAGAAAATTGTACGGCGCGATGAAATTTGAATAGAGTGGGGAAAAATCTAGTTCATCAGATGCATGTGTCATGAGTTGGTCACTCACTGAGATTATTACAGGGGGGCGTGCAATAGGGATTTGGCCTTATTCCCAAGGAACCACCTGGCTCTTCCTAGGGTAGGAGAACCGAGGTAACATAGACTCAGTCATCATAACCAACTCCCTGCTCGTGGGAATTATCGGAAGGCATGTTGGAAGCATAGTACCTTGATAATTCTGGTCGGGACGAGAATACGACGGTAAACAACATATATTTTAATTAAGGGAAATAATAAATTGATCTTAAAGAACTTAAAAATAATAGTATTATTAATAATAAAATAAAAATGATAAATAAATAAATAACAATATTAAATAAAATAAAATGATAAATAAATAAATATAAATAAATAAACTGAAATCAAGCTAAATTAAGAAATCAATTAATAGAGTAAATTAAGGAACTTGAAGAAATCAGTTAACATAGTAAATTAAGGAACTTGAACTAAAGTGAAACCCCAACTAATCAGAAAGGAATCAAAGAACTAAAGATATCTAACAAGTAACAAGTGGGTTGATAAATAAAAATAAAATAATTAATTAATTAAAATAACTAAATAGTTGGACTTGCCATAGTTGGGAGCCCAAACCATTTGGGTGGCTCTGAGGCGACTGTGGAAGAGTGTGGTTCAATATGACGTAAGTGAGGTTGGGAGCGTCCCAGTAGTAGACTCACATCGCACTTCCATTGCAGCAATGTTTGTTAGCCCCTTCGAGCTCGGGGGTCCCGGGGGAAGGAGAGTACCTGTAAGGGTATCGTTGGAAGGAATCTGGTGGATCTGACATGATTGGAAATCCAACAACAATGATGACAATGGAGTGATGGAAAAACAACCTTTGGCCTTGTCCTCAAACAACAACGACTAGCAATATGAACATGTAATTTATTTGAATTTGTTAAAATTTGCACATGAAAATGGAATAGTTTAGTTCAAATGATGTATGTTGATTCGTGTAAGTATATCATGACCTTTTGTAATTGCTTTAAGAAAAATAGATGTACTTAAACTTCTTTATCAGATTTAGAATTATTATATGCATCCATGTTAATTGTTTGAGTTAGACCCCGTGGAGGGTCGTTACACATGGTATTAGAGCAAGATTCAAACACTTGGACTTAGGGCCTCGTATAAAAGAAGTGTTGTACTTTATGACATAAACTTGATTTCTAAATCTACATCGAGTTTGTTTTAGTTTTAGGGAGGTAGTAAAGACTTATGAGATGCATAGATCCCTATTAAAATCGTTTGAAAAAAAAACTGTGTTATATTTCGTTTTGATTTTGATTTTGAATCGAATCTACAAGGGTAAATCCATTTTGTAAATCTGGATTAAAATTGATTTTGGGGGCAACCAAGTTATAGATAAATCCTATTTCTAGATCCTTTTAAATAGTTCTTTGAAGTTAATGAGTTATTGAATAAACTTGGATATGGATCGGTCATACAAACCACTTTCAATCATTCGTTCATTTATTTACTCCTTTAAATGCAATAATAATGAATCCGTTAGATCGCCAGATTGATCCCACCAGTGGCGCCAAAATAGGGTGAATAAATATGAGTGGAGCTAGAAACAAAAAAGATATCTGTCAGAATAAAAGCTTTGAGCCAGAAACATTCTGCCGTCACTGCGTATTGAATATCAAGTATAGATCACAACTTATGCAACCCATATATATGTATGTATTTTTACTTAAGAGCTCGTAGATCTTACTATGGGCCCCCAACTCTACGAATAAATCCTAATATCATTCAAGGCTAGACAACTGATATGATATGAGGAGTCAGGTGACATCTATGAAGAGATAAGCAAAATCCACAGATAACAGATCCCTAGGCTATGGAATTTGTCTTTGTTTCGATCGACATTTCCTCTCAAGCAGACTCTGTAGAGTCTTGTTCATCCGATTGATGGTATTAGTGGGATGAGAATACCAATGTTTCTATACTCCACAACTCCTTCCAGCACACCCAGGTTTGTATTCCCAAGGATCTGCACCCTGCCATACTTCGGCCGTCGTGGACACACGATGAGGAACAAGTTCGTAGGTGTTGATAGACAAGCTACTCATAGAAGAGAACTAACAATTATGGGACTCTGCAAGCCGAATTTCCAGTTGCGAAAGAGGAGAAATTGCGTTGGGATATGGAGAGTGAGGCTCACATGTTGTATTTGATCATTATAAATTCTACAACTGACACACAACACTGACAATGTAGGTGGGCATGGAACACATGACATATATCATCCCTAGCGACTCAGGAGAGTGTGTAGCTGTCGTTTACAATATCTAACCAATTGAGGCTTAGTTACTAGAGCTTCCAACGAGTGTTAACGAAGTTAACCGTACCTTTATGATGGATTGACTATGCTTGTTTACAAATGAATTGATTGGGTTAATATTATCATCTGCTTGATTATTCCTTAAATCACTCAATAAGGAAGGCTTATTATTAACCATTTCATTAGGGTTTGGATTATAAATAAACGTAGGATTTCCACTAATAGAGAACTTCCTTCTCTTCTGTCGGGATTTGGATACAATTAGAGGCAAAAATTCTATATGACCGAGGCCATTCTCAACCAAGAATTGATCCAAATTTTTATCAATTAAAGACAATTGATATGGAATCAAAATTTTAATTAGACCATGATAAAAAGATTACGATCCTGATTTCCTATGGTGATCTGTACAACATGCGCCATTTTTTCTAAGCTATTGAACATGAAACATGGTGAATTCAAATTCAATCCTTTGAATGCCATTAATAACCATATATGATAATAATGCACAGAGGAGAAACGACCATCATAGGTTATGTAACTGATGATCAATTGAAGCAATGACTGCCATTGGGGTTTAAGGTTTTTTGCAGGGAACCTTAATTTGTCATTGAAATCTATAGGCAAGGGTAGTAAAAATTGCTTCCATTTGGTCTTATTTATTTCCCCTTGTTTGAACCACTTCTCTCAAGTTTGTGGTAATTTCATTGCTTTGGCTACAAAGTCTTCTGAGATAACCAATCATGAATCCCCAATTTGTGCAATGTTTTCCTTAAAGGATATGGAAAATCAATGAGTTACCTCAAGATTATGTCCATCGAAAGTACTGAAAAATTATCCCCACCCGACTTTGTCAATTAAGGACGCAACCTCTGGTTCAATGTCGAGCAATTCACTATCATCTGGTTCAAACCTGCACAAAGGAGCCATAGTGGCTATACCAAACAGACCATCAAGGTAATAGTGATTACTAATGGAGATTGCGAACCAAGTTAACCTTTCTTCCTATAAAATACCTACTTTCAACAACCCACACATCCAAAACATTGCCCATTTCATTCTAAGATCTGATAAACAAGGCATAATGGTGCAAAGAAGGAAATCATAATGATTCACAGAGGATGAAATCATGATTCAGTACATGTATCATAAATAAAAAAGGGGTTCAAAAATTGTTTGATAGAGCGTCTTGACACGATTATGATTTCACTGTACTGTAATCAACATGTGTCAAAATACGTAATGATTCGTGTTTCATATCCAAACTAGGATACATACCACATGTTGCGTTCATATTTTCGATTTGCATGGAGGTTTATCATAGTTAGGATATAATTCAAATGGAAGTTTGATTATCGTTTAAGAATATGTTTAAGCATATTTTGATTATTGTTTAAGCATTGAAGTTTGGAATTTTGATTTGCATGGATGATTTTATTGTTAGACATAGTTTTTCGGGTTTCAATATTTCAATATATAATGAATTAATATCAAACAATATATAAAACATGAAATTTATCATTAATTATTTACCTAGCATTACAAATCAAACTTATCGAAACCTTGTTGATATTTATAAGGAGATCATGTTAAAAAATGAAAAATCGTAGATGCCAATTCGATCTGGTTATAAGATAAGAATAGCAGGCCAGAGATCAACTGAAAATAATTTGTTTTACACAATATATATAATTAAGAATTAATATGTACTAATAGAAAAATTGGTTATCATTTAACAACTGTTAAATGAAAGATGAAATCAACATGCTTGCAAAGATATATGCTTTGAGCAATTGGAGTTTTGAAATTGAGAGTACCTTCAGAATCATAAATTATGAAGGCACTCTTAATAATATCTTCAAGAATTTATTAAGAGAAAACTGATATCAATTTTATTAACAATAAACATAATAAAAATGAGAAGGTTGTTGGAAGCCAAGAAATGGCGACATACCTAAGCAAACCATTTATCTCTGTTTATTTTTCTATAAACAATGAAGTATGATACAATCTTAGACTTACTTTTGAAAAATGAGATATTCTCAATATGATATAAACCCATGTTTAATGATTTTCATAATCTCAAATACCTTCTAGATCTTCTTTAATGCCATTTAATAAATATTTTTGTTTGTAGATAAACCAAGTAAGATTGCCTTGTCAAAACTAAGTACTCAAAATAAAAAATAATCCAAAGCATAAGTATAAAGATTTAACTATTTACTTCTCTAAAAATATCCAAATTCTGCCCCATCTATTGAAATGATTTATTTCCTATTTTTTCTTTTCTTTATCTTTATGTATAATTAATTTAAGTTTTATGAAATCAGAAATCACTGCCCTAGATTGGTAACCAAAAAATAATGTCACTCACAGATATCATTAGAGATGAATCAACTGGCTCATTACTGAGACATCCTTATCTCTTGATCATAAGACCAAGAGCCACTACCACAGCCTGATAACATAATTTAGGTAATGTCATACTAAAGATATTCATGATCCTGGGCGGATCGACTCATTACTGAGACCTTCCGTTTTTAATTTCATAAAACAAAAATTCAAAATGGAACAGATCAAGACACTTTCAGAGTGTAAATGAGTTTAAAGATGACTGATCGTCCAAATTCATAAGGATTTTCCAAGTACTAGGCTTGGATAAGGTAACTCACCCGTTATCCATACTATAATAATAAAACAAAATGTAGAAGGTCACTCTTAACTGTAATTACAAAAATTAAAATTTTAACAGATTCATTTCATATTTACGACAATCTGATTAAACGAAGCAAGAGGAAAGACTATACTTGACCTTAATTGCTTAGAGTAAATAAACAAACTGAAATTAAATTCATAAGGGTTTATTTATTTAGAAACTCCTCCAATACAAGATTGCAAGATTCACAAATGGTTTATGCAATATATATATATATATATTAGGAGAATAGATACCATTAGATAATATTTACAATTATTTTCATATGAGATGAGTTTTTTAGAAAACAAAACATAAAACTGAACTATAATAAAAGATACCCTAATGATTTTAAGAATTATGATGAAATTGGAACAAAAAAAAGAATGTACAAATATTAACAAACTATTTACAGATTCAAAGATTTAGTGGAAATTAGTGAAATTATTTCTTAAGAATTATCCCATTAACTGAAAAGGTTTCAGACTAACCTTCCAAGGTTTGAAGTCGAAAGGTACATGGACCCATTTTTTCTTCAATGATATATGGTCCCAACCAAAGACGCTCAAATTTATTATGTTCACCTTTAACTTCATGAGATTTGTCCCATTTAAGAACTAAATCACCAACTTGTAAATCTCTATTGGAGACCGAGGCTTGATCAAACCAAGATTTTACAATTTGTTGGTGTTTTTCAAAGTGTTGTTTAGATTTTTCTCTATCCTTCTCTAATTTAATTAGAGCATTGATTATCTTCTCCATAGCAAAGCAATTTGCATCTTGGATGAACTGTGCTAACTGTAAAGAAGGTAGGAAAATATTAGGAGGCATAATAGCTTCAATACCGTAAACTAAAAAGAAAGGTGAATTTCCAATTGAAGATTTTAGTGTAACTCTGTCTTCCCAAAGTGCATTATGTAAAGCAGTGTGCCAATTTCGAAAATGAGTGGCAATAGTTTTCTTTAGAACCGTTAGTAAGTTTTTGTTAGTAGATTCAACCAAACCATTACCCAAAGGATAATAACTTGCAAGTACCTGACTCTATTTCGTTTCTCCAAAGTAAATTATGTTAATTCAACATAAGAAATGTAAGAAGCATTATAAAAATAAAGAGACTCAGGTACACCAAACTGAGCAATAATAAAAGATTCTAAGAAAAGAACAACTTGACTTGTGTTTACTACACGCAAAGGTTCAAATTCTTCCCATCGGGTAAAGTAATATGTTGCAGTAACAACATATTTATGTTGCATGGATGACAAAGGGTTTATTGGACCTACTATATCGAGACCCCATTGTTGAAATGGTCTTTCCACCGAAACTGGTTGTAGTCACAAATGCAGGTTTTTTAACCCTTCCTGCAGCTGTTTGACAATATTGACATTTCCTAGCGTATTCCTATGAATCTCGGAATAAATTAGGCCAATAATAGCCAGCTCTTAATATTTTATGTGCAGTAATTTCCCCTCCAAAATGACCACCTGTTGGACCAGAGTGTGACTCCTTTAAAATTGTTTCGATTTCATCCTTATCTAGACAACACAATAATACCACATCTGAGTTTTTTTCTAAAAAGGACATTATTAATCAACCGATAAGCAATTTATTTTAGTATTTAAGCTCTTCTCTTCTTTGGTTCTAGGTTATTTGGGGTATTTTATGTTTCAAGAAGTACTCTTATGTTAGAATACCAAGAATCTTGTGGAGGAGGAAAGAAATATATTTCCTTTTGTAGAAAAGATTAATCTATGTTGTCATTAGTATTATCTATCAGCAAATGAGATGACTTGGCAACAAGTTTACAAAGGCCTTGTCCTCTAACTATCGAAGAAGTTTTGATATCAATGTCATATTCTTGTAAGGTTGTCATCCAAGGGGCTATTTTATCACCTAAATATTTTTGCACCAAAAGTTTATGTACTATAAAATATGGAACAACTACATTAGTTCTGGATTTTAAGAGATAAGGTCGAAAGTGTTTTACTACTTAAAAAAAAAACAAATGCGTTCTTATCAACTTCATGATAATTTAACTTGGCTCCTTTAAAATTAGAACTCGTAAAAGATATGGGAACCTCATAATTTTGTTGATTACGTTGAGTTAATACAAAACGTATGAAATATCAGAAGCAAAGTATATAAAATCCTTACTGAAATCAGGACTTAAAAGAGAAGGTGCTTTATATATGGCTTCTAAAATTCTTTTAAACGACTCTTTTTCATTATTACCCCAGCCAAAGTTTGCATCCTTTTTAATCATGCTTTGAAAAGGACAGATAATTTCAGAGAAACTAGGGATACATGTTCTTACAAAATTAATCTTTCCTAAAAAGGTTTGCATAGCCTTTTTAATAGAAGGATGAGAGATTTTGGATATAGCCTGATTCCTCTGAGGGGCAATCATGATCCCATCTCTGGAAACTACACAACCTAATAAAATTCCTTGGGTCACTGCAAAAATTGTTTTCTTAGGGTTTAATGATATCCCGTATCTTCTTCAACGTTCAAAAACATTCTTAAGATGAGAGATATGATCATGTCAGTTTTTTGAGAAAACTGTAACGTCATCAAGATAAACAACTACCGAAGTATTGATTAATCCACTAAATTATATATCCACTGCTTGTTGAAAAGTGGCTTCTGCATTAATCAGACCAAAGGTCATCTTTTCATTGGGATAATATGTTGCATGATTTGCGTATTGAAAGTTTTTATGTCATCATACGTCTATGTGGAAATATCTATATATTCTCTGAACAACCTTAAAAAATATTTTTTTCTAAAGAGGTACAATTTGTTCCTATGTTAACCAGTTGAGGATTGGAATGTGTCCCTAAATTTATATACCTTAAGCATGAACTATTTGTTTTACAGTTTGGGACTGCTTTAAACTTGCCTTGGAGATCATAAATTTTTTCCAATCTTAAAACAAAGTTAGGGATAGATTTTACTTTATCAATAGCTTTTTCTATCAGACAATGAGGATGTATTACCGATAAATTGTGTAGATATTCATTGTGAGTGATTTCATCAATAGCAGAGTCCTTGAAGGTATCTTCATTCGTCAATAAATTCAATATCTGTGAATCATCATCGAAAACACGCCAGCTAGTGATATTGTCAGGGATTGATGGTCTAAAAATTAACTAAATTGAAAAACTATTAGGTGAAAAATATTCACGCAGAACTGATTTAGAGGCCACGTTAGCTAATAAATCAACTTCCTGATTTTGAAATATATGAATAGAATTAATATTGAAAGCTTCAAAATTTGAAATAAGGTTCCACACCTCTTTTGATAATTCTGAAGATGTTCGGAAATGCAATGAATTGAGTTACATACATGTCTTATGATGATCTCAGATTCATCATATACCACTAGTACCTTGATGTTAAAATATAATGCTTTCTTCAGAACTTGGATACGAGCTTCATAATCTGTTATGTTATTAGTGCAATCAAATTATAATCTACAAACTATAGATGTTTTATTTCCTTTTGGCTCAATTAGAAGGAAACTAGCTCTTGATCCTTCTTTTGATTTTGACCTGTAAAAATAGAGAGTCCAAGGTAAATCATTTACAACTACCTTACAGTCACTAATATATACAAAATTATGATTTTCTACACTATTTAGAGAATACTGTAATGCAAAACTAGGCTGAATATAAGTGAAATTTGAAATTTCAGATTGTTGTTGTGTACCTATAAATGGATAATTTTTAGCCTTAAAACTCCCAAAATTCAGTTCATAAGCATAATTTCCCATGATTGAATCATAAAACAAGACAGGTTCATTGGGACCGTGTAATTCTGTTACGGTATGCTTTAAGTATATTTCCCTTCCTGTTTTGATCTGATTGACTTTACCATTTTTGGGCATCCACAAGGTTAACCAATCAGTCTAAAAGAAACCATTCATATTTTGCGACCAATATCTACTTAGAAATAACACATAAGCATCAGGAATTCCAACAACAAAAATACCAATAATCTGATAAATTGATGGGTTTCTTGCAAGCCTGCTTACTTGCAATACATCTTTTATTTCTCCTAAAACCTTCACATTTGATCGATCTAATTTTGTAATATTTGTTTCACACTGAGTGCATTTAGCATTCAACATTTAATAAACAGACAAAGGCATCACATTAGATGATGCTTCAGAATATACCATGTAGTTATGCACATATCTGTTATAAATTTCAAATGTGAGAAGAAAGGGGCGAGTAATGGACTGTGAATTTTTGCCTATCTATTGGTAATAACTCTCGATTCCATATTATTCATGGCTGAAACATTTATTTATACATTCCAATGTGGCGGTTGAGAACCAGCCTTTTCACCTTCCTATCTATTCATATTCCTATTTATTATTTATTTACAATAATCCCGACGGATTATTCTAACAATCCCCCTCTTAATCCGAAGGGGTGTTCGTAAGTCCGAGCATGTTTCTGAATCTTTCAAACTTTTCTCGTCCAAGTGCTTTGGTGAAGATGTCTGCAACTTGATCATTTGTGGAACAATGTCGAAGATGGACTGTCTTGGCCTCTACATGATGTCGAATCAAATGATACTTTGTGTTGATGTGTTTGGTTCGATCATGGAATCTAGGATTCTTAGCCAGCTTGATTGCAAAAGTATTGTCGACCAACAATGGAGTGGAGTTCTCTTGTTTTTCTTGCAAATCTTCAAGTATCTTCCTGAGCCATACTATTTCTTTCGTTGCTTCAGCTGCGGCCACATATTCTACTTCTGTTGTTGAATCTGCTGGAACTGACTGTTTGCGTGATCTCCATGAAACAGTTGCTGATCCAAGACTCATAGTGTATCCAAAAGTTGATACTCCTGTCTCCTTATTGCCATCAAAATATGAGTCTGAGTACCCAATAAGTTTGAAGTCATCCACTTTAGAGTACTTGAGTCCAACGTCTTGAGTCCCCTTTAAGTATCTTAGAACCCTCTTTGCAGCTG
>LPNX011013287.1:250984-347290 GCA_001517045.1 Pseudotsuga menziesii
AATTTCCAAATGTCATGTGTGATGTTGCACTAGTATCAAGCAGCCAACAATCTTTGTAAGATGAAAGAGAAGTCATTTCATTAATTCCAAGATTACAATGTGCAACAATACAATGAGCAGAATCAGAAGATTTACTAGCATCTTGATTTTTACTGTCATCTTTCTTCTGGTTATGCTTGTCTTTGATGGAGTCCCATGAAGCCCAACACTGATCTGATGTGTGCCCAGTCTTTCCACAACACTTGCACTGCAAATATGATCTTTTGGTGAAGTTATTTCTGCCCCCTCTGCCTCTGAAGCTTCTTCTTCCTCTGCCTCTCTTGTTGCTTTCTCCTTTGGGATGATCTTTGGATTGGTCTTTGGCGTGGTTCTTTGCTTTTTGAGCAAAGCAAAGTGATTTTCCAGTAGGATCGGTTGTCTTCTTACCAAAGGCTTTCTCTCTGTCAGCTATCTTTTCTACCAGGGTGTCAAATGTTAGTGATTTGAACTTGTCACTAGCTTGCAATGACTCAAGATAGTTGGAGTGAGTAGGATACAAAGATTTTACAAATGCTGCAAGAGGAAGATCTGGTTTCATACCAGAGGCTTGAATCTTGTGCATGATGTCTTTGATTTCAGAGGCAACTAACATAGGATCATTGTCTTTTACTTCAAGACTGAATAATTTTAACATTAGTTGAATAAATTCCATTTCACTGTGTGAATCATACAATTCTTTTAATGTTTTTAATGCTTCAAAACATGATTTTGCAGGCAATATGTGCTGGCTCACCTCTTCACTGACAGTGGCAGTGATTACAGCTAAGGATTTCTTGTCTTTTGTTCTCCAAATGGCCTTCTCTTTCTCGTATTCTGGAGGTTCAGAGTCTCTGGTTATGGTCTTTCTGGCTGCTGTCTCTACTGTGGTGCCTTCACAAATGCCGTCCCAAAGGTCATTGTAGATGAAGGCAGATTTGATCTTCCTCCACCATTCTGAATAGGTATCTTTTCCGGTGAGAGTGGCACCGACTATAGATGCTATAGATTGCATTTTTACAACTGTAAGTGTAATTTTCAAAGAGAAGTAAAAAATAATAACCTTGCAGGTCTATAGTCTCTGCCAAGGTGAATACAATGCAAGTTTATAACAAATATATCAGTAGATACAAAATATATCACTGTCAGTCATACACAGGCTTCTTTATATCAGTCACTAGCAATCAGTCAGCATAATATACAGCATACAACATTTTCACATATTAGTCTCTGAGATTGGTCTGCAATATATCAATCTCAGTCTTCAGGCTCAGCAAGAATACTTTTCAGTCTTCACAGTCTGGACAAGGGGCTCTAAAATCAAGAACACCACAGCTCGTATCTCAGCTTCACATTATCCTCCAGGTGGAGCGAACAATCTTGTTATAATAACAAAACCAAATCCATTTTGTTATAATAATAACAAAACCATAAACCAAATCAATCTTCAACAAGAAATTTCACAACTCTCACAACACAAAATATGAGAGTAAATGGGTCGCAGCAATATATATGTATTTATATATCAATCACAAGTCTTTACTCTTCAACACAGGCTTGTAGCAGCACCCAGTCTCCACGCAGTCTTCAGCATACAACGCAGGCTTAGTCACCTCAATCCTACCCCATTTATCAACAGCAAGTCGCTTTGATAAATAGTGCACAGTCTTCACAAAAAAAAACAGTCAGAACACACGCAGTATATCAGTCTAGGGTTTGTGCATCCCCCCAAAAAAATCATCTCCAACGCATGATGCAGTCCACGCTCAATATATGTAGGATACATATATCAGTCACAGCATATCTATCATAGTGAATGCATCATTATATATCCAAATCATTGTATCTTCCCCATGCAACACTATATTTTGCAGCGCATGAATACATCACCGTGCTTCATCTTCTCCACCGCGTTGTCCAGTCTCAACATGCACTTAGGGTTTATGCAGCTCCAGATGCAGCAAGTTTAATGGGGTCTCAATACACCAGCTACAACATATTCAATATTTGATCTCACGCAGCATATAGATATAGACTCTGATATTACAAGCAGAGAGCAAATATTACAGGCAAGTAATCCCCACGAGTATTATTTCCAACACAGTCATTTAAGAGCTTAAAACTCCAACAAATTACAGACATAAAATCACGGCATGATCAGTCTTTAAAATCGCAGCAGAGGCACACAATATGGTTGTCTGCGCTACGCACCAGTCTTCAATATTCAAGAGATATTCAATGCAATATTCAACAACTACAGATCCCAGTCTCCAAATCAACACGCAGTCTGCAAGAATACTCAACGCAGATATTTTGCAGCATAGATCATAGCATGCAGCATAAACTTACAGCGTGAAAGAATTAGGGTTTCCTCTACAAAATCACAGCACACAAACTCAATCATGGAGGAGTAACGCATATACTGCATGCGACTCGATTGGCAGACTGAAGGAGTAGTCGGGCAATGGACTGGCAAGCAGAATGCCAGGAATGGGTAGACTGGCAACAGGCAGGAGTTATGGCAGCGCTCTGATACCACTTGTTGGTAATAACTCCCGATTCCATATTATTCATGGCTGAAACATTTATTTATACATTCCAATGTGGCGGTTGAGAACTAGCCTTTTCACCTTCCTATCTATTCATATTCCTATTTATTATTTATTTACAATAATCCTGATGGATTATTCTAACACTATCAATGAGGATTTATCAGCTGTTGATTTTCCTTCGTTGTTGGAAATTAAATCACTATCAGAATCAGTATGAACAGCTGCATTACCTTGAGTAAGTGAACTCATTGAAGGAATTATAATAGGACCATTAGGCATAGAATAAATTTGAAGCAGATCATACATACTTATATTTGAATGAATCTTTTTCAAATCCTCAATAATATCATATTGCAAATCCATTTTCTGTGTATTTTGAATGGGAGGAGGTTGTTTAATGGTTTGAGGATTATTTACTTTAGTTGAGTTTGAACTTGATGCTCCAAGAGTACCTATTGATCCCTTTCTTCGAGTATTATAAGCATGTTGTCTTGAGAGGGAACATTTAATTTAAACATTTTTAACTAAATTGTCCCAAAAGTGTCCAATTAATTGTTGTGATTCCAATAATGCATTGACGCTACTGGGAAAAATGTTGCGAATCCATCTGACAGAAGAAGAACTATATCTCAATTTCAGGATGAAAACCTTGTGCTTTTCCATACAGATCCACTTCTCTCGAAGAGGTGCTTCATGATGTTGGGGGTCTGATCCACAATCCTACAAGGAGGATTTCCATGATCCAAGATGGCAGGCATCCATGCATGATGAAAATGATTTACTACAAGAAAACAAGAACTGGGAGATTGTATCCTTACCTCCTGGGATAAATCTAGTCCAGTGCAAATGGATCTACGAAATGAAACTAGTAGTAGATGGATCTACTACCAAGTACAAGGATTGGTTAGTTGCAAAGGGGTATTCACAAGTTCATGGGATGGACTACAATTAAACATTTGCCCCTATTGCAAGAATGGAATCCATAAGGATGGTCTTTTCCATTACAACTTTGAAGAAGTGGGAGGTACATCACATGGATGTGAAGATTTTATTCCTCCATGGTAACCTAGAAGAAGAGATCTACATGATACAACCTGAGGCATACACTGAAGATTCCTCCTTCGTTTGCAAGCTAAGGAAATCTCAGTATGGGATCAAGCAATCCCTAAGGGAATGGTATGAAAATATGGATGCCTTCTTACTGTCACAAAAATTTGAAAGATGCAAATCTGAATGAAATGTATACATGCAATAGAAGGGAGTTTTCTTACTGTTGATTTTCCTATATGTGGATGACTTGCTCATTATGAGTGGTTCAACTGCTAGATTGAGGGATATCAAGTCAGACTTGAGAAAGGAATTCTCTATGAGAGATATAGGGATACTAAGGAAATTTATTGGCCTTTAAGTGAATCAAAGAGCTTCGGGGATCATGATTACACAATCTAGATACCTATGTGATTTACTCAAGAGGTTCCATATGACTGATTGTAAAGCAACATCTCCCCCCTTCCTATCTAGTATCATATTGGAAGAAGGTGGTTCTACACCCCTGGTTGATAGTACTCTCTATAGGAAAATGATTGGTATCTTATTGTACCTTACTCATTCGAGACCGGACTTGTAATATGTTGTGAATTTTGTTGTTAGGTTCATGCAGGAGACACATGAGATGCATTGGAAGGAAACAAAGAACATCTTTCATTATGTGTAGGGTACTAGAGAGTTTGGGATTCATTGTTTTGTTGGTGCTCAACTAGATCTGGTTGATTTTACTGATTCATACTAGGTTGTAGATAATACTGACACTGAAAATCTACTTTAGTATTTTTGTTTATGTTGGGATCCAGACCAATCTACTGATCAAGCAAGAAGCAAGCAACTCTTTCTCTCTCTTTAGATGAAGTAGTGTATTGAGGGGATGTGAATGCAACTATTCAATAAGTTTGGCTACATGGGATTCTGATAGAGTTTGGAATCCACACTTCTCCTCCAGTGGACATCTTTTTTGATTATCAAAGTGAAATTAAAATTTCCCTTGATCAAGTATAGAAGCAACAGACTAAACACATTGAATTTCATATGCAATACATCCAGGAACTAGTGCATTGTAAGGCTATCATCCTACATTACTTCCCTACAGAGGATAATGTTGCAGACATATTCACAAAATATTTCATCGAAAAGAGATTTTTTTATCTCAAATCTCTTCTTAGTGTGAAGGTTTGAATCAATTGTTCCTATTTTTTCACTGTTCATTTTGAGGGGGTGTTTTTCCCGAAAGGTTTTCCCCATTTCCTCGGTTTATTGAGCATTTTATTTTTTGCATTAGATTGTATGGGTGGCATTTGGTCTTAGTTTTCATACCCTAGGTTTTCCAAGTTTGGATTAAGGGGGGGTGTTATGATTATTATAATCCCCCCTTGTCCACCTTAGTCTAAATGTGATTTTCCTAGCTTACAAGTATGTTTCCACTTCATTAGTTCCATGGGGGACTTATCTAGGGCCCACCTACCACCTGATGTGCCAGTTTGCATGAGTTTTGGAGCTCTAGAGGTCAAACCCTATAATTTAGGAACCCACACTAAGTCATGAGAGTATCATCATTAGTCCACCCTAGTCTATGTTGAGTTATGCTTCGATGGGCATCGATTAGTTCAATTTCAACTATCCTAGTGCTAGATTTGCATGATTTAAGGAGATTGGTGCCTTTTCTCACGTACCTAGACCAGTTAGCTGATTGTGAGGTGTTTCAGTTGTCCAGAGTTATACTAGTGAGCCTCTAGTGGTGTTTTTTCAACAATTAGTGATCTCTGGAGTCAGTTCAAGTCATGGGATTCGAATCACTTCTAGAGGATTCGAATTCCGTTGATTGTATCATGGATGTATTACATACAAATTAGTGATTATGAGATTAATGTTATGTTGTCAAATTTTTTCCTCTTGTCTGAATAATTTCACTATGATTATTTGATCATTCTAACACTGAATTTATTCTTCCTTCTTCAATATTCTTTCACAATGAGGTTCAATCCAACCTGAATATCCTATAGCATTGCTATTTTAATATCGCCTACCCCTTTTATGAGATATTGGTAATCATATCCAAGTTTTACCT
Source organism: Pseudotsuga menziesii (assembly GCA_001517045.1). Classification (NCBI taxonomy): domain Eukaryota; kingdom Viridiplantae; phylum Streptophyta; class Pinopsida; order Pinales; family Pinaceae; genus Pseudotsuga; species Pseudotsuga menziesii. The sequence goes on from LPNX011013287.1 coordinate 256,670, forward strand.
TATAAGGTGAGTCTCCTTCTGTCATGTGGGTGAAAGAGTGCTTGAACCCGATCATGTGCTATGAATCACCACTATAAATAAGCCAAACATTGCTACCATGGGTAACTGTAACTGTGAGTGTTGAAATCAAGGCATATTCTTCATCACTGTAGGAATATTCTCTAGCTCTCTTCTTGAATCGTTCATCATCTTCTGCAGCGTGAGCATGGAACCTCTTCTTCTGTAGTTTCTTCTTGTGGTAATTTATTGCAATATGTCCTTTCTCATCACAAGTGTAACATATAAAATTTGAGTAGTCCTTCTTTTGGAATATTCTAGGGTTCTTGTTAGAGTGATATTCTTTCTTGGTATTTCCCTTCTTGGCATGAGCTGTTAGGGTTTGATTTCCATCTTCACCCATATTCTCTTCTCTTGTTGTCAATCCAGATTCTTCTTGTGTGCATTATTCCCATATCCTATTGAATTGGGTGAGATTTCTTCTAGCACAAATTCCCTAGATGAATGATTCCCATGATCTTGGGATACCATTTTAAGGTAGTGATTACCACTTCTGATTGTTCAACATTGTCTCCAATACCTTCTAGATGTTCCTTGATCTAGGAGACCCTTGTGAATTAGGATTTTATGCTTTCTCAGTTCTACATATTCACACCCTTGAGTTGAGTTCTCAATGTCATCTTCCTATTGATGTTCTTTCCTTCATACAATCTAGTCAATGCATCAAACATATCCTTCGGAGTATTTGAGGAGGAAACATGCGGGATCAATTGATCCTTATGAATTTAGGAATGATACTCTTGTCCTTGACCATGTTCTTATTGTTTTTAGCTTTGTCCTCATCTCCCTCTAGCTTTGCAACTACCTCTTTAACATAGTTTTCCAATTCATGTTCTTCTAGTATGAGAAGCACTCTATACTTTCATGCCCCGAAGTTATCAACTCCTTCAATCTTATCCTTAATATTGGTATTGTTTGTCATATTTATAAAAATAGAACCTTAAATGGAAATAGAGAAAATAATGCTTACCAATAAGAGTTCTCCAACCAAGTGCTTACTTCAATGACTTATGGAAAGTTTCTTCTGGATGGAACTAGTGTTTGATAGAGAAACCCTAAATTTTTCAACTTTGGAATCTTAAAAATTTGATTGCAGAGAGAGATGTGCCTCCTCAAGGTGAGTTGAGTGATGGTCTTCTTTTTATGGATTTGTCGACAAAACTACAAAATATCTAATGCCCTAGTTTTCCCAATAGTAGTGCTAGGGAAAAAAATGAAAATCCATGGGATTGGAATATTCCTCCACAAGAATATGCACCCTCATAGGGTGAGTTTAATGGAACTCCTTTTTTATCTATTATGTGGAGGCAAGTGTTTGGAATAGGAAACCCTAGTCTCCAACTTTCGTCAGTTACAACTGCACAATGAATTCTTTTGAGGATGTACTTGATACCATGTTAGAATTTAAATGTTTCCAATATGATTATGATAGATATTAAAAAAAAATCATTATATCACAATAATCATATGTAATAGGATCGTTGAAAGAAATACAAGCACAAAATAACAAAAGTACACAAATATTTTCCTCTGGGAAAACATAAGGGAGAAAGCCCAACAACTTATTAAGTATAGATTTAGTCAACAAGTACAATTCCAAACCAAGATAATATGACCCCAAAATACAATTGCAACTTCTTGTTCTTCCCAACGAACTTCTCCTTCTCTCTCTTGCACACTTGATTGAGAAAACTTGTGTGTCCAAATGAGAGGAGCCTCTCCTCTATTTATACTCATCATGTGAGTGACCTTTTTCCCTAACTGGGCCAACTACTCTTTCATATTGGGATGACTTGTCTAGGGAGACTCAAAATAACATATATATAATAATTCTTTTGGGTACTATTGACCAGACATACAATGAAAGTTTTACATTGATTCTTTCAAGACCAAGTACAACAATAATGTTAGTTTTTCTTAAGATCTGATTAGATTATCTAGGATCTTTATCTGAAAGAACGACAAGTACAACAAGATGCATAAGATGTAAAAGATACACAAGACACAAAGATTTTCACTAGGGAAACCATAAAGGAGAAAACCCCGCAAACTTCTTCAGAATAGTAAGATTATCAAAAGAAGTAATAAGAAATGCTCAACAACTATCTTTTTCTCCTCCTTTGACTGTCTCTCTCTCTCATGCGTCTTAGAGTGTGTGTGTGGTGTGTATAAATCAAGGAGAGCGCCTCCATATTTATACCCTTCAAAGTCACTGACCAAATATAACATTCAAGCCTACATGTCATCTCACATGGGTCCCACTTCTCCTAGAGAGACTACAAGTACATACTACATGATGTTACACTGGGGACTATTTCCTGGACTTACAACGAAGGTTGTACCTCAAGGTCTAGACACAATTTAGACATCTCGTAAATTGGTAACACACATTCACGATGGGGGTGCAACAACATACAATGCTAATATACATAAGAATATCTTCTGAAGTTAAAAATACATTAACACTCCCTCTTAACTAGAAAGGTATTCTCTCTCTACATAGTCATCAACACATATGGTCAAGTATTCATCGCATCGTCATCATCACAGAGTCATAGAGTCTTCATCATAGTTGCTGCCATCATCTTCTTATTATAATTTGATCATTGTCCCATACTATATATCATCAAAAGTTTCTACAGTGCCATCCATTTTGCATGTTGGATGTGGGCCTAGACCTATGCCAGGTCTTGATCACAAATTGAGCAAGCCTTCACGTAGAATCTGTCCAGGGTCTTCTTCACATTGGCACAACAATATCCTGTGTTTTCTCCCTTCATCTCGTCATATCGTGTAAGTATAGTTCAGGACATTCTTTACATTGCCACTGCAATAACCTGTGTTTCCTACTATCATCTCATCGGATCCAGATCGTCTCTTTTGTCCTGCAAAAAACAACAACAACAAAGCACACAGAGCATAACACAGATGCATACCACCTTAGTTCTATCAACATAGGAAAACATCAGGATGTCACCAAGACAATATTACATCTACGACTATGTGAGAACCTTCAAGGAGCACAACTCAGTGCATTACGTCTCTCAACGATCAACCTGCGTTATATCAGTAGAACCACCTAGGTTCACCTCTTGTGCTTAATGACATTATCATCTTGACATGGGAACTTCATATACCTTATATGTATGGTAGGACTAATTATGACCCAACAACCACCAAAACCTTTTTACGTTCTTCTGGTCAACCTCAAGGGTTACATCTGAACAACATGCATTCATGATATTTTCTGTTCAGATAACCTTCAGGACATATTATGTCCGAGTAACCTGCATACCATGCCAGGAATCAATATTTACACTTAGACAACCCAAGATACATATTACATCCGAATAACCTGCATACCACGCTAGGGATCAATATTTACATTCGGATAACCCGTCACATGATTGATTACATCTGAGAAACCTGATACACTAGTATGTTTCCCACTCTGACAACCTGTCTCATTTCCCATGTGAGATATCATGCATAAGCTATTTCTAGCATAGAGAACATCAAGACTGATTACATCCAAGGATAACCTACGAGCTTTGTCAAGACTTATCCAAGGATAACCTACAAGACTGATTACATCTGAGCAACCTACGAGCTTCGCTAGGATGTTACGCTCAGACAACCTATCTTCTCTAGCTATGCTAGAAGTCTCATTCTAGATCACACCATGTCTTCTTTGAAGTACTCGAGTTTCACTTTGGATATTTGTAGCATACAATCACATCATGATTAATTACGTTCAAGGAAAACCCACAAGCTTCACCAGGACTGATTAGATCTAAGAAAAACCTATAGGACTGATTATGTCTGACCAACCTATGAAATTCACCAGGATGTTATGCTTAGACAACCTGCCTCACCAGCTATGCTAGAACTCATCACTCCCTCTTTCGATAGGTCTTGATTTGAATCACATACTGGAGCTTCACTGCTCCTCTCTGCATCATACAAAAAATGAAAGTCAGATCAATCAAATCAAGAAGTATATTTCAAAGGAAACACACTACCTCACAAATAACTGAGCAAGTAGAAACATATTTTTCCTTGGATGTACTCAGCCCCATGCAGGACTGCATCCTTCCAAACTAGTAGACAATACTAGATCTCAAACTGAAGGAACAACCCAAAGTGCTCTTCTTCTCAGTGGTGCTACCTACCCAATCTGAAGCAACATAACCGTGCAGGTTAGTCTTCTAATTCATATCATAATTGAGCCCATACTCAACTATACCCTTTAGGTACCTCACTACATGCTTTGCAAGAACCAGGTGAGCATGTCTCAGATCCATCATGAACTGGTTTAGGTTGTTCACAACAAAGCATATGTCTGGTCTTGTATTCGTCAGGCACATGAATGAGACAAGCAACTGACGATACATCATGGCATCAACTAACTCTAATGAAGCATTACACAAAATATTCAAGTTTGATGCCATAGGTGTGGCTATCACGTTGTCGTCTAGTATTCAAAATTTCTTCAGAATCTTCACTGTATAATTTCCTTGACCAAGGAAAATCCCATCTGCATTCTTCCACACCTCCACACCTAAGAAGTAGTGCATCATCCCTAGGTCTTTCATCTCGAACTCCGTAGCAAGTCTCCTTCTTGCATCTTTCAATGAGTTCCTCTTCTCCTATCAGGAACAGGTCATCGACATGTAATAGGAGCATCAATGGTCTTCCTACTTCAACATTGAGGCAAAGGTTGGGATCTTCTTTACTCTTAGTAAATCCTAGGGCCATTAGTAAACTTCCCACCATGTTAAACATGAGGATCTTCTGCAGTCACTCCCTCTGAAGCAGAGCATCATTCTTCCTCTGCCTTTCATACTCTATGTATTGCAACATTTTGTATTGGAGTGACAAGTATATTCCTCTACTACTAATATTCTATGTATCCATCTACTGGATACCAAGATCCTTTATCTTGAACGTTTTTGAAAATTTCTTCTCACACCCATCTGTGAGATTTTCATACTATATAGGATTTCATACTCAACCTTGTAGCAAAGGTTAATAACTTCATCACTCTAGGTGATCTTCAAGATCCTCATGTAACTGTATGTGCTATCCCATGGGTGCCTTATGATCTCGTACAAGGCCTTCTTTAATTTTCACACATGAGTCTGCCTGTCATGTGCCTCAGAACCCATTGCCTTCTCTACGTATACTTCCTCCTTGACTACACCATTCAAGAATGTTGTCTTGATGTCAGATAGTGCATCTCCCATCTCATACTTGCATGTATGGATCTATTGAAGTGTACCTCATCACTGGTGCAAATGTCTCCTCGTACTCTATGCCTTCTTTCTGTGAGAATCCTCGGGCAACAAATCTTGCCTTGTATCCCATGATGTCACCATCTACTGCATGCTAGATCTTGTAGATCCATATGGAATACACTATGAACTTCCCTTCATGTCTCGGCACCGCATCCTAGACATCATTCCTCTTGATCAATCGGTATTCTTTGATCATAGTCTTCTTCCCTTTCTTCTTAGCTACTTCTTCATAGCTAAAAGGCTTTGCATCAATGATGTCGCTCAATAGTGTCACATAGGTGGAGTTTGTCTGAGGCCTCTTGCTTTCTTTGGAAATCTCACTAGAGGAAATTTGAGGTCTAAAATTAGCCTTATAAGAAAATGAGCCAACAATTAGTTCTTGTGAGTTGGAATTCAAGAACCAATAGAATTTCAATAAAAAGAGTCAACCATAATGGTTGACTTGACATATTTGTCATAAAAAATACTATTTTTTTTGTTCGTATTTTCAACATATCTCCTTGTGTTTTTAATCAAATTTCGAATGAGACAACTGGTTGGATACATAATTAAATTACACATCCAACGAGTACCCACACTTCAGGTATTTCTTATTTTTGAGGCACCGAGGTATGTTAAAAGTATGCAGTGTTGGTACTCGTTGGATGCAGAATTAAATTTTGCATCCAACGAGTCCTCTCGTTCAAATTTTGAGTAAAAACACAGGGAGATATGTCAAAAATACGAACGAAAAAAGTAGTTTTTTTCTTTCTTTCTCCAAAATTAATAAATATTATTTTATTATTTTCCTTAGGAGGCCCATTTTAGACCTCAAAATTCCTCTAATGTGTCATATTATTCTTCATCTTGTATTATTTCTTGTGCCCAAGGTTCTCTTCATATCTCGAGGTGGATTTATCGTTCTCTTTATTTTTTCTGAAGGTCTTTCTTTCGCCACGATGTCTCTGATTCGAGAAGATTCAGGTTCATCATCTGAACTATCGTTACTTGTTCTTCAGAATCATCTACAAGTCAAGTTCAGTTCCATGATTAGAAACATCTCATAGTTTCCAAAACATATTAATAGTGACAAATATATGTCACATATCCATGCGACGATTTTAGCCAATGCTACAACATTCATCTAGATCCTGTACACATATATTAACTTATAGATGCATTCTACCCCAATTTTATTAAGAGTGTGTACTACTCCTAATACGCCAACAAAGAGGTTTCAATCTAGATAAGTGGCAATTGAATGTTGTACAACATCATTGACTTATTACCCATGATGTGCAATTCAATAGTATAAATGCAAATACTCAAACATGCATAACACATCAATTGAATATAAAAAGTGCACAACCAAACAATATCATGAAATGACAATTGGAAACTTATCTTTATTTGTTTGGTGGGTAGACTCCTTCTTGAGCCTTCAACTTCATCATCTTCTTCATTCACAACTGCATCATTTATTATCCAAATGCTAAGATGGATAAGAGGTTATTCAAGAGTTGAATCCTTTGTATTCCTCATCGCTTGAAGGATCTTCTTTGAATCGTGAGAGCTTGATCTTCAGTTGCTCCAATTTTCTCTTTTCTTATTACGAGTCGAGCTTCTTATTGTATGCACTCTTCCCAGAGTCCGCTGAAGGTAATCAACTTCATTCTGGCACACATTCCTTGAATGAATGAATCCCATGATCTTGGGAGACCATTTAAGGTGGTTATAACACTCTTATTCTTCTTTGATTGCTTCGTCATAGCATCGAACACTTCCTTTTGGTGTATTCAAGGATGACACAGGAGGGATGAGATGATCTTTAATAGAATCTGCAATGATTCTCTTGGCTCTAGCCTTATCCTTATTTCCCTCATGATCTTAGAACTTCCTTTCTAAAATATTGATCCAAGTCATTTTCCTCAAGGATCACGAAGATCCTATACTTCCATACTCGGAAGTTGTCAGTTTCATTAAGCTTGTCATCAAGCTGGGTGTGATTAGTCATTTTGAAATGAGAACTTCAAATGTTAATAGCATATATTTATATCTTACCGATTCGAGGTGTCCGACCAGAGTTGGCTGATCTACAGTTTATCAGAGAAACCCTAATTTTTCAAACTTGGAGGTTCAAAATTTTGATTGGACAGAAATATGGGCCTCATCAAGGAGAGCTATCCAATGTACTTGTTTGTTTGTTTTTTTTTCCTGAAAACGGTGGTGGTAAGCTTCCAGAACAGGAAGCCATTAAGAGAATTTTGAGGTAAAAAATGAGCCCTCAAACAAAAAATGTACTATTAAAATCAATTTTTTAAGAACCAATCACAATCTAGATAATGACATCATCTATAATAGTTGAGTTGGCATTATTTGAGTAAACGTTGCTTATTTGTTATATTCTAAAATGTTGATCAAAATCTATGGTTAACCATGGTAGTCTACAAGTACTTTTATGCCTAGATTAAAGTACTAATGTCTTTTCACACATGTTCAATAAAATATATTATTACTTTTACACCTAGAATAAAGTACTAATGTTTTTTTACACTTTTTCAATAAAATATATTATTGTCTCTTCATATATTTTGAAAAAAGACAACATATGTTTTTTTCACTTAATATGCATGTCTTTACACAATTTTCAATATATGTTATATTTATCCATTTTTTCTTAATATTAGAAATATCTTTTCTTACACATTTTACTTATGCATATATGATATATTCATCTATTTTTCTTCAACTCAAAAATATTATATAATTATATATTTATAATTGAACTTTATTTTATTTGTTATTTTTAAAAAGTATTATTAACTTTTCTCATACTTTTAAAATATTTTATTATTAGATTGTATAAAAAAATTTACAATAAAAAGCATTACAAAAAAATATATTAAAAAAACCCAATTTAAAAGCCAACTTTCAAAAAACTAAATTCTAAACAAAAAAACATCATAAATATAATATTTTATCAAATTATAGTACACTTAATTAAAAACTACAAAACATTAACTTATACAAAATATTAAAATCAAAGTTTAAAATATTAAATATTAACTTATATAATTACATTAAAAATCAATATTTAAAAAAATTATATTACAATGAATTAATTAAAAGCTAAGAAAAACTCACAAAATTATATTACAATGAATTAATTAAAAGCTAAAAAAACGCAAATTCTAAATTATTAAAATCAAATTTTAAAGATTAAATTTAAGTATAGAATATATGTGCTAACCTATATTAAAATAAAAAATTATTAAAATGAAAATTTAAATTTTTAAAATTTAGAATGGATAATAAATATATTAATATGGGGACAAGGATGTAGGCCAATTGACAACTGCACGTTATGTTAAGGCAAATAGGATGTTAAGCAAGTCAACGGTTCGAGTCTCGATGAAATGTGCACGAAAGTTGAGCCCATAGTTCTTCGTGCCTAGGGGTTATACTGGAGCCATCAGATTGACCCCGTATCAGGTGAGTACGAAACTGACATCGTTGTTGATTCTACACACACACCCACACATATATATTAAATTTAGAGTATATACTGAATATGTTAAAATATTTCTATATATTTTAAAATGTAGAAAAAAAAGGTGATTAATTTATTTATATAAAAAAAAAACATAAATTGATTTAATGATTTTTTATACAAATCATAAACATCCTATTTTATGAGAATTTTTAACTAAATTAACTCATTATAAAAACATATAAATTGATTTAATAAGAAAATAAACAATTTAAATTAAACAAATACATGTATATTTATTATTTTAAATTTTAATTTTCAAATAATGGGTTAAGAATATTAGATACAAATTTTTTTAAGAACCTAAAAAAGATAAGTTATAATAAAAAATTAAAAAGAGACGTGTTATCTTAAATTTTAATTTTCAAACACTAAATTAATTATATCATAAAAATACATAAATTATATAAAGAAACAAAATAACATAAGTTATAATAAAAAATTAAGAAAATATATATACCTTTTTATTTTAAATTTCAATTTTCAATGTGTGGTTGGAGAAAATTTAAAAATTTTGATGTTTTTCCATTTTATATTAATTTATTGTATTTTCATTGTGTCTATATTTTATTATTACAACATATTTGATTGTATTTTCATTTTGTTTATATTTTATTATCAAAAGTGATCTCCAACTTCAAGGACATGAATGCATCTAAGTATTACATATTTTTTGTAAATTAAAATTAGATTTTAGTCACTTCAATATAACATTTTTTATTATTTTTGTTTCTAGTATGTAACTCAACCATGGTTATCTAAATTGTACATTTAATGTAGTGGAAATGTGACTTGTCAAGTATACCTTCCCTATAAAATGTCTACTTCATAATATTTTAATATATTCTTTATGAGGCCCATTTTTTTATCTCAAAACTCCCCTCATGCATAGTTTTTCAATTTCTTCTACATATTTGTCTGAAATTGATTCTTTTGTATCTCCGACGTTTCGGCTCCTTACAGTCTGAAACTTATCACTGAGATAACCTGATATTTCTTTTTTCTAACCCCACATGTTAGAGCAGAAATGGATTCTCCAAGTGGGACTTATGTTGTGTTTCCCAAGGTGATTGTTTTGGGGCTGTTCATCATAGGGAACTTTTACGGACGTCCACATGTCATTGTTTCACATTTTGGGTCTGAAAAGAGTAGCAAAGAAACTACAGTCTGTGCCATACCTGAAACATCTTACAAAATTTTGTTTCGACCTTCCTATCCTGAGATATATAAAATCTCCCCAGGTCACATGTTTATGACTGTATTCTGGAGGAGTCTGGAACCGTGATTTGGAGGAACCATATCTCCTGAATTGTAGAGAATATGAGGCTACAACTTTTACAAAAGGTACATCAATAATGTCTCTTTGGTCTATAAAACTTTTGGCTTCTGAGACTTCTCCAATATCGCATTAAGCGAAAGTACTAGGATGACTAAATTCAGTCTTCTAGGGTTTTTAGACATGAAACCCTAATTTCTATTAGTTGGCATTGTAGTTGTATTTAGGTTGCACAGTGAAACTCATCTGATTCAGAAACTACTACCACCAAAATATGCGCCCTAATGAGGAGAGTTATCCTATCCCTCTTTGCTTGATGATTTATGGAGAGAACACATTCAACTAGGAAGCCATAGTCCTTGCAGCTACACAGTGCCTTCTTTTAGAGAGGATCTGATACCATGTTATCTTTTCTTAAGATGTGATTAGATTATATAGGATATTTATCTGAAAGAATAACAAGTAAAGCAAGATGCATAAGATGTAAAATATATGCAAGAAACAAATATTTTCACTAAGGAATCCATAAAGGAGAAACCCAACAAACTTCTTCAAAATCGTAAGATGATCGAAAGCAGTAATAAGAAATGTTCAGCAGCTATATTTCTCTCCTCCTTTGATTCTCTCTCTCTCTCTCTCATGTGCATTAGAGAGTTTGTGTGGTATGTATAAATTAGGGAGAGCGCCTCCTTATTTATACCCTTTCAAGTCACTTACCAAATATAACATTCAAGCCTACATGTCATCTGACATGGGGCCCACTACTCCTAGAGAGATTACAAGTACATATTGCATGATATTACACTGGGGACTATTTCCCCAGCTTACAACGAAGGTTGTACCTCAAGGTCTAGACACAATTTAGACATTCTGTAAAGGGGTAACACACATCCCCAATGGGCTACAACAACATACAATGATAATATACATCATAATATCTTCCAAAGTGTTATAGCTACAACGATTTCTCAAATTTCTAAAAAAATTGGGACCCTCCTTTTAAATGTTGTCTTGCTTAGTTTGTTGGGATTGCTTGACTTTACTGCAATTTTGATTTTTGAGGATGATTGTTGAATGAATATCTCTTATGCTGATGCTGCCTTTTGGTTTAAAGTATGGCTAATGGTGATTTCTTATCTCACTGTCAGAACTTGTTGGAGTTATAAATCGGGGCCGTAGTCAACTACGCAACCGTAGTTGCAGAGGTTTAGTGGACTAACGACCCGATCCATAGCTCTATCTTCCGCCGATGCGCTCTCGTTTCTATTTTTATTGTTGGCATTTTTTGTTTGAAAACCGTCGGAGCATTAGGGATTGGTAGTGCCGCCATTACGAATGGAGGGTTGTAAGCACCGCGACGAGAAAATTTTTACTTTTGCCGATCCCATGTTTTTTGCATTTTTTTTATTGTTGTTGGCGGCGCTGTGTTTGGACTTTTGAATTAGGGGTTAGTTTGTTTTTTTATCGCCATTTTTTTTGTTTTCACAAGAGCCTGAGCCTTTTTGTTTTCTGTCGTTGCGGCTCTGGAGCGGACTAAACCTCCACCCTACAGTTTCCTCTCGTCGATGATTGATTTTTCGCCGAAGGCTCGCTTAGGGTTTGGTTTTTTTTTTTCGACTTTGACTGGTGTGCAAAACTTTTAGCATCTTCATCGCCTGCCGTTGCGGCTCATTGGCAGGTTGGACGCCGATACCTTAGTTGTCCCACTGCCGATTTACAGTATTTTTTTTTTGCCGATTGTTCTTCACCGAGATATATATATATATATATATATATATATATATATATATATATATATATGTGGGACTGGGCGTTATTCTATTATTATTCCTGCGAGCTCGTGCCTGCGCTGTCCTTGTCGTTTTGAACTGGGCGTTGTACCTAGCTGTCGTGAGATCGTTCGTGGTTGGTGTCATCGTGGAAGCTTTGAGATTCTCCTTGTCGACTGCACAGCTCATTGCCAGGTAGGCCAACCATGATTTCTCCCAATCTTGTGAGTTTTTGGAACTAGGGTTTCGTCTTTGGGTTAGGTTTTCCCGCCGTGGTAGATGGGCACTCATGGGTACTCGTTGGATGCGGAATTTAATTTCGAGTGGGTACTCGTTGGATGCGGAATTTAATTCTGCATCCAACAAGCTCTCCCGATCGAAATTTGAGTAAAAACATGGGGAGATATGTTGAAAATACAAACAAAAAAATTGTTTTTTTTTATGATACCTATCCCCAAATTTATATTAAAAAAATGTTTAAGGCCTATACGGTATTTCAAATTTAAAACAATTTCATTGGCTAACACATGATGACATGGAATTTGAATTAAAGTTAAAAGGCCCATTTTGAGTTGAAAATTCCTCTAATAGGCTAGTTATTACAGTCTTTAATTTAAGTTGATAGAAGTTTTTTTTTTAAATTTATTTATTATTATTATTATTATTTTTTATATATAAGAAGAAGAAGATTGTAAATTTGAAAAAAAGAACAGATAGAGACTGACACACAAACATAGAGATACAGAAAAGAGAAGTGGAGAGAAGAAGAAGGAAAAACTCCGTGAAGAGTTCGAAGCTCAAGCTTCTGTGTTTTGTGAAAGTGTTGAGAGCCAAAGCTCTGTAAAAGGTGATGGCATCTTGGTAAATTTCCAAGTTTGTATTTATGGCTGTAGTTCTTTGTTATGCCGCAACAAGATATATAAATCCATAGATTATGGTTTAATGCAAGATTTATTTAAGCACACATCTTCTCTAGATTTACCTGAGTGAATGCTGTTTACATTTACCATTTAGTGAAAGACAAAAAGAATCCATATTTATTTCACCGCCTAAAAGTTCTAGTTTTTATTCGTAGGAGTGTTCGACACAAGTCTTATTTAATATTTGGTTTTATGAGATTGTGAGTGAGTCCTAATAGTAACCGCCAATGAAAAGTGTTTTTCATATCATAAGTCTTTTATACTAAGAAATATCTCTTTTATAAAGTTAGAAAAAAATTGATCGCAACCTAAATCTTGTCGCAATAAAAGCCAGATATAACAGATCCTTATGCGAAATTGTTTGCATACCTGTTAGGATCCCTAGGCTATGGAATTTGTTACGTGTCGCCAAAGAGTTTTGATAATGTCAATGATGTAAAGGAAATGAGATTATTAAATTACCGAATCTATATTGGAAGCTTTAAATTTGAGATGACATATGATAAGTGTTGCTTCAAGATGCACATATTAGACTATGGCAGTAGATGGAATTTGTGTCGAAAAAGTAAAATAGTATGGATTATATTTTTTGAAATAAATTGAAGATGATCATTAGTTTCACTTTTTATAATGATTTGGTTCACATATATATTATATATTTATAATGGGAATGATTGGGATCATGTATTATAATTATGCGTTATACCTTTTACAGATCAAGGATCATACATAGTCGCATTATCAAATTCCAATCCTCGTTGTAATGGAATCGTAGGTATTAAAGTTTAAGGAATCATACTAGAAGGAATCATACTAGGTATTAAAGTTTAAGGAACCATACTAGAAGGAATCGTAGGTATTAAAGTTTAAGGATCATACTAGAAGGAATCGTAGGTATTAAAGTTTAAATATATTGTAAGACTTTATAAGTATCAAATTCCAATCCTCGTTGTAATGGATAGAAGTGGTGTATAACTAGAAGGAATCGTAGGTATTAAAGTTTAAATATATTGTAAGACTTTATAAGGTAAACATGGTATTTGATTTCTCATAAAAGGAATATATATATATATTCGTTATCCAAAAAGAATTATATTATATATTTTTATAATATATTTGCTATCCAAAAAGAATTATATCTAAGATATGTGAGTGGTAAAGAAAATCATATAAATATAACATAGTTAAGGGAAAGAAAAATTTTTGAGTGTACATATAATAAGATATACTACTAGTAAAGAAAATCATATAGATATAACATTACTAGTAAAGAAAATCATATAATATAACATTACTAGTAAAGAAAATCATATCATATAAAAGTAAAATAGTTAATGGAAGGAGAAAAAGAATTAGTGTACATATAATATGATTGTCATTAAAAAATATATATATATCACATATTTGTTGAAATTATATATATATATATATATAATTTTTTAAAATAAAATAATATATTTATAACATATTATCATTATTATAATATGTCTGTTGGTAAGAATTATACATGATATATAAAAAGAATGTATCATAACTTATTCGTTGTTTAAAGGAGAGTGATATATAAGTTGTCCTTTGTTTAAAGGAAAGTAATATATTATAAGTTGTTTGAAAATAATTTTTCTATATCAGAATAAGAATAAGTGTTGTTGCTTTTCATATTTTTAGAAAATAAATTTGTGAGTTTAGATCAAAGAGAGATACATATATATGTCAAACATATATCTATATAATTGTAGCGTTTATTCCATTATATATATAGTATTTATTCTATTATATATAGTATTTATTAGGGGAAAGAGGATAATACTATTGACAATTGCTTATTGCGGAGAATTCGATATAAAGTTGAGAGGGTCAAATGGATTCAGAATAGAGAAAAAGAGATATAAGTGTAACTAGTGTGATACGCTGCACTTAATTTCATAACATGATGATATGTTATTAAAAAAAAAGATAAACAAGATTTAGATTTGTATACAATGGAATTATGTACATATAAGAATGTAAGGAATTGTGATTGAACACATGGAATTATACACATGTTATTGTATTAATAATTATATATATAAAGTCTAAAAGAGATGGGCTAGATGAATATACATATAGTATTCTCGCTGATGAATGGAATTGAAGTGTGTATATATATATATATATAGTACATAGGTTTAAGTGAATTATAAATTTTAGTTGGAATAATTATAATTCAAAAGTTAAAGGAGACAATGAGAATATGTATTAGTTGTTTCACAATTTAATTCCTTGTGTAAATCATATATGGATGGTAATAGAAGTCATAATTACACCTATGAGGCTCATGCTAGAATAGTGTGTACCTATATTAGTACTCATGAATAAAAAATGTTTAGATATTCTTATGAATTGAGTAATACAATTATACTCTACATTTTCATGGATGGAAAATATTGTAATTAAAAAATGTATATGTATATAAGTCTTGGACTCATGTGTTTGTATTTTGAAAGAAATAAAATTATTTAGTCCCATGAAACACATGCCTCCAATGAGTAGATTGGTTATGCATAGATAGATGACAAAGGATAGTTATGCCATTTAAGGTTGAAGTTACATTTTATGACTATTCTATTAAACGAGTATTCTTAAAGAGAGTTAACAAAATGGATAAGGAAGTGAAAGTTATTTCCTTACAAGGTATGTATTATATGAATATTATAATGGATAATGAAGTGGTAATTGTTCCCTTACAATGTGAATAATATATGAATAATGAAATATATGTTACTTCATTATGTAATGGATAATGAAGTAGGAGATATTCCCTTACAAAGTTAATGTTATATGATTAATGATGTTATTTTCCTTACAAAGTAAATAGTTGCGTACATTTTTCATATAACACCTATCCTTATAAAGTAACCTTACCACCTGAAGTTTGTTTTAGTTAAAGACAAACAATATAAGTTATGCCATTTAAGGTTGAAGTTACATTTTATGACTATTCTATAAAACGAGTATTCTTAAAGAGAGTTAACAAAATGGATAACGAAGTGAAATTTATTTCCTTACAAGGTATGTATTATATGAATATTATAATGGATAATGAAGTGGTAATTGTTCCTTTACAATGTGAATAATATATGAATAATGAAATATATGTTACTTCATTATGTAATGGATAATGAAGTAGGAGATATTCCCTTACAAAGTTAATGTTATATGATTAATGATGTTATTTTCCTTACAAAGTAAATAGTTGCGTACATTTTTCATATAACACCTATCCTTATAAAGTAACCTTACCAGTTGAAGTTTGTCTTAGTTAAAGACAAACAATATAAGTTTCTCAATCCATACACTTTAGGGGTTGAACTGATAGAAAAATACTTATATGACAATAAATCTCTAAAGTAATTGAACGAAAATGTTTTTTTACAAAAAATGGTTATCTTGTTGACATGCATGGATTGAGTCAGTTAAACTAGGAAAGTTTTATTAAGCATAGAAAAACATAGACTCAATGGTTTTAATTAGAACTCAAAAGAGCGATAGACATAAAGTTGAGAATAGAATACAAAAAAATGTATAACTTGTGAAATTGTGTTAGAAAGGTTAAAGCATTCAACAACATAAAGAACTCATTTTTGCTCAATATAAGGGAGATGCAAATCAATGAAAGACATTTGCAAGTATAGGTAACTAAAATCTAGGCATGACTATGTTTGTTGAAAATGTAGTACTTTGAGATTTTGCATACTAGCATTTGGTTCCATCAAGAGACAGTTACGTGCACTCAAAAGAGTTAAGTTTTTTTTGTATTGACTGAAGAAATTATGATATGAATAAACAAAAGTGTTAGTGAACCAACTAAGCCTAATGATGACAACCTCCTAAAACATAATAAATCCTAAATGAAAAAGATGACCAATACTTAAAACAAGACTCGACGAGACATTAACAACACATAGAATGTGACTTGTAAATCCTGTCGAAGGGGTCATAGGATAACGAGAATGTTGAAATGAGGTAAGGACACATTGAGATCCTTGATTGGGACATGTTGTGTTGATGAAATGGATAAAATTTAAAGTTTAATATGTTCGAATAATTTGTTAAGTTTCAACATATTGTAATCATATCTAAATTGAGAGTCAATTTTATTAATATCTTTGGGTTTGGAAGAAGCCTTATGAGAGTAATGGGAAACTTATGCATTGATTATTGACCATTTAATATACGTTATTGATTTAGAAATTCATAATTGTAACTACCAATCTATTGAGGATTGTATACCTTCTCCACTGGGAATATAGGATAGCCAAATAGATTTGTATTCTTTTTTTTATCAAGAACAATTAATGAGCATTTATGTGAAAAAGAGTAGCATAAAATTACAAAGGCAGAATAATGGACTGAATCCAAAGGGATTCTAATACCATAACATCCTGTTCTTCAATTACAAAATGTAAATTATCTTGGAAGAGTCATGGTCTGTGATGACTATATTTTCTTACAAATTTCCCAAGGATGAGAATACAAAAACTAAACATATCAAAAAAGAGTTTGTAGTTGTCCTGAGTTCCAAGTGTAGCATAGACTTCCTATTTTTTTTCTGAGTCTGAAAAACAAAATTGCTCCTAAACTAGATATTGAATATCAAAGAGAAATCACCATAGTTTTCATGAGTAACATGCAGAAGAACGAGTAAAAACCAGGAATAAGGAAGATAAGGCGAGCTAACAATGTCGCTCAGCAGCAGGTCCATGGACACTTTCTAGAGATTGTTCTTGCCCAATACGTGAACCTTTCTTCTTGCTCTTAAATATTATTTACTATGGATTTATAATAATCAAATCAAACCTTTACTGTCATGGAAGCCTAGGATACAACGCCCAATGTCTTCTTTGAGCCTCTCAACTTTTCCTTCAACGTCTGAGATATTGCAGTAGTTGTCCTTCGTTTTGGAATCCACATTTTTTATGCTCTTGGAAACATAATCTAGAGTTTCAGAGAGAGTTGAGATTCTCCCATTCATCAGACTATTATTGTTCTAAATTTCAGTGCTAATAGACTGCACTAGAGAGTACATTCTCGACATATCCTTTTCCATATCTGAGTTTACAGCCCTGATCAAACGGAGTTTCTCTTCCAATATTTCCATTTTGATAGCGGGACAAGGTCGGGGTACGAAAGGAGATGGGAGGAGGCTGAGACTGGAATGAAACATTCCAAGGATAAAAGATTAAGCTTTGAGAGATCACTTGAGAGGGTAGGAAAAGAAGAGCGTGAACGAGCACCAGAAGGGTCAAAATCTTGAGGATGGGAAAGTGATTTTTTGTAGAGGAGACAATTTAAAGGAGGATGGGGGTCAAGTTCAAGGATTGAGGATCCAACAACTAGGGAAGATGCTAGAGAAGGGGCATGAAACGAATCACCCATTACAGTTCGAGGCCAAAATTTCGTAGAGGAATGAAGGAAGACAAGGTAGAGATTCAAGGCAAGTCTGGAGTTAAGATAGGGTCAGTGGATAAACCCGTGTGAATGCATTAAATTAAGCGCGCGATCCTGGAGCCAAAAATGAGAACCCCTGGTTGGACGATTATGGGAAGTGAATGCATGCAGACGGTGGCTCTGAATGGAATTGGGAAAAATTCCACATTTAAGGGGGATGTAAATGTTCATACTTGGGATGGAGTGTCTAGAAGGAGAAGCTTCCCTAAGAGAATTCCTAGAAGGGTCAAGGAACCCAATAATGGTCGAGATTTTTCCCATTGCAAACAATGTAACCAAATTCTAGTTGCAACCCATTATTCGCCATTTGTCTTGGAAAATGATTGTTTGTTCGAAGAATGTGGAGGAAATTGATCTAGCATTGATATCTCTGACAAGATTTTTGAATATGTGACCAGTGCCTCTTTGTAGAGGGAGTTTTGTAATTCATTATGAGCTTTCGAGACTCTTTAATGACCATGAGAGAATATCCAAAAACTATTGGGTCTTTAATTCCAAGAGTGTTTACGATTTCCATCCCCTTGATTAATGCGAGCCACTCCACATAGTTGTTTGATTTCTTTCCTAATCCCCAAGCAAAATATTTCTGTCTATTCCCCCCAGGGTAAAAAATGACGCCTCCCGCACCTGCCAACCCAAACATAGATCTGTATTTTTAACTACCTTTGGATGTGCAAAAATGTTGATTGATTATTCGTGTGATATATGTTGTAGTTAATTGGGATATCACAAATCCTAAAGAGAGATTAAGAGGTGTTGAAAATATAGATTAGATTGGAAATTATTTAAAGATATTACGAGATTTACATTATGTGAAATTACTATTTAATTAAAGAAGGAGGGTTTGAAACTTATTGCTTGGAACTTAAGGTCAATATGGAAAATATATCTAATGCTTATGGGAATGATCTTTTGATGAAAATATAGTAGAATTGGATAAATACTTCAATGTGAAAAGAAAGTGAAACTAGCATTGAATGCACAATAAGAATTAACTTCGAGACGAAGTTTCCTTAATAGGGGGAGTATGTAATTCCCTTTTAGAGATAGGAAAAGTAAATGAATGAACTCATTCTGCAATATAAATAGATGTGGTGATTTGATACGAAATTATAATAGTTAGTGTCTCTGGGTAAAATGACATGGCAGGATTCATGTATGAGGATCTAATATCAAGGATGGATATAGACCCAACACTGCGACCTAAGAGGATGCATTGGAAATATATAGACAATGTCTTTACTTATTCTAGAACTTGGGACGAAGTTTCTTGAATTGGGGGTGTATGTAACACCCTATTTTTACCTTGACTTATGAGATTATTATGACTAATCTTTGAGTGCGTTCTATAACGAATGACCCGACTACTTCCGATTTTGAAATATAAATAAACTTTGTATGGACGTATTTCTTTATGGAATCTGGTTTAGGATGACCTAGACTTGTGTGAAGAAAGGAATTATTGATGAGATATGACCTAAGAAAGATTATCTGACATATTTTTGAGTAATTATGATTATGAAAATAATGCTGACATTTGGACAATTATGTATGCAGTTATATTATGATTTTAATTGTGAATGAAAAATCATGTAAATTTATCAGCAAGGGTTAAAGTTGTAGAATGTTTGACAAAAGTTATGTAGTATATACTCTGATGGCCTATAGAATGTGACAGGAAAGAAAGGTACATGGAATGCAAGAAAGCATCGAGATGCAAAAGACTCCAGTTGAGTCGACGACTATGGAAGGTGATATTAGTCTTGTATATAGCATGATTGAATTGCGATATGTTTGATGCAATGACATGCATGGACTCTGGATGAGTCGAAAAACCTCGACAGTTGAGGTTGATTGATGGTTTTGTTATAGTTGAAATATTATTTATGAGATTTGATGCATGGGATGTTTTATGTGCAGGTGATGGGATTGCAATTGCCAATCAATCCAAATCAGGTGATGTGGTTGAGAAATTACACCTGGAAGACTAGAAAATTGTACGGTGCGATGAAATTTGAATAGAGTGGGGAAAAATCTAGTTCATCAGATGCGTGTGTCGTGAGTTGGTCACTCACTGAGATTATTACAGGGGGGCGTGCAATAGGGATTTGGCCTTATTCCCAAGGAACCACCTGGCTCTTCCTAGGGTAGGAGAACCGAGGTAACATAGGCTCAGTTGTCATAACCAATTCCTTTCTCGTGGGAATTATCGAAAGGGCATGTTGGAAGCATAGTACCTTGATAATTCTGGTCGCGATGAGAATGCGACGGTAAACAACATATATTTTAATTAAGGGAAATAATAAATTGATCTTAAAGAACTTAAAAATAATAATATTATTAATAAAAAAATAAAAATGATAAATAAATAAATAACAATATTAAATAAAATAAAATGATAAATAAATAAATATAAATAAATACGCTGAAATCAAACTAAATTAAGAAATCAATTAACAGAGTAAATTAATGAACTTGAAGAAATCAGTTAATAGAGTAAATTAAGGAACTTGAACTAAAGTGAAACCCCAACTAATCAAAAAGGAATCAAAGAACTAAAGATATCTAACAAGTAACAAGTGGGTTGGTAAATAAAAATAAAATAATTAATTAATTCTAATAACTAAATAGTTGGACTTGCCATAGTTGGGAGCCCAAACCATTTGGGTGGCTCTGAGGCGACTGTGGAAGAGTGTGGTTCAATACAACGTAAGTGAGGTTGGGAGCCTCCCAGTAGTAGACTCGCATCGCACTTCCATTGCAGGCAAGGTTTGTTAGCCCCGTCGAGCTCGAGGGTCCTGGGGGAAGGAGAGTACCCGTAAGGGTATCATTGGAAGGAATCCGGTGGATCTGACACAATTGGAAATCCGACAACAATGATGACAATGAAGTGATGGCAAAACAACCTTTGGCCTTGTCCTCAAATGACAACGACTAGCAATATGAACATGTAAGTTATTTGAATTTGTTAAAATTTGCACATGAAAAATGGAATAGTTTAGTTCAAATGATGTATGTTGATTCGTGTACGTATATCATGACCTTCTGTAATTGCTTTAAGAAAAATATATATACTTAAACTTCTTTATCAGATTTAGAATTATTATATGCATCCATGTTAATTGTTTGAGTTAGACCCCGTGGAGGGTTGTTACACATGGTATTAGAGCGAGGTTCAAACACTTAGACTTAGGGCCTCGTATAAACACTAAAGCGTTGTACCTTATGACATAAACTTGATTTCTAAATCTACATCGAGTTTGTTTTGGGGAGGCACTAAAGACTTATGAGATGTATAGATCCCTATTAAAATCGTTTGAAAAAAAAACTGTGTTATATTTCGTTTTGATTTTGATTTGAATTTATAAGGGTAAATCCATTTTGTAAATCTGACTTTAAATTTATTTTGGGGGCAACCAAGTTATAGATAAATTCTATTTCTAGATCCTTTTAAATAGTTCTTTAAAGTTAATGAGTTATTGAATAAACTTGGATATAGATCGGTCATACAAACCAGTTTCAATCATTCGGCATTTATTTACTCCTTTAAATGCAATAATAATGAATCTGTTAGATCGCCAGATCAGAATAGGGTGAATAAATATCGAGTGGAGTCTTGTGAACCCAACGACGAAGCCCAGAGTCCAGCGCTGCACTCGAGCAATTAGTAGTCGAAACCCCATAATTATTGGCGAAAAGAACGCGTCACTTCCATCTCTGTTTCCGGTGTTATGTTCTATAATCTTATATATGTTTATCTCACTACTACTGGATCAAGCATGAGTATGCTTCTCACGGGCCTAGGATGTTATGACAAGGGCCTTTGCGACTGGATTATCTATGACTCTCGTTGAAATAGAGATTAACATTGAGTCTTGATGGCGTATAATCCATAGTTTTTCTCAAAATTACAATAACCTAGAAACGATCCATGGAACGGACCAATACTTAGGATCGAATCTTATGAGGCTCCTGATTCTTAGGCCCGTGTACTTTCTAGGGCTGGAGAGAGTGACGCCCTCTCATTATTTTTAATGGAGAAAACAAAGTTGCTTGCTAAAGCAAGATCTGTCAGAATAAAAGCTTTGAGCCAGAAACATTCTGGCGTCACTGCGTATTGAATATCAAGTATAGATCACAACTTATGCAACCCATATATATGTATGTATTTTTACTTAAGAGCTCGTAGATCTTACTATGGGCCCCCAACTCTGCGAATAAATCCTAATAGCATTCGAGGTTAGACAACTGATATGATATGAGGAGTCAGGTGACATCTATGAAGAGATAAGCAAAATCCACAGATAACAGATCCTTATGCGAAATTGTTTGCATACGTGTTCGGATCCCTAGGCTATGGAATTTGTCTTTGTCTCGATCGACATTTCCTCTCAAGCAGACTCGGTAGACTCTCGTTCATCCGATTGATGGTATTAGTGGGATGAGAATACCAATGTTTCTATACTCCACAACTCCTTCCGGCACACCCAGGTTTGTATTCCCGAGGATCTGCACCCTGCCATACTTCGGCCGTCGTGGACACACGATGAGGAACAAGTTCGTAGGTGTTGACAGACAAGCTACTCATAGAAGAGAACTAACAATTATGGGACTCTGCAATCCGAATTTCCAGCTGCCAAAGATGAGCAATTGCGTTGGGATATGGAGAGTGAGGCTCACATGTTGTATTTGATAACTATAAATTCTACAACCGACACACAACACTGACAATGTAGGTGGGCATGGAACACATGGCATATATCATCCCTAGCGACTCAGGAGAGTGTGTAGCTGCCGTTTACAATATCTAACCAATTGAGGCTTAGTTCCTAGAGCTTCCAACGAGTGTTAACTAAGTTAACCGTACCTTTATGATGGATTGACTATGCTTGTTTACAAATAAATTGATTGGGTTAATATTATCATCTGCTTGATTATTCCTTAAATCGCTCAATAAGGAAGGCTTATTATTAACCATTTCATTAGGGTTTGGATTATAAATAAACGTAGGATTTCCACTAACAGAGAACTTCCTTCTCTTCTGTCAGGATTTGGATACAATTAGAGGCCAGAATTCTGTATGACCGAGGCCATTCTCAACCAAGAATTGATCCAAATTTTTATCAATTAAAGACAATTGATATGGAATCAAAATTTTAATTATACCATGATAAAAAGATTACGATCCTGATTTCTTATGGTGATGTGTACAACATGCGCCATTTTTTCTAAGCTATTGAACATGAAACATGGTGAATTCAAATTGAATCCTTTGAATGCCATTAATAACCATATATGATAATAATGCACAGAGGAGAAACGACCATCATAGGTTATGTAATTGATGATCAATTGAGGCAATGACCGCCATTGGGGTTTAAGGTATTTTGCAGGGAACTTGAATTTGTCATTGAAATCTGTAGGCAAGTGTAGTAAAAATTGCTACCATTTGGTCTTATTTATTTCCCCTTGTTTGAACCACTTCTCTCAAGTTTGTGGTAATTTCGTTGCTTTGGCTACAAAGTCTTCTGAGATAACCAATCGTGAATCCCCAATTTGTGCAATGTTTTCCTTAAAGGATATGGAAAATCAATGAGTTACCTCAACATTATGTCCATCGAAAGTACTGAAAAATTATCCCCACCCGACTTTGTCAATCAAGGACGCAACCTCTGGTTCAATGTCGAGCAATTCACTATCATCTGGTTCAAACCTGCACAAGGGAGCCATTGTGGCTATACCAAACAGACCATCAAGGTAATAGTGATTACTAATGGAGATTGCGAACCAAGTTAACCTTTCTTCCTATAAAAGACCTACTTTCAACAACCCACACATCCAAAACATTGCCCATTTCATTCTAAGATCTGATAAACGAGGCATAATGGTGCAAAGAAGGAAATCATAATGGTTCACAGAGGATGAAATCATGATTCAGTACATGTATCATAAATAAAAAAGGGGTTCAAAAATTGTTTGATAGAGTGACTTGACACGATTATGATTTCACTGTACTGTAATCAACATGTGTCAAAAGACGTAATGATTCGTGTTTCATATCCAAACTAGGATACATACCACATGTTGCGTTCATATTTTTGATTTGCATGGAGGTTTATCATAGTTAGGATATAATTCAAATGGAAGTTTGATTATCGTTTAAGCATATGTTTAAGCATAGTTTGATTATTGTTTAAGCATTGAAGTTTGGAATTTTGATTTGCATGGATGATTTTAATGTTAGACATAGTTTTTCGGGTTTCAATATTTCAATATATAATGAATTAATATCAAACAATATATAAAACATGAAGTTTATCATTAATTATTTACCTAGCATTACAAATCAAACTTATCGAAACCTTGTTGATATTTATAAGGAGATCATGTTAAAAAATGAAAAATCATAGATGCCAATTCGATCTGGTTATAAGATAAGATTAGCAGGCCATAGATCAACTGAAAATAATTTGTTTTACACAATATATATAATTAAGAATTAATATGTACTAATAGAAAAATTGATTATCATTTAACAACTGTTAAATGAAAGATGAAATCAACATGCTTGCGAAGATATATGCTTTGAGCAATTGGAGTTTTGAAATTGAGAGTACCTTCAGAATCATAAATTATGAAGGCACTCTCAATAATGTCTTGAAGAATTTATTAAGAGAAAACTGATATCAATTTTAGTAACAATAAACATAATAAAAGTGAGAAGTTTGTTGGAAGCCAAGAAATGGCGACATACCTAGGCGAACCATTTATCTCTGTTTATTTTTCTATAAACAATGAAGTATGATACAATCTTAGACCTACTTTTGAAAAATAAGATATTCTCAATATGATATAAACCCATGTTTAATGATTTTCATAATCTCAAATACCTTCTAGATCTTCTTTAATGCCATTTAATAAATATTTTTGTTTGTAGATAAACCAAGTAAGATTGCTTCGTCAAAACTAAGTACTCAAAATAAAAAATAATCCAAACCATAAGTATAAAGATTTAACTATTTACTTCCATAAAAATATCCGAAATCTGCCCCATCTATTGAAATGATTTATTTCCTATTTTTTCTTTTCTTTTTCTTTATGTATAATTAATTTAAGTTTTATGAAATCAGAAATCACTGCCCTAGATTGGTAACCAAAAAATAATGTCACTCACGGATATCAATAGAGATGAATCAACTGGTTCATTACTGAGACCTCCTATCTCTTGATCATAAGACTAAGAGCCACTACCACAGCCTGATAACTGAATTTAGGTAATGTCATACTAAAGATATTCATGATCCTGGGCGGATCGGCTCATCACTGAGACCTTCCATTTTTAATTTCATAAAACAAAAATTCAAAATGGAACAGATCAAGACACTTTCAGAGTGTAAATGAGTTTAAAGATGACTGATCGTCCAAATTCATAAGGATTTTCCAAGTACTAGGCTTGGATAAGGTAACTCACCCGTTATCCATACTATAATAATAATAAAACAAACTGTAGAAGGTCACTCTTAACTGTAATTACAAAAATTGAAATTTTAACAGATTCATTTCATATTTAAGACAATCTGATTAAACGAAGCAAGAGGAAAGACTATACTTGACCTTAATTGCTTAGAGTAAATAAACAAACTGAAATTCAATCCATAAGGGTTTATTTATTTAGAAACTCCTCCAATACAAGATTGCAAGATTCACAAATGGTTAATGCAAAATATATATATATATATATATATATATATATATATATATTAGGAGAATAAATACCATTAGATAATATTTACAATTATTTACATATGAGATGAGTTTTTTAGAAAACAAAACATAAAACTGAACTATAATAAAAGATACCCTAATGATTTTCAGAATTATGATGAAATTGGAACAAAAAGAAAGAATGTACAAATATTAACAAACTATTTACAGATTCAAAGATTTAGTGGAAATTAGTGAAATTATTTCTTAAGAATTATCCTGTTAACTGAAAAGGTTTCAGACTGACCTTCCAAGGTTTGAAGTCGAAAGGTACTTGGACCCATTTTTTCTTCAATGATATATGGTCCCAACCAAATACGCTCAAATTTCTTATGTTCACCTTTAACTTCGTGAGATTTGTTCCATTTAAGAACTAAATCACCAACTTGTAAATCTCTATTGGAGACCGAGGCTTGATCAAACCAAGATTTTACAATTTGTTAGTGTTTTTCAAAGTGTTGTTTAGCTTTCTCTCTATCCTTCTCTAATTTAATTAGAGCATTGATTATCTTCTCCATAGCAAAGCAATTTGCATCTTGGATGAACTGTGCTAGCTGTAAAGAAGGTAGGAAAATATTAGGAGGCATAATAGCTTCAATACCGTAAACTAAAAAGAAAGGTGAATTTCCAATTGAATATTTCAGTGTAACTCTGTCTTCCCAAATTGCATTATGTAAAGTAGTGTGTCAATTTCGAAAATGAGTGGCAATAGTTTTCTTTAGAATCTTTAGTAAGTTTTTGTTAATAGATTCAACCAAACCATTACCCAAAGGATAATAACTTGCAAGTACCCGACTCTATTTCGTTTCTCCAAAGTAAATTATGTTGATTCAACAGAAGAAATGTAAGAAGCATTATAAAAAAAAAGAGACTCAGGTACACCAAACTGAGCAATAATAAAAGATTCTAAGAAAAGAACAACTTGACTTGTGTTTACTACACGCAAAGGTTCAAATTCTTCCCATCGGGTAAAGTAATATGTTGCAGTAATAACATATTTATGTTGCATGGATGACAAAGGGTTTATTGGACCTACTATATCGAGACCCCATTGTTGAAATGGCCTTTCCACCGAAACTGGTTGTAGTCACAAATGCAGGTTTTTTAACTTTTCCTGCAGCTGTTTGACAATATTGACATTTCCTAGCGTATTCCTATGAATCTCGGAATAAATTAGGCCAATAATAGCCAGCTCTTAACATTTTATGTGCAGTAATTTCCCCTCCAAAATGACCACCTGTTGGACTAGAGTGTAACTCCTTTAAAATTGTTTCGATTTCATCCTTATCTAGACAACACAATAATACCACATTTGAGTCTTTTTCCGAAAGGTTTTCCCCATTTCCTCGGTTTATTGAGCATTTTATTTTTTGCATTAGATTGTATGGGTGACATTTGGTCTTAGTTTTCATACCCTAGGTTTTCCAAGTTTGGATTAAGGGGGGGGGGGGTGTTAGGATTATTATAATCACCCCTTGTCCACCATAGTCTAAATGTGATTTTCCTAGCTTACGAGTATGTTTCCACTTCATTAGTTCCATCGGGGACTTATCTGGGGCCCACCTACCACCTGATGTGCCAGTTTGCATGAGTTTTGGAGCTCTAGAGGTTAAACCCTATAATTTAGGAACCCACGCTAAGTCATGTGAGTATCACCATTAGTCCACCCTAGTCTATGTTGAGTTATGCTTCGATGGGCATCGATTAGTTCAATTTCAACTATCCTAGTGCTAGATGGGTCCCACTTCTCCTAGAGAGACTACAAGTACATATTACATGATGTTACACTGGGGACTATTTCCTGGACTTACAACGAAGGTTGTACCTCATGGTCTAGACACAATTTAGACATCTCGTAAATGGGTAACACACATTCAGCATGGGGGTGCAACAACATACAATGCTAATATACATAAGAATATCTTCTGAAGTTAAAAATACATTAACACTCCCTCTTAACTAGGAAGGTATTCTCTCTCTACATAGTCATCAACACATATGGTCAAGTATTCATCGCATCGTCATCATCACAGAGTCATAGAGTCTTCATCATAATTGATGTCATCATCTTCTTACTATAATTTGATCATTGTCCCATACTATCTATCATCAAAAGTTTCTACAGTGCCATCCATTTTGCATGTTGGATGTGGGCATAGACCTATGCCAGGTCTTGATCACAACTTGAGCAAGCCTTCACGTAGAATCTGTCAAGGATCTTCTTCACATTGCCACAACAATATCTTGTGTTTTCTCCCTTCATCTCGTTGTATCGTGTAGGTACACTCCAGGACCTTCTTTACATTGCCACTGCAATAACCTGTGTTTCCTACTATCATCTCATCGGATCCAGATCGTCTCTTTTGTCTTGCAAAAAAACAACAACAAAGCACACAGAGCATAACACAGATGCATACCACCTTAGTTCTATCAACATAGGAACATGTCAGGATGTCACCAAGACAATATTACATCTACGACTATGTGAGAACCTTCAAGGACCACAACTCAGTGCATTACGTCTCTGAACGATCAACCTTCGTTATATCAGTAGAACCACCTAGGTTCACCTCTTATGCTTAATGAAATTATCATCTTGACATGGGAACTTCATATACCTTATATATATGGTAGGACTAATTATGACCCAACAACCACCAATACCTTTTTACATTCTTCTAGTCAACCTCAAGGGATTACATCTGAACAACATGCATTCAGGATATTTTCTGTTCAGATAACCTTCAGAACATATTATGTCCAAGTAACCTGCGTACCATGCCAGGAATCAATATTTACACTGAGACAACCCAAGATACATATTACATCCGAATAACCTGCATACCACTCCAGGGATCAATATTTACATCCGGATAACCCGTCACATGACTGATTACATATGAGAAACCTGATACACTAGTATGTTTCCCACTCTGACAACCTGTCTCATTTCCCATGTGAGACATCATGCATAAGCTATTTCTAGCATAGAGAACATCACGACTGATTACATCCAAGGATAACCTTCGAGCTTTGCCAGGACTTATCCAAGGATAACCTACAAGACTAATTACGTCTGAGCAACCTACGAGCTTCGCTAGGATGTTACGCTCAGACAACCTATCTTCTCTAGCTATGCTAGAAGTCTCATTCTAGATGACACCATGTCTTCTCTGAAGTACTCGAGCTTCACTTTGGATATTTGTAGCATACAATCACATCATGATTGATTACGTTTAAGGAAAACCTGCAAGCTTCACCAGGACTGATTACATTTGAGGAAAACCTACAGGACTGATTATGTCTGAGCAACCTATGAAATTCACCAGGATGTTATGCTCAGACAACCTGCCTCACTAGCTATGCTAGAACTCATCACTCCCTCTTTCAATAGGTCTCGATTTGAATCACATACTGGATTTTCACTGCTCCTCTCTGCATCATACAAAAAATGAAAGTCAGATCAATCAAATCAAGAAGTATATTTCAAAGGAAACACACTACCTCACAAATAACTGAGCAAGTGGAAACATATTTTTCCTTGGATGTACTCATCCCCATGCAGGACTGCATCCTTCCAAACTAGTAGACCATACTAGATCTCAAACTGAAGGAACAACCCAAAGTGCTCTTCTTCTCAGTGGTGCTACCTACCCAATCTGAAGCAACATAACCGTGCAGGTTAGTCTTATAATTCATATCATAATTGAGCCAATACTCAACTATACCCTTTAGGTACCTCACTACATGCTTTGCAAGAACCAGGTGAGCATGTCTCAGATCCATTAGGAACTGGTTCAGGTTTTTCACAGCAAAGCATATGTCTGGGCTTGTATTCATCAGGCACATGAATGAGACAAACAACCGACGATACATCATGGCATCAACTAACTCTGATGAAGCATTACACAAAATATTCAAGTTTGATGCCATAGGCGTGGCTATCACGTTGTGGTCCAGTATTCAAAATTTCTTCAGAATCTTCACTGTATAATTTCCTTGATGAAGGAAAATCCCATTTGCATTCTTCCACACCTCCATGCCTAAGATGTAGTGCATCATCCCTAGGTCTTTCATCTCGAACTTTGTAGCAAGTCTCCTTCTTGCATCTTTCAATGAGTTCCTCTTCTCCTATTAGGAACAAGCCATCGACATGTAATAGGAGCATCAATGGTCTTCCTACTTCAACATTCAGGCAAAGGTTGGGATCTTCTTTACTCTCAGTAAATCCTAGGGCCATTAGTAAATTTCCCATCCTGGCATACCATGTTGAACATGAGGATCTTCTGCAGTCACTCCCTCTAAAGCAGAGCATCATTCTTCCTCTGCATTTCATACTCTATGTATTACAACATTTTGTATTGGAGTGACAAGTATATTCCTCTACTACTAATATTCTATGTATCCATCTACTGGATACCAAAATCCTTTATCTTGAACTTTTTTGAAAATTTCTTCTCGCACCCATCTGTGAGATTTTCATACTCTATAGGATTTCATACTCAACCTTGTAGCAAAGGTTAATAACTTCATCACTCTAGGTGATCTTCAAGATCCTCATGTAATTGTATGTGCTATCCCATGGGTGCCTTATGATCTCGTACAAGGCCTTCTTTAATTTTCACACATGAGTTTGCCTGTCATGTGCCTCAGAACCCATTGCCTTCTCTACGTATACTTCCTACTTGACTACACCATTCAAGAATGTTGTCTTGATGTCAGCTAGTGTATCTCCCATCTCATACCTGCATGTAGGGATCTATTGAAGTGTACCTCATCACTGGTGCAAATGTCTCCTCGTAGTCTATGCCTTCTTTCTGTGAGAATCCTCGTGCAACAAATATTGCCTTGTATCCCATGATGTCGCCATCTACTGCATGCTAGATCTTGTAGATCCATATGGAATACACTACGGACTTCCCTTCAGGTCTTGGCACCACATCCTAGACATCATTCCTCTTGATCAATCGGTATTCTTTGATCATAGTCTCATTGGAGTGTGTCTGAGGCCTCTTGCTTTCTTTGGAAATCTCACTAGAGGAAATTTCAGGTCTAAAATTAGCCTTATAAGAAAATGAGCCAACAATTAGTTCTTGTGAGTTGGAATTCAAGAACCAATAGAATTTCAATAAAATGAGTCAACCATAATGGTTGACTTGACATATTTGTCATAAAAAATACTACTTTTTTGGTTCATATTTTCAACATATCTCCTTGTGTTTTTAATCAAATTTCGAATGAGACGACTGGTTGGATACATAATTAAATTCCAAATCCAACGAGTACCCACACTGCATACTTTTGACACACCCAGTGCCTCAAAAACAAGAAATACCTGAAAAAACATGATGATGACATCATCATCACGTTTTTTCAGGTATTTCTTATTTTTGAGGCACCGAGGTATGTTAAAAGTATGCAGTGTGGGTACTCGTTGGATGCAGAATTAAATTTTGCATCCAACGAGTCCTCTCGTTCAAATTTTGAGTAAAAACACAGGGAGATATGTCAAAAATACGAACGAAAAAAAGTAGTTTTTTTCTTTCTTCCTCCAAAATTAATAAATATTATTTTATTATTTTCCTTAGGAGGCCCACTTTAGACCTCAAAATTTCTCTAATGTGTCATATTATTCTTCATCTTGTATTATTTCTTGTGCCCAAGGTTCTCTTCATATCTCGAGGTGGATTTATCATTCTCTTTATAGTTTCTGAAGCTCTTTCTTTCGCCACGATGTCTCTGATTCGACAAGATTCAGGTTCATCTTTTGAACTGTCGTTACTTTCAGTTCCATGATTAGAAACATCTCATAGTTTCCAAAACATATTAATAGTGACAAATATATGTCACATATCCATGCGACTATTTTAGCCAATGCTACAACATTCATCCATATCCTGTGCAAATATAGTAACTTATAGATGCATTCTACCCCAATTTTATTAAGAGTGTGTACTACTCCTAATATGCCAACAAAGAGGTTTCAATCTAGATAAGTGGCAATTGAATGTTGTACAACATCATTGACTTATTACCCATGATGTGCAATTCAGTAGTATAAATGCAAATACTCAAACATGCATAACACATCAACTGAATATAAAAAAGTGCACAACCAAACAATATCCTGAAATGACAATTGGAAACTTATCTTTATTTTTTTGGTGGGTAGACTCCTTCTTGAGCCTTCAGCTTCATCATCTTCTTCATTCACAACTGCATCATTTCTTATCCAAATGCTAAGATGGATACGAGGTTATTCAAGAGTTGAGTCCTTCGTATTCCTCATCGCTTGAAGGATCTTCTTTGAATCGTGAGAGCTTAATCTTCAGTTGCTCCAATTTTCTCTTTTCTTATTATGAGTCGAGCTTCTTATTGTATGCACTCTTCCTAGAGTCTGCTGAAGGTAATCAACTTCATTCTGGCACACATTCCTTGAATGAATGAATCCCATGATCTTGGGAGACCAGTTAAGGTGGTTATAACACTCTCTTATTCTTCTTCGATTGCTTCGTCATAGCATCAAACACTTCCTTTTGGTGTATACAAGGATGACACATGAGGGATGAGATGATCTTTAATAGAATCTGCAATGATTCTCTTGGCTCTAGCCTTATCCTCATTTCCCTCATGATCTTAGAACTTCCTTTCTAAAATATTGATCCAAGTCATTTTCTTCAAGGATCACGAAGATCCTATACTTCCATACTTGGAAGTTGTCAGTTTCATCAAGCTTGTCATCAAGCTGGGTGTGATTAGTCATTTTGAAATGAGAACTTCAAATGTTAATAGCATATATTTATATCTTACTGATTTGAGGTGTCCGGCCAGAGTTGGCTGATCTACAGTTTGTCAGAGAAACCCTAATTTTTCAAACTTGGAGGTTCAACATTTTGATTGGATAGAAATATGGGCCTCATCAAGGAAAGCTATCCAATGTACTTGTTTGTTTGTTTTTTTTTTTCTTTCCTGAAAACGGTGGTGGGAAGCTTCCAGAACAGGAATCCATTAAGAGAATTTTGAGGCAAAAAATGAGCCCTCAAACAAAAAATGTACTATTAAAATCAACTTTTTAAGAACCAATCACAATCTAGATAATGACATCATCTATAATAGTTGAGTTGGCATTATTTGAGTTAACGTTGCTTATTTGTTATATTCTAAAATGTTGATCAAAATCTATGGTTAACCATGTTAGTCTACAAGTACTTTTACGCCTAGATTAAAGTACTAATGTCTTTTCACACATGTTCAATAAAATATATTATTACTTTTACACCTAGAGTAATACTAATGTCTTTTTACATTTTTTCAATAAAATATATTATTGTCCCTTCATATATTTTGAAAAAAGACAACATATGTCTTTTCACTTAATATGCATGTCTTTACACAATTTTCAATATATGTTATATTTATCCATTTTTTCTTAATATTAGAAATATATTTTCTTACACATTTTACTTATGCATATATGATATATTCATCTATTTTTATTCATCTCAAAAATATTATATAATTATATATTTATAATTGAACTTTATTTTATTTGTTATTTTTAAAAAGTATTATTAACTTTTCTCATACTTTTAAAATATTTTATTATTAGATTGTATAAAAAAATTTACAATAAAAAACATTAAAAAAAATATATTAAAAAAACCCAATTTAAAAGCCAACTTTCAAAAAACTAAATCCTAAACAAAAACATCATAAAATATAATATTCTATCAAATTATAGTACACTTAATTAAAAACTACAAAACATTAATTTATACAAAATATTAAAATCAAAGTTTAAAATATTAAATATTAACTTATTTAATTGCATTAAAAATCAATATTTTAAAAAATTATATTACAATGAATTAATTAAAAGCTAAGAAAAACTCACAAAATTATATTACAATGAATTAATTAAAAATCTAAAAAAACGCAAATTCTAAATTATTAAAATCAAATTTTAAAGATTAAATTTAAGTATAGAATATATGTGCTAACCTATATTAAAATAAAAAATTATTAAAATGAAAATTTAAATTTTTAAAATTTAGAATGTATAATGAATATATTAATATGGGGACAGGGATGTAGGTCAATTGACAACTGCACGTTATGTTAAGGCATATAGGATGTTAAGTAAGTCAACGGTTCGAGTCTCGATGAAATGTGCGCGAAAGTTGAGCCCATAGTTCTTCGTGCCTAGGGGTTATACTGAAGCCGTCATATCGATCTCGTATCAGGTGAGTACGAAACTGACATCGTTGTTGATTCCACACACACACCCACACATATATATTAAATTTAGAGTATATACTGAATATGTTAAAATATTTCTATATATTTTAAAATGTAGAAAAAAAAAGTGGTTAATTTATTAATATAGAAAAAAAACATAAATTGGTTTAATGATTTTTTATACAAATCATAAACATCCTATTTTATGAGAATTTTTAACTAAATTAACTCATTATAAAAACACATAAATTGATTTAATAAGAAAATAAACAATTTAAATTAAAAAAATACATATATATTTATTATTTTAAATTTTAATTTTCAAATAATGGGTTAAGCATATTAGATGCAAATTTTATTAAGAACCTAA
This sequence comes from Pseudotsuga menziesii, assembly GCA_001517045.1. NCBI lineage: Eukaryota > Viridiplantae > Streptophyta > Pinopsida > Pinales > Pinaceae > Pseudotsuga > Pseudotsuga menziesii. The sequence goes on from LPNX011013287.1 coordinate 291,380, forward strand.
AAAAGATAAGTTATAATAAAAAATTAAAAAGAGACGTTATCTTAAATTTTAATTTTCAAACACTGAATTAATTATATCATAAAAATACATAAATTATATAAAGAAACAAAAGAACATAAGATATAATAAAAAATTAAGAAAATATATATACCTTCTTATTTTAAATTTCAATTTTCAATGTGTGGTTGGAGAAAATTTGAAAATTTTGATGTTTTTCTATTTTGTATTAATTTATTGTATTTTCATTGTGTCTATATTTTATTATTACAACATATTTGATTGTATTTTCATTTTGTTTATATTTTATTATCAAAAGTGATCTCCAACTTCAAGGACATGAATGCATCTAAGTATTACATATTTTTTGTAAATTAAAATTAGCTTTTAGTCACTTCAATATAGCATTTTTTATTATTTTTGTTTCTAGTATGTAACTCAACCATGGTTGTCTAAATTGTACATTTAATGTCGTGGAAATGTGAGTTGTCAAGTATACCTTCCTTATAAAATGTCTACTTCATAATATTTTAATATATTCTTTATGAGGCCCATTTTTTTATCTCAAAACTCCCCTAATGCATAGTTTTTCAATTTCTTCTACATAATTGTCTGAAATTGATTCTTTTGTATCTTCGACGTTTCGGCTCCTTACAGTCTGAAACTTATCACTGAGATAACCTGATATTTCTTCTTTCTAACCCCACATGTTAGAGCAGAAATGGATTCTCCAAGTGGGACTTATGTTGTGTTTCCCAAGGTGATTGTTTTGGGGTTGTTCATCATACAGAACTTTTACGAACATCCACATGTCACTGTTTCACATTTTGTGTCTGAAAAGAGTAGCAAAGAAACTACAGTCTGTGCAATACCTAAAACATCTTACAAAATTTTGTTTCAACCTTCCTATCTTGAGATATAGAAAATCTCCCCAGGTCACATGTTTATGACTGTATTCTAGAGGAGTATGGAACCCTGATTTGGAGGAACCATATCTCCTGAATTATAGAGAATATGAGGCTACAACTTTTACAAAAGGTACATCAATAATGTCTCTTCGGTCTGTAAACGTTTTGGCTTCTGAGACTTCTCCAATATCGCATTAAACGAAAGTACTAGGATGACTAAATTCAGTCTTCTAGGGTTTTTAGACATGAAACCCTAATTTCTATTAGTTGGCATTGTAGTTGTATTTAGGTTGCACAGTGAAACTCATCTGATTCAGAAACTACTACCACCAAAATATGCGCCCTAATGAGGAGAGTTATCCTATCCCTCTTTGCTCGATGATCTATGGAGAGAACACATTCAACTAGGAAGCCATAGTTCTTGCAGCTACACAGTGCCTTCTTTTAGAGAGGATCTGATACCATGTTATCTTTTCTTAAGATGTGATTAGATTATCTAGGATCTTTATCTGAAAGAATAACAAGTAAATCAAGATGCATAAGATGTAAAATATATACAAGAAACAAATATTTTCACCGAGGAATCCATAAAGGAGAAAACCCAACAAACTTCTTCAAAATCGTAATATGATCGAAAGCAGTAATAAGAAATGTTGAGCAGCTATATTTCTCTCCTCCTTTGATTCTCTCTCTCTCTCTCTCTCATGTGCATTAGAGAGTGTGTGTGGTATGTATAAATTAGGGAGAGCGCCTCCCTATTTATACCATTTCAAGTCACTTACCAAATATAACATTCAAGCCTACATGTCATCTGACATGGGGCCCACTACTCCTAGAGAGATTACAAGTACATATTGCATGATGTTACACTGGGGACTATTTCCCCAGCTTACAATGAAGGTTGTACCTCAAGGTCTAGACACAATTTAGACATCCTGTAAAGGGGTAACACAGATCCCTAATGGGGGTACAACAACATACAATGATAATATACATCATAATATCTTCCAAACTGTTACAGCTGCAATGATTTCCAAAATTTCTAAAAAAATTGGGACCCTCCTTTTAAATGTTGTTTTGCTTAGTTTGTTGGGATTGCTTGACTTTACTGCAATTTTGATTTTTGAGGATGATTGTTGAATGAATATCTCTTATGCTGATGTTGCCTTTTGGTTTAAAGTATGGCTTATGGTGATTTCTTATCTCACTGTCAGAACTTGTTGGAGTTATAAATCGGGGCTTTAGTGAACTACGCAATCGCAGTTGCGGAGGTTCAGCGGACTAACGGCCCGATCCATAGCTCTATCTTCCGCCGATGCGCTCTCATTTCTATTTTTATTGTTGGCGTTTTTTGTTTGAAAACCGTCGGAGCATTAGGGCTTGGTAGTGCCGCTGTCGTGAATGGAGGGTTGTAAGCACCGCGACGAAAAAACTTTTACTTTTGCCGATCCCATGTTTTTTGCATTTTTTTTATTATCGCTGGCGGCGCTGTGTTTGGAATTTTGAATTAGGGGTTAGTTTGTTTTTCGATCACCATTTTTTTGTTTTCACAAGAGCCTGAGACATTTTGTTTTCTGCTATTGCAGCTCCGGAGCGGACTAAACCTTCGCTCTACAATTTCCTCTCGTCGATGATCGATTTTTCGCCGATGGCTCGCTTAGGGTTTGGTTTTATTTTTTTCGACTTTGACTGGTCTGCATAACTTTTAGCATCTTCATCGCCTGCCGTTGCAGCTCATTGGCAGGTTGGACACCGATACCTTAGTTGTCCCGCCGTCCGATTTGCGGTATATTTTTTTTTGCCGATTGTTCTTCACCAGGATATATATATATATATATATATATATATATATATATATATATATGTGTGGGACTGGGCGTTATTCTATTATTATTCCTGTGAACTCGTGCCTGCGCTGTCCTTGTCATTTCGAACTGGGCGTTGTACCTAGCTGTCATGAGCTCGTTCGTGGTTGGCGTCACCGTGGAAGCTTTCAGATTCTCCTTGTCGACTGCACAGCTCATTGCTAGGTAGGCCAACCATGATTTCTCCCAGTCTTGTGAGTTTTTGGAACTAGGGCTTCGTCTTTGGGTTAGGTTTTCCCGCCGTGGTAGATGGGCACTCATGGTTACTCGTTGGATGCGGAATTTAATTCCGAGTGGGTACTCGTTGGATGCAGAATTTAATTTCGCATCCAACGAGCTCTCCCGATCGAAATTTGAGTAAAAACATGGGGAGATATGTCAAAAATACAAACAAAAAAAATAGTTTTTTTTATGATACCTATCGCCAAATTTATATTAAAAAAATGTTTAAGACCTATACGGTATTTCAAATTTAAAACAATTTCATTGGATAACACATGATGACATGGAATTTGAATCAAAGTTAAAAGACCCATTTTGAGTTGAAAATTCCTCTAATAGGCTAGTTATTACAGTGCTTAATTTAAATTGATAGAAGTTTATTTTTTATTTTTTATTTTTTTTATATAAGAAGAAGAAGATTGTAAATTTGAAAAAAAGAACAAATAGAGACAGACACACAAACATAGAGATATAGAAAAGAGAAGTGGAGAGAAGAAGAAGGAAAAACTCCGTGAAGAGTTCGAAGCTCAAGCTTCTGTGTTTTGTGAAAGTGTTGAGAGCCAAAGCTCTGTAAAAGGTAATGGCTTATTGGTAAATTTCTAAGTTTGTATTTATGGCTGTAGTTCTTTGTTATGCTGCAACAAGATATATAAATCCATAGATTATGGTTTAATGCAAGATTTATTTAGCCACACATCTTCTATAGATTTACCTGAGTGAATGCTGTTTACATTTACCATTTAGTGAAAGACACAAAGAATCCATATTTATTTCACCGCCTAAAAGTTCTAGTTTTTATTTGCAGAAGTGTTCGACACAAGTCTTATTTAATATTTGGTTTTATGAAATTGTGAGTGAGTCCTAATAGTAACCGCCGATGGAAAAGTGTTTTTCATATCATAAGTCTTTTATACTAAGAAATATCTCTTTTATAAAGTTAGAAAAAAATTCATCGCAACCTAAATCCTGTCGCAATAAAAGCCACGGATAACAGATCCTTATGCGAAATTGTTTGCATACCTGTTAGGATCCCTAGGCTATGGAATTTGTTACGTGTCACCAAGGAGTTTTGATAACGTCAATGATGTAAAGGAAATGAGATTATTAAATTACCGAATCTATATTGGAAGCTTTAAATTTGAGATGACATATGATAAGTGTTGCTTCAAGATACACATATTAGACTATGGCAGTAGATGGGATTTGTGTCGAAAAAGTAAAATAGTATGGATTATATTTTTTGAAATAAATTGAAGATGATCATTAGTTTCACTTTTTATAATGATTTGGTTCACATATATATTATATATTTATAATGGAAATGATTGGGATCATGTATTTGTTTACTAATGGATGGATTATAATTATGCGTTATGACTTTTACAGATCAAGGATTATACATAGTCGCATTATCAAATTCCAATCCTCGTTGTAATGGATAGAAGTGGTGTATAACTAGAAGGAATCGTAGGTATTAAAGTTTAAATATATTGTAAGACTTTATATGGTAAACAATTGTTCAAAGAGGATCATATGTATATTATAATATATTTGTTGTTTAAAAGAGACTTCATACATGGTATTTGATTTCTCACAAGAGGTATATATATATATATATATATATTCGCTATCCAAAAAGAATTATATTATATATATTTATATATTTTTATAATATATTTGCTATCCAAAAAGAATTATATCTAAGATATGTGAGTGGTAAAGAAAATCATATAAATATAACATAGTTAATGGAAAGAAAAAATGGGTGTGAGACATAGTTAGAGGATCATATGTATATTATAATATATTTGTTGTTTAAAAGAGACTTCATACATGGTATTAGATTTCTCATAAGAGGTATATATATATATATTCGCTATCCAAAAAGAATTATATTATATATATTTATATATTTTTATAATATATTTGCTATCCAAAAATAATTATATCTAAGATATGTGAGTGGTAAAGAAAATCATATAAATATAACATAGTTAATGGAAAGAAAAAATGGGTGTGAGGTTTGGGGTTGCAGCATCTCTAGAGAATCTTGGAGAAAGATCGAACAAATCCAGAAGCGTTTTATAACTTACAACCTCAAAATAAAAAACAATACACCCTATCTTATTCTCCTTATAGAAGTGGGTCTTTCCCCCATCGAGAGCCTAGCCATGACTAGACTCCTGTTGTACAAGAACAAAATCAATAACATGGGAGACCATAGACTCCCTAAGTTAGCTTTAAACTCCAGCCAAAATCACCTAAGGCTCAAGCGTGGGTGGTATAAAGATACCAGGTCTTGGTTAAATCACTGGAAGATCGATGAAAATGTTGCATTGCAAAATATTAATAACATTAAAAATCTAATTGCTTCTAAGTTAAAAGAAAAATTGTGGTGTGAGAAAGATTTAGAGGCCAAAAGAAAATTAAGATATTATAAGGAGGTCATCAACCCTACTCTTGAAGATCAAAACTATCTCTCTGTTTTAATCAGTCCTAAGAAAAAAATTAATATAGCTAAGATAAGAACGAACTCGCATGAGCTCCATAGCAAAACTGGACGTTGGACAGTCCCTAAAACTCCCTGGGTAGAAAGGATCTGCCACCTTTGTGAGAGTAAGAACATTGAAGATGAAAATCACTTCCTCTTAGAGTGCCCTGCATACACCCACATTAGATCCCAGTTTCATAATCTTTGTTGCAATACCGACATTCCTAGCCTTTTAGCTTATCAAAATTATAGTAAGCTCAGGACGCTTCTCTCCAAGCTCTTTGAGCATAGAAATATAACTTTAAAACAAACTAATTAATTTTCTTCTTCAAGGTCTGATAGACCAAATTTTGGTCTCAGGGGACGTTAACCATCATCATCATCATCAATAAGATATACTACTAGTAAAAAAAATCATATAAATATAACATAACATAGTTAATGGAAGGAGAAAAAGAATTAGTGTACATATAATATGATTGTCATTAAAAAATATATATATCACATATTTGTTGAAATTATATAAATGTGTATATATAATTTTTTAAAATAAAATTATATATTTATAACATATTATCATTATTATAATATGTCCGTTGGTAAAAATTATACATGATATATAAAAAGAATGTATCATAACTTATTCGTTGTTTAAAGGAGAGTGATATATAGGTTGTCCTTTGTTTAAAGGAAAGTAATATCTTATATGTTGTTTGAAAATAATTTTTCTATATAAGAATAAGTGTTGTTACTTTTCATATTTTTAGAAAATAAATTTGTGAGTTTAGATCAAAGAGATATACATATATATGTCAAACATATATCTATATAATTGTAGTGTTTATTCCATTATATATATAGTATTTATTAGGGGAAAGAGGATAATACTATTGACAATTGCTTATCGCTGAGAATTCGATATAAAGTTGAGAGGGTCAAATGGATTCAGAATAGAGAAAAAGAGATATAAGTGTAACTAGTGTGATAAGCTGCACTTAATTTCATAACATGATGATATGCTATTAAAAAAAAAGATAAACAAGATTTAGATTTGTATACAATGGAATTATGTATATAAGAATGTAAGGAATTGTGATTGAACACGTGGAATTATACACGTGTTATTGTATTATTATTATATATATAAAGTCTAAAAGAGATGGACTAGACGAATATACATATAGTATTCTCGCTGATGAATGGAATTGAAGTGTATATATATATAGTACATAGGTTTATGTGAATTATAAATTCTAGCTGGAATAATTATAATTCAAAAGTTAAAGGAGAGAATGAGAATATGTCTTAGTTGTTTCACAATTTAATTCCTTATGTAAATCATATAGGGATGGTAATAGAAGTCATAATTACACCTACGAGGCTCATGCCAGAATAGTGTGTACCTATATTAGTACTCATGAATAAAAAATGTTTAGATATTCTTATGAATTGAGTAATACAATTATACTCTACATCTTCATGGATGGAAAATATTGTAATTAAAAAATATATATGTATATAAGTCTTGGACTCGTGTTTGTATTTTGAAAGAAATAAAATTATTTAGTCCCATGAAACACATGCCTCCAATGAGTAGATTGGTTATGCATAGATAGCTGACAAAGGATAGTTATGCCATTTAAGGTTGAAGTTACATTTTATGACTATTCTATTAAACAAGTATTCTTAAAGAGAGTTAGCAAAATGGATAACGAAGTGAAAGTTATTTCCTTACTAGGTATGTATTATATGAATATTATAATGGATAATGAAGTGGTAATTGTTCCTTTACAATGTGAATAATATATCAATAACGAAATATATGTTACTTCATTATGTAATGGATAATGAAGTAGGAGATATTCCCTTACAAAGTTAATGTTATATGATTAATGATGTTATTTTCCTTACAAAGTAAATAGTTGTGTACATTTTTCATATAGCACCTATCCTTATAAAGTAACCTTACCACTTGAAGTTTGTCTTAGTTAAAGACAAACAATATAAGTTATGCCATTTAAGGTTGAAGTTACATTTTATGACTATTCTATAAAACGAGTATTCTTAAAGAGAGTTAACAAAATGGATAACGAAGTGAAATTTATTTCCTTACAAGGTATGCATTATATGAATATTATAATGGATAATGAAGTCGTAATTGTTCCTTTACAAAGTGAATAATATATGAATAATGAAATATATGTTACTTCATTATGTAATGGATAATGAAGTAGGAGATATTCCCTTACAAAGTCAATGTTATATAATTAATGATGTTATTTTCCTTACAAAGTAAATATTTGCGTACATTTTTCATATAACACCTATCCTTATAAAGTAACCTTACCACTTGAAGTTTGTCTTAGTTAAAGACAAACAATATAAGTTTCTGAGTCCATACATTTAGAGGCCACGTTAGCTAATAAATCAACTTCCTGATTTTGAAATCTATGAATAGAATTAATATTGAAAGCTTCAAAATTTGAAATAAGGTTCCACACCTCTTTTGATAATTCTGAAGATGTTCGGAAATGCAATGAATTGAGTTACATACATGTCTTACGATGATCTCAGAGTCACCATATACCAATAGTACCTTGATGTTAAAATATAATGCTTTCTTCAGACCTTGGATAAGAGCTTCATAATCTGTTATGTTATTAGTACAATCAAATTATAATCTACAATCTATACATGTTTTATTTCCTTTTGGCTCAATTAGAAGGAAACTAGCTCTTGATTCTTCTTTTGATTTTGACCTGTAAAAATAGAGAGTCCAAGGTAAATCATTTACAACTACCTTACAGTCACTAATATATACAAATTTATGATTTTCTACACTATTTAGAGAATACTGTAATGCAAAACTAGGCTGAATATAAGTGAAATTTGAAATTTTAGATGTTGTTGTGTACCTGTAAATGGAGAATTTTCAGCCTTAAAACTCCCAAAATTCAGTTCATAAGCCTAATTTCCCATGATTGAATTAGAAAACAAGACAGGTTCATTGGGATCATGTAATTCTGTTACGGTATGCTTTAAGTATCTTTCCCTTCCTATTTTGATCTGATTGACTTTACCATTTTTGGGCATCCATAAGGTTAACCAATCAGTCTAAAAGAAACCATTCATATTTTGTGACCAATATCTGCTTAGAAATAACCCATAAGCATCAGGAATTCCAACAACAAAAATACCAATAATCTGATAAATTGATGGGTTACTTGCAAGCATGCTTAGTACATCTTTTATTTCTCCTAAAACCTTCACATTTGATCGATCTAATTTTGTAATATTTGTTTCACACAGAGTGTATTCAGCATTCAACATTTAATAAATAGACAAAGGCATCACATTAGATGATGCTTCAGAATATACCATGTAGTTATGCACATTTCTGTTATAAATTTCAAATGTGAGAAGAAAGGGACGAGTAATGGACTTTGAATTTTTACCTATCACCGAGGATTTATCAGCTGTTGATTTTCCTTTGTTGTTGGAAATTAAATCACTATTAGAATCAGTATGAACAACTGCATTACCTTGAGTAAGTGAACTCATTGAAGGAATTATAATAGGACCATTATGCATAGGATAAATTTGAAGCAGATCATACATACTTATATTTGAACGAATCTTTTTCAAATCCTCAATAATATCATATTGCAAATCCATTTTCTGTGTATTTTGAATGGGAGGAGGTTGTTTAATGGTTTGAGGATTATTTACTTTAGTTGAGTTTGAACTTGATGCTCCAAGAGTACCTATTGATCCCTTTCTTCGAGTATTATAAGCATGTTGGCCTGAGAGGGAAGATTTAATTTAAACATTTTTAATTAAATTGTCCCAAAAGTGTCCAATTAATTCTTGTGATTCCAATAATGCATTGACGCTACTGGGAAAAATGTCGGGAATCCATCTGACAGAAGAAGAACTATATCTCAGTTTTAGGATGAAAACCTTTTGCGTTTCCATATAGATCCACTTCTCCCGAAGAGGTGCTTCATGATGCTGGGGGTCTGATCCACAATCCTACAAGGAGGATTGCCATGATCCAAGATGGCAGGCATCCATGGATCATGAATATGATTCACTACAAGAAAACAAGAATTGGGAGATTGTATCCTTACCTCCTGTGATAATTCTAGTCCAATGCAAATGGATCTACAAAATGAAACTAGTAGAAGATGGATCTACTACCAAGTACAAGGCTTGGTTAGTTGCAAAGGGGTATTCACAAGTTCATGGGATGGACAACAATTAAACATTCACCCCTATTGCAAGAATTCCTGCCAAGCAAGCTAAGGAAATATCGGTATGGGATCAAGCAATCCCTAAGGGAATGGTATGAAAAGATGGATGCCTTCTTACTGTCACAAAAATTTGAAAGATGCAAGTCTAAATGAAATGTATACATGCAATAGAAGGGAGTTTTCTTACTATTGATTTTCCTATATGTGGATGACTTGCTCATTATGAGTGGTTCAACTGCTATATTGAGGGATATCAAGTCAGACTTGAGAAAGGAATTCTCTATGACAGATATAGGGATAATGAGGAAATTTATTGGCCTTGAAGTGAATCAAAGAGCTTCGGGGATCATGATAACACAATATAGATACCTATGTGATTTACTCAAGACGTTCCATATGACTGATTGTAAAGCAACATCTCCCCCCTTCCTATCTGGCATCATATTGGAAGAAGGTGGTTCTACATCCCTGGTTGATAGTACTCTCTATAGGCAAATGATTGGTATCTTAATGTACCTTACTCATTCGAGACCAGATTTGTAATATGTTGTGAATTTTGTTGTTAGGTTCATGCAGGAGCCACATGAGATGCATTGGAAGGAAACAAATAACATCTTTCATTATGTGTAGGGTAGTAGAGAGTTTGGGATTCACTGTTTTGTTGGTGCTCAACTAGATCTGGTTGGTTTTACTTATTCATACTAGGTTGCAGATAATACTGACACTGAAAATCTACTTCAGTATTTCTGTTTATGTTGGGATCCAGACCAATCTGCTGATCAAGCAAGAAGCAAGAAACTCTTTCTCTCTCTTTAGATGAAGTAGTGTATTGGGGGGATGTGAATGCAACTATTTAATAAGTTTGTCTACATGGGATTCTGATAGAGTTTGAAATCCACACTTCTCCTCCAGTGGACATCTTTTTTGATTATCAAAGTGCAATTAAAATTTCCAATGATCAAGTACATAAGCAACAGACTAAACACATTGAAGTTCATATGCAATACATTCGGGAACTAGTGCATTGTGAGGCTATCATCCTACATTACTTCCCTACAGAGGATAATGTTTTAGACATATTCACAAAATATTTCACTGAAAAGAGATCTCAAATCTCTTCTTGGCGTGAAGGTTTGAATCAATTGTTCCTATTTTTTCACTGTTCATTTTGAGGGGGTGTTTTTCCCAAAAGGTTTTCCCCATTTCCTCGGTTTATTGAGCATTTTATTTTTTGCATTAGATTGTATGGGAAACCTTTAGTCTTAGTTTTCATACCATAGGTTTTCCATGTTTGGATTAAGGGGGGGTGTTAGGATTATTATAATCCTCCCTTGTCCACCATAGTCTAAATGTGATTTTCCTAGCTTACGAGTATGTTTCCACTTCATTAGTTCCATGGGGGACTTATCTGGGGCCCACCTACCACCTGATGTTCCAGTTTGCATGATTTTTGGTGCTCTTGAGGTCAAACCCTATAATTTAGGAACCCACACTAAGTCACGAGAGTCTCACCATTAGTCCACCCTAGTCTATGTTGAGTTATGCTTTGATGGGAATCGATTAGTTCAATTTCAACTATCCTAGTGCTAGATTTTCATGATTTAAGGAGATTGGTGCCTTTTCTCACCTACCTAGACTAGTTAACTAATTGTGAGGTGTTTCAGTTGTCCGGAGTTATACTAGTGAGCCTCTAGTGGTGTTTTTTCAACAGTTAGTGATCTCTGGAGTCAATTCAAGTCATGGGATTCGAATCACTCCTAGAGTATTCGAATTCCCTTGATTATATCATGGATGTATTACATACAAATTAGTGATTATGAGATTAATGTTATGTTGTCAAATTTTTTCCTCTTGTCTGAATAATTTCACTATGATTATTTGATCATTCTAACACTGAATTTATTCTTCCTTCTTCAATATTCTTTCACAATAAGGTTCAATCCAAACTAAATATTTTTTAGCATTGCTATATTAATATCACCTACCCCTTTTATGGGATATTGGTAATCATATCCAAGTTTTACCTTATAAGGTGAGTCTCCTTCTGTCATGTGGGTGAAAGAGTGCTTGAACCCGATCATGTGCTATGGATCACCACTATAAATAAGCCAAACATTGCTACCATGGGTAATTGTAACTGTGAGTGTTGAAATCAAGGCATATTCTTCATCACTGTAGGAATATTCTCTAGCTCTCTTCTTGAATCGTTCATCATCTTCTGTAGCGTGAGCATGGAACCTCTTCTTCTTTAGTTTCTTCTTATGGTAATTTATTGCAATATGTCCTTTCTCATCACAAGTGTAACATATAAAATTTGAGTAGTCCTTCTTTTGGAATATTCTAGCGTTCTTGTTAGAGTGATATTCTTTCTTGGTATTTCCCTTCTTGGCATGAGCTGTTAGGGTTTGATTTCCATCTTCACCCATATTCTTTTCTCTTGTTGTCAATCTAGATTCTTCTTGTGTGCATTATTCCCATATCCTATTGAATTGGGTGAGATTTCTTCTAGCACAAATTCCATGGATGAATGATTCCCATGATCTTGGGATACCATTCAAGGTAGTGATTACCACTTCTGATTGTTTAACATTGTATCCAATACCTTCTAGATGTTCCTTGATCTAGGAGACCCTTGTGAATTAGGATTTTATGCTTTCTGAGTTCTACATATTCACACCCTTGAGTTGGGCTCTCAAGGTCATCTTCCTATTGATGTTCTTTCCTTCATACAATCTAGTCAATGCATCAAACATATCCTTGGGAGTATTTGAGGAAGAAACATGTGGGATCAATTGATCCTTATGGATTTAGGAATGATACTTTTGTCTTTGAACATGTTCTTATTGTTTTTAGCTTTTTCCTCATCCCCCTCTAGCTTTGCAACTGCTTCTTTAACACAATTTTCCAAATCATGTTCTTCTAGTATGAGAAGCAGTCTACACTTCCATGCCCAGAAGTTATCAACTCCTTCAATCTTATCCTCAGTCTTGGTATTGTTTGTCATATTTATAAAATTAGAACCTTCAATGGAAATAGAGAAAATAATGCTTACCAATAAGAGTTCTCCAACCAAGTGCTTACTTCAATGACTTATGGAAAGTTTCTTATGGATGGACCTAGTGTTTGATAGAGAAACCCTAATTTTTTCAACTTTGGAATATTGAAAATTTGACTGCAGAGAGAGATGTGCCTCCTCAAGGCGAGTTGAGTGATGGTATTATTTTTATGGATTTGTCGACAAAACTGCAAAATATCTAATGCCCTAGTTTTCCCAGCAGTAGTGTTAGGGAAAAAATTGAAAATCCATGGGATTGGAATCTTCCTCCACAAGAATATGCACCCTCATAGGGTGAGTTTAATGGAACTCCTTTTTTTATCTATTATGTGGAGGGAAGTGTTTGGAATAGGAAACCCTAGTCTCCAACTTTCGTCAGTTACAACTGCAGAATGAATTCTTTTGAGGATGTACTTGATACCATGTTAGAATTTAAATGTTTCCAATATGATTATGTTAGATATTAAAAAGAAATCATTATATATCAATAATCATATGTAATAGGATCACTGAAAGAAATACAAGCACAACATAATAAAAGTACACAAATATTTTCCTATGGGAAAACATAAGGGAGAAAACCCAACAACTTATTAAGTATAGATTTAGTCAACAAGTACAATTCCAAACCAAGATAATATGACCCCAAAATACAATTGCAACTTCTTGTTCTTCCCAACGAACTTCTCCTTCTCTCTCTTGCACACTTGATTGAGAAAACTTGTGTGTCCAAATGAGAGGAGTCTCTCCTCTATTTATACTCATCATGTGAGTGACCTTTTTCCCTAACTGGGCCAACTACTCTTTCATATTGGGATGACTTGTCTAGGGAGACTCAAAATAACATATATATAATAATTCTTTTGGGTACTATTGATCGGACTTACAATGAAAGTTTTACATTGATTATTTCAAGACCAAGTACAACAATAATGTTAGTTTTTCTTAAGATCTGATTAGATTATCTAGGATCTTTATCTGAAAGAAAAACAAGTACAACAAGATGCATAAGATGTAAAAGATGCACAAGACACAAAGATTTTCACTGGGGAAACCATAAAGGAGAAAACCCCACAAACTTCTTCAGAATCGTAAGATTATCAAAAGAAGTAATAAGAAATGTTCAACAACTATCTTTTTCTCCTCCTTTGACTATCTCTCTCTCTCTCACGCATCTTAGAGTGTGTGTGTGGTGTGTATAAATCAGGGAGAGTGCCTCCATATTTATACCCTTTCAAGTCGCTGACCAAATATAACATTCGAGCATACATGTCATCTCACATGGGTCCCACTTCTCCTAGAGAGACTACAAGTACATATTACATGATGTTACACTGGGGACTATTTCCCAGACTTACAATGAAGGTTGTACCTCAAGGTCTAGACATAATTTAGACATCTCGTAAATGGGTAACACACATTTGCAATGGGGGTGCAACAACATACAATACTAATATACATAAGAATATCTTCTGAAGTTAAAAATATATTAACACTCCCTCTTAACTAGGAAGGTATTCTCTCTCTACATAGTCATCAACACATATGGTCAAGTATTCATCGCATTGTCATCATCACAGAGTCATAGAGTCTTCATCATAGTTGCTGCCATCATCTTCTTATTATAATTTGATCATTGTCCCATACTATCTATCATCAGAAGTTTCTACAGTGCCATCCATTTTGCATGTTGGATGTGGGCCTAGATCTATGCCAGGTCTTGATCACAACTTGAGCAAGCCTTCACGTAGAATCTGTCCAGGATATTCTTTGCATTGCCACAACAATATCTTGTGTTTTCTACCTTCATCTCGTCGTATCACGTAGGTACAATCCAGGACCTTCTTTACATTGCCACTGCAATAACCTGTGTTTCCTACTATCATCTCATCGGATCTAGATTGTCTCTTTTGTCCTGCACAAAAAAAAAACAAAGCACATGGAGCATAACACAAATGCATACCACCTTAGTTCTATCAACATAGGAACATGTCAGGATGTCACCAAGACAATCTTACATCTATGACTATGTGAGAACCTTCAAGGAGCAAAAGTCAGTGCATTATGTCTCTGAATGATCAACCTGCGTTATATCAGTAGAGCCGCCTAGGTTCACCTCTTGTGCTTGATGACATTATCATCTTGACACGAGAACTTCATATACCTTATATATATGGTAGGAATAATTACGACCCAACAACCACCAGTACCTTTTTACGTTCTTCTGGTCAACCTTAAGGGATTACATCTAAACAACATGCATCCAGGATCTTTTCTATTCAGAAAACCTTCAGGACATATTATGTCCGAGTAACCTACATACCACGCCAGGAATCAATATTTACACTCAGACAACCCAAGATATATATTACATCCGAATAACCTGCATACCATGCCAGGGATCAATATTTACATTCAGATAACCCGTCACATGACTGATTACATCTGAGAAACCTGATACACCAGTATGTTTCCCACTCTAACAACCTGTCTCATTTCCCATGTGAGATATCATGCATAAGCTATTTCTAGCATAGAGAACATCAGGACTGATTACATCCAAGGATAACCTACAAGATTTGCCAGGACTTATCCAAGGATAACCTACAAGACTGATTACATCTGAGCAACCTACGAGCTTCACTAGGATGTTATGCTTAGACAACCTATCTTCTCTAGCTATGCTAGAAGTCTCATTCTAGATCACACCATGTCTTCTCCAAAGTACTCGAGATTCACTTTGGATATTTGTAGCATATAATCACATCATGATTGATTATGTTCAAGGAAAACCTACAAGCTTCACAAGGACTGATTACATCTAAGGAAAACCTACAGGACTGATTATGTCTAAGCAACCTATGAAATTTGGCAGGATGTTAATCTCAGACAACTTGCCTCACTAGCTATGCTAGAACTCACCACTCCCTCTTTCGATAGGTCTTAATTTGAATCACATACTGGAGCTTCACTGCTCCTCTCTGCATCATACAAAAAATGAAAGTCAGATCAATCAAATCAAGAAGTATCTTTCAAAAGAAACATACTACCTCACGAATAACCGAGCAAGTGGCAACATATTTTTCCTTGGATGTACTCAGCCCCATGAAGAACTGCATCCTTCCAAACCAGTAGACCATACTAGATCTCAAACTGAAGGAACAACCCAAAGTGCTCTTCTTCTCAGTGGTGCTACCTACCAATTATGAATCAACATAACCATGCAGGTTAGTCTTCTAATTCATATCATAATTGAGCCCATACTCAACTATACCCTTCAGGTACCTCACTACATGCTTTGCAAGAACCAGGTGAGCATGTCTTAGATCCATTAGAAATTGGCTAAGGTTGTTCATAGCAAAGCATATGTTTGGTCTCGTATTCGTCAGGCACATGAATGAGACAAACAACCGATGATACATCATGGCATTAACTATCTCTGATGAAGAATTACACAAAATATTCAAGTTTGATGCCATAGGTGTGGCTATCACGTTGTGGTCCAATATTCAAAATTTCTTTAGAATCTCCATTGTATAATTTCCTTAACCAAGGAAAATCCCATCTGCATTCTTCCACACCTCCACGCCTCAGAAGTAGTGCATCATCCCTAGGTCTTTCATCTCGAACTTTGTAGCAAGTCTCCTTCTTGCATCTTTCAATGAGTTCCTCTTCACCTATCAAGAACAGGTCATCCACATATAACAGGAGCATCAATGGTCTTCCTACTTAACAATTGAGGCAAAGGTTGGGATCTTCTTTGCTCTCAGTAAATCCTAGGTCCATTAGTAAACCTCCCATCCTGGCATACCATGTTGAACATGAGGATCTTCTGCAGTCACTCCCTCTGAAGTAGAGCATCATTCTCCCTCTGCCTTTCATACTCTATGTATTGCAACATTTTATACTGGAGTGACAAGTATATTCCTATACTACTAATATTCTATGTATCCATCTAGGGTCACTAGATACCAAGATCCTTTATCTTGAACTTTTTGAAAATTTCTTCTCGCACCCATCGGTGATATTTTCATACTCTATAGGATTTCATACTCAACCTTGTAGCAAAGGTTAATAACTTCATCACTCTAGGTGATCTTCAAGATGCTCATGTAACTATATGTGCTATCCCATGGGTTCCTTATGATCTCATACAAGGCCTTCTTTAATTTTCACACATGAGTCTGCCTATCATGTGCCTCAGAACCCAGTGGCTTCTCTACGTATACTTCCTCCTTGACTACACCATTCAAGAATGTTGTCTTGATGTCAGCTGGTGTATCTCCCATCTCATACTTGCATGTATGGATCTATTGAAGTGTACCTAATCACTGGTGCAAATGTCTCCTCATACTCTATGCCTTCTTTCTGTGAGAAGCCTCATGCAACAATTCTTGCCTTGTATCCCTTGATGTCGCCATCTACTGCATGCTAGATCTTGTAGATCCATATGGAATACACTATAGACTTCCCTTCAGGTCTCGACACCGCATCCTAGACATCATTCCTCTTTATCAATTGGTATTCTTTGATCATAGTCTTCTTCCCTTTCTTCTTAGCTACTTCTTCATAGTTAAAAGGCTTTGCATCAATGATGCCACTCAATAGTGTCACATAAGTGGAGTGTGTCTGAGGCCTCTTGCTTTCTTTGGAAATCTCACTAGAGGAAATTTGAGGTCTAAAATTGGCCTTATAATAAAATGAGCCAACAATAAGTTCTTGTGAGTTGGAATTCAAGAACTAATAGAATTTCAATAAAATGAGTCAACCATAATGGTTGACTTGACATATTTGTCATAAAAAATACTACTTTTTTTGTTCATATTTTCGACATATCTCCTTGTGTTTTTAATTAAATTTTGAATGAGACGACTAGTTGGATACATAATTAAATTCCACATCCAACGAGTACCCATACTGCATACTTTTGACACACCTGGTGCCTCAAAACCAAGAAATACCTGAAAAAACGTGACAATGACATCATCATCACGTTTTTTCAGGTATTTCTTATTTTTGAGGCACCGAGGTATGCTAAAAGTATGTAGTGTGGGTACTCGTTGGATGCAGAATTAAATTTTGCATCCAACGAATCCTCTCATTCAAATTTTGAGTAAAAAAACACAGAGATATGTCAAAAATACGAACTAAAAAAAGTAGTTTTTTTCTTTCTTCCTCCAAAATTAATAAATATTATTTTATTGTTTTCCTTAGGAGGCCCATTTTGGACCTCAAAATTCCTCTAATTTGTCATATTATTCTTCATCTTGTATTATTTCTTGTGCCCAAGGTTCTCTTCATATCTCGAGGTGGATCTATCGTTCTCTTTATATTTTCTGAAGTTCTTTCTTTCGCCACAATGTCTCTGACTCGAGAAGATTCAGGTTCATCTTCTGAACTGTTGTTACTTGTTCTTCAGAATGATCTACAAGTCAAGTTCAGTTCCATGATTATAAACATCTCATAGTTTTCAAAACATATTAATAGTGACAAATATATGTCACATATTTATGCGACTATTTTAGCCAATGCTACAACATTCATCCATATCCTGTACACATAGAGTAACTTATAGATACATTCTACCCCAATTTTATTAAGAGTGTGTACTACTCCTAATATGCCAACAAAGAGGTTTCAATCTAGATAAGTAGCAATGGAATGTTGTACAACATCATTGACTTATTACCCATGATGTGTAATTCAGTAGTATAAACGCAAATACTCAAACATGCATAACACATCAACTGAATATAAAAAAGTGCACAACCAAACAATACCATGAAATGACAATTGGAAACTTATCTTTATTTGTTTGGTGGGTAGACTCCTTCTTGAGCCTTCAGGTTCATCATATTCTTTATTCACAACTGCATCATTTCTTATCCAAATGCTAAGATGGATAAGAGGTTATTCAAGAGTTGTGTCCTTCGTATTCCTCATCGCTTGAGGGATCTTCTTTGAATCGTGAGAGCTTGATCTTCAGTTGCTCCAATTTTCTCTTTTCTTATTATGAGTCGAGCTTCTTATTTTATGCACTCTTCCCAGAGTTCGCTGAAGGTAATCAACTTCCTTCTGGCACACATTCTTTGAATGAATGAATCCCATGATCTTGGGAGACCATTCAAGGTGGTTATAACACTCTCTTATTCTTCTTTGATTGCTTCGTCATAACATCGAACATTTCCTTTTGTTGTCTTCAAGGATGACACATGAGGGATGAGATGATCTTTAATAGAATATGCAATGATTCTCTTGGCTCTAGCCTTATCCTCATTTCCCTCATGATCTTATAACTTCCTTTCTAAAATACTAATCCACGTCATTTTCTTCAAGGATCACGAAGATCCTATACTTCCATACTCGGAAGTTGTTAGTTTCATCAAGCTTGTCATCAAGCTGGGTGTGATTAGTCATTTTGAAATGAGAACCTCAAATGTTAATAGCATATATTTATATCTTACCGATTTGAGGTGTCCGACCGGAGTTGTCTGATCTACGGTTTGTTAGAGAAACCCTAATTTTTCAAACTTGGAGGTTCAAAATTTTGATTGGACATAAATATGGGCCTCTTCAAGGAAAGCTATCCAATGTACTTTTTTTTTCTCTGAAAATGGTGGTGGGAAGCTCCCAGAACAGGAAGCCATTAAGAGAATTTTGAGATAAAAAATGAGCCCCCAAACAAAAAAAGTACTATTAAAATCAACTTTTTAGGAACCAATGACAATCTAGATAATGGCATCATCTATAATAGTTGAGTTAGCATTACTTGAGTTAAGGTTGCTTATTTGTTATATTCTAAAATGTTGATCAAAATCTATGGTTAGTAGTCTACAAGTACTTTTACGCCTAGATTAAAGTACTAATGTCTTTTCACAAGTGTTTAATAAAATGTATTATTACTTTTACACCTAGAGTAAAGTACTAATGTTTTTTCACACTTTTTCAATAAAATATATTATTGTCCCTTCATATATTTTGAAAAAAGACAACACATGTCTTTTCATTTAATATGCATGTCTTTACACAATTTTCAATATATGTTATATTTATCCATTTTTTCTTAATATTAGAAATATCTTTTCTTACACATTTTACTTATGCATATATGATATATTCATCTATTTTTCTTAATCTCAAAAATATTATATAATTATATATTTATAATTGAACTTTATTTTATTTGTTATTTTTAAAAAGTATTATTAACTTTTCTCATACTTATAAAATATTTTATTATTAGATTGTATAAAAAAATTACAATAAAAAACATTACAAAATAATATATTAAAAAAACCCAATTTAAAAGCAAACTTTCAAAAAACTAAATTCTAAACAAAAACATCATAAAATGTAATATTTTATCAAATTATAATACACTTAATTAAAAACTACAAAACATTAACTTATACAAAATATTAAAAAATTATATTACAATGAATTAATTAAAAGTTAAGAAAAACTCACAAAATTATATTACAATGAATTAATTAAAAGCTAAAAAAACGCAAATTCTAAATTATTAAAATCAAATTTTAAAGATTAAATTTAAGTATAGAATATATGTGCTAACCTATATTAAAATAAAAAATTATTAAAATGAAAATTTTAAATTTTAAAATTTAGAATATATAATAAATATATTAATAAGGGGACAGGGATGTAGGTCAATTGGCAACTGCACGTTATGTTAAGGCATATAGGATGTTAAGCAAGTCAACGGTTCGAGTCTCGACGAAATGTGCACGAAAGTTGAGCCCATAGTTCTTCGTGTCTAGGGGTTATACTGGAGGTGTCAAATCGACCCCGTATTAGGTGAGTATGAAACTTACATCGTTGTTGATTCCACACCCACACACCCACATATACATATTAAATTTAGAGTATATATTGAATATGTTAAAATATTTCTATATATTTTAACATGTAGAAAAAAAAATTAAAAAAAAAGATGATTAATTTATTAATATAGAAAAAAAACATAAATTGGTTTAATGATTTTTTATACAAATCATAAACATCCTATTTTATGAGAATTTCTAACTAAATTAATTCATTATAAAAACACATAAATTGATTTAATAAGAAAATAAACAATTTAAATTAAAAAATACATATATATTTATTATTTTAAATTTTTAATTTTCAAATAATGGGTTAAGCATGTTAGATGCAAATTTTATTAAGAACTTAAAAAAGGTAAGTTATAATTAAAAATTAAAAATGACGTGTTATCTTAAATTTTAATTTTCAAACACTAAATTAATTATATCATAAAAATACATAAATTATATAAAGAAACAAAAGAACATAAGTTACAATAAAAAATTAAGAAAATATATATATCTTTTTATTTTAAATTTCAATTTTCAATGTGTGGTTGGAGAAAGAATGAAAATTTTGATGTTTTTCCATTTTGTATTAATTTATTGTATTTTCATTGTGTCTATATTTTATTATTACAACATATTTGATTGTATTTTCATTTTGTTTATATTTTATTATCAAAAGTGATCTCCAACTTCAAGGACATGAATGCATCTAAGTACTACATAATTTTGTAAATTAAAATTAGCTTTTAGTCACTTCAATATAACATTTTTTATTATTTTTGTTTCTAGTATGTAACTCAACCATGGTTATCTAAATTGTACATTTAATGTAGTGGAAATGTGAGTTGTTAAGTATACCTTCCCTATAAAATGTCTACTTCATAATATTTTAATATATCCCTTATGAAGCCCATTTTTTATCTCAAAACTCCCCTAATGCATAGTTTTTCAATTTCTTCTACATAATTGTCTAAAATTGATTCTTTTGTATCTCCAACGTTTCAGCTCCTTACAGTCTGAAACTTATCACTGAGATAACCTGATATTTCTTCTTTCTAACCCCACATGTTAGAGCAAAAATGGATTCTCCAAGTGAGACTTATGTTGTGTTTCCCAAGGTGATTGTTTTGGGGTTGTTCATCATAGAGAACTTTTATGGACGTCCACGTGTCACCGTTTCACATTTTGGGTCTGAAAAGAGTAGTAAAGAAACTACAGTCTATGCCATACCTGAAACATCTTACAAAATTTTGTTTCGACCTTCCTATCCTGAGATATAGAAAATCTCCCCAGGTCACATGTTTATGACTGTATTCTGGAGGAGTATGGAACCCTGATTTGGAGGAACCATATCTCCTGAATTATAGAGAATATGAGGCTGCAACTTTTACAAAAGGTACATCAAGAATGTCTCTTCGGTCTGTAAAAGTTTTGGCTTCTGAGACTTCTCCAATATCGCGTTAAGCGAAAGTACTAGGATGACTAAATTCATTCTTCTAGGGTTTTTAGACATGAAACCTTAATTTCTATTAGTTGGCATTGTAGTTGTATTTCGACTGCACAGTGAAATTTATCTGATTCAGAAACTACTACCACCAAAATATGCGCCCTAATGAGGAGAGTTATCCTATCCCTCTTTGCTCAATGATCTGTGGAGAGAACACCTTCAACTAGGAAGCCATAGTTCTTGCAGCTGCATAGTGCCTTCTTTTAGAGAGGATCTAATACCATGTTATCTTTTCTTAAGATGTGATTAGATTATATAGGATCTTTATCTGAAAGAATAACAAGTAAAGCAAGATGCATAAGATGTAAAATATATGCAAGAAACAAATATTTTCACCGAGGAATCCATAAAGGAGAAAACCCAACAAACTTCTTCAAAATCGTAAGATGATCAAAAGCAGTAATAAGAAATGTTTAGCAGCTATATTTCTCTCCTCCTTTGACTGTCTCTCTCTCTCTCTCATGCACATTAGAGAGTGTGTGTG
The DNA here is from genome assembly GCA_001517045.1 of Pseudotsuga menziesii. NCBI lineage: Eukaryota > Viridiplantae > Streptophyta > Pinopsida > Pinales > Pinaceae > Pseudotsuga > Pseudotsuga menziesii. The sequence continues at coordinate 313,994 of LPNX011013287.1, forward strand.
GTATTTATAAATTAGGGAGAGCGCCTCCCTATTTATACCCTTTCAAGTCACTTACCAAATATAACATTCAAGCCTACATGTCATCTGACATGGGGCCCCCTACTCCTAGAAAGATCACAAGTACATATTACATGATGTTACACTGGGGACTATTTCCCCAGCTTACAACGAAGGTTGTACCTCAAGGTCTAGACACAATTTAGACATCCTGTAAAGGGGTAACACACATCCCCAATGGGGGTACAACAACATACAATGATAATATACATCATAGTATCTTCCAAAGTTACTAATACATCAAGAAATAACATCCCTCAAAGTAGGTAAAACAATAATACAATAAAAGTACAATAAGAATATCTTCCATAGATACACAATCTTAAACAGATTGATTTAAGATTGTCATCATGCCTTTCTTTTCTTTGTTTATATTTATGACATTTCTCAACGTTTTTTCGTATTTTGTTTTCTCCATATCCATTCTTCTTGAAAATCTATACCAAGTCTTCAAGTTATCGAGACAAATGTTTTGAGCCTGAGATTTCTTTATCCCTAATATCTAGAGTATTTATAACACCTAAGTTTGGGGATAGATGACGATGGAAATATGCATGAATGTACTTATCTTTGTGGGTATTTTTTCTAAAGACTTAGTGTGATAATGTTCCATCAGGGTTTCCTATGAGAAGGACATCTAAGAAAGGAACTTTTTGATCCTCTTCCATCTCCATAGTGAATTGTATGTCATTCGAATGACTACTCATATGTGCCAAAAATTCTTTCAAACCTTAATTTCCACGTGTCCAAATGAAATGCGTGTTATCGACATATCTTCTCCATTGTTCTGGTTTCATTGGGGATGTACTGATGGATTTCTCCTCAAAATATTCCATAAATATGTTGGCTACAATGGGGGAAAGTGGGGATCCCATTTACACACCATTTTTCTATTCGTAAATGTCTCGAAAGCTAAAATAAGTGTAACTTATACATACTTCAACTAGGTGTGTCATTTCATTGTTAGTGAGCCTTCTTATGACCTTGATGGCTTTTCTACTGGAATCTTGGTGTATAAGGAAATGAGGTCAAAGTTAGCTAAAAAATCATCATCCAATCTTTTTTTTTTAATTTTTTTTACAAATTGTGAAGAGTCTTTGATAAATGAAAAAGAAAGACCAACGAAGGGCTTAAGATTTTCCGCAATGGTTTTCGCTAGACCATATGAGGATGCCCCAATGGTATTAACTATAAGCTTGAGAGGACAACCATTTTTATGAATCTTCAGCAACCTATATATGCGCAAAATCACATGATTTTTTGCAATGTTTTTCTTCTTAATATTCTTGTCAAGTGAGGAGTTTATTATTTGCATCATTACATATTTTATGATATTACTATTGTGATCCTTAGTAATTTTCCCATAGATTCTACTAGTCTTGATATGTTCAATCATATTTTTGTTATAATCCTTAGTGTCCATGACGAAAATGGCATTACCTTGTCTTCCCTCAAGATTGTGTTGTCCTTGTTTTTCCTGAGATTTTGAAGGGCTCTTTTTTCCTCTACACTTAGGTTACTCTTTGGAGGATTATCCTTTCTTAAAATGAGTGAAAAATAATGTCTGAACTCCTCTACTTTGTATTTGAGGACTTAACAAATATAATCCTTAATACAACAAATAATATCTTCATGTGGAATCATCTAGGGAACCACAACAAAATTCAATTCATAGATCAAGAATTCAATTATTTCCTAGGGTTTCTCATTTGCACTTTGAATTTGTTCTTGAATTTCATAGGTTAAACTTCTAGTTGAATTAAAACATCTTAGCAGTTGCACATGTTGGACACAATGGCCACACTAAGAGGGGGCATGAATCAGTGTGTGAGAAATTTAAACATTTTTACCTTCTTTTAATCAATCAGAGTTTCTCAAGCATTGTATTAGCAATCACATCATCAAAATTAATCATGAGTCACAAGCACAATATCAAATCAAGAGATACATAAGAGTATATGTAATTTTAACCTTTATTTATGGTAATGGAAGACTACAATCTTCTCGATTACAATCAGCACAAACTGATGAAAAGAGAACCAAATCTTGTTACAGGACCTAACCTGGTTTTCTTAGCTCCAACTAGGAAAGGGTTTAGGATTCCAATCCTCACTTACAAGAATTAGCTTGCATCGATCTCTTCTCATGTAACTCTACAAAACAACACCTTAGTCGACAATACAACTCAATAAACTGTTGCTAATCATCAACCAATTCTGCTGCTTCCATGCCACTTTTCATCTCATCATTATGTCTTCTGCTATGGGTGTATCACTTCCACATCAACACTATGGTCAAGATACTCACCACTCTTTTCAATCTGCTCATCAATATTGTTGCAACATTGCCAAGTCATCAAGGTCTTCTCAATACAATACTATTTCCATCAACTTGTCATGCCTTTTTCACTTTGTCATTGGTCATGTCTTGGATGATATCATAAAGGAGTATGCATCAAGTATGCATCATCATCATCATCAACAAGGTCTGTCAAACATCAAGTTCTGAACAAGGTATCAAGATCACCATCAAGGTCTGTAACATCATCATAGGGTATGCAACATAGTGTGTAGAAATGGATCATCATCTTATAGTAGAATGTCCATCAAGTGTATAGGGCAGCATCATCATGCATGCATCATCATCTCATATCATCATATAGTACATCATGAAGGTATGCATATTTTCAAAGGGTTGTCATTATCACTGTATCAAGTATACATCATCATATCTTCACACATCACTGTTTATATTGCATCAACATACCATCACCATAAGGCATAAGTATCTTCACACATCACTATTTGTTACTTATCACTGCTCACATACAAATATATACACTGTACATTCACTCATACATTGTAGTCAATGGTTGCATGCATGTCAAACCTTTGGATAACAAGCTGTGACTATGTATCAAATTTATAGTGCATGTATGTGTAAAACCCTAACGAAAACCAACCTCAGACTATTTATCAAGTTGTCAGAGAACTACTAGGGCATCATTTTACCTTACAAGATCTCATCATCATCTAACTTGAAACTATGTAGACATCAAGTTCAGAATTTGTAAGAGCACTGAACATAGGAAAAAACTCGGGACTGCTAATGTTGTTAGAGAACCCCGAAGCTAGGTCGAAAATAGACCTTGTATATGCTTGCAATGGTTGGAATCTGGAAGAATATTTAACTGTATGAATGTTGCAAATTCGGTTATGTTTGATGTCTTGTGAAAGATATGTCACCAAAATTCAACCAACAATTTGAGATTAGTGTACTTCTTGCAAAACTTGGACTGTTTGCGCAACAAAAACCACAAAGGATTCAACTGTATCAAACTTGGTTTAGTCATCAACCAGATCACATTAAAACTTGGACTGTTGCATGGAGGAAGATCAATAGTCACATAAAAAATTTGGATTGTTCATGAGAGGCTGGTGTGCGTTGAAAAAGAGACCCCAAGCAAGTATAGAAAATCCTCCAACAGTGTTGTTTAGGAACCCCCCAAAATAATTACCCTTCTCCCAACATTCAGACTATTCTACTTCTGCTGCTACCACCGAAAAGCCATAGTCACATTTGCTTCAGTCCACCACAGCACTGAGCTCATTCACCTACTTGCTCCTTCATTTGCTGATGCTAGGGTTTTTATACTCAAATTTGATGTTTTCCACTTGCTTAACTTAGGCCCGATTTCAAAAGTCAACAAGGTATTGCTTATTATTTTGTATTTTGTATTTTTAATATTTTGTGTTGTGTTACACATATTTAGCATTTCAATGGTATTAGGGTTTTTTTTTACACCAAGAGTTCCCAAAAGCAAGGATGTCCTCCAACCTTAACATTATCAAGCCATTAGGGATTTCAAGGGCATTCCATCATCAAGGTGCCATCATTCCATATGCAAGAGTATGACCATGGGCTCCATAGCATCAACTCTTTCTCCAAGGTTATCATCATCTTCAAGGTGGGAGCCTTTAACACGGTTATCATCATATTCAAGGGTTTCAATACCCCATTAACACACACATGACCACTTAATGTCCTTCAAGAGTATAAGGACCATCAAACCACCATGTGTGGGGCCAAAGGATTCTTCAAGGGATTCCACACACATGTCAAAGACCATACAAGGTCATCATCATCATAATGGTATAAATGATCATATACAAGGGTTCCATGACCCCAACAAGGGTTGCAAGGTCATCACCAACATAAAATGGCCTCATCGTGCATTCCTTTTGTACAAGAACATAGTGATCATGGAAATAGGACTTCATGGAATTATTCAACCGCATCAACCACATAATAGGACATCCAGGGGTCAAGATCCATGATGACACCACCTGTGGGGTTTCCAAACCTTATACTAGGGTACCATGACACCATCAGAGCATGAATGACCACAGAATGGGTCATTAATGCTTCTCCAACCCATCTAGGGATTCTCCATCATGTACAATTGATTCAACACATCTCTAGGGTCTTCAGCATCATCACCAGGGTCTTAAACATCATCAAAAAGGTGGCAGCTTTAAGATCCAACCTTATGAGTACAAGGACCTTGTCAACTAGATACAAGGTACTTCAAGTTACAACCCATCTATGTATGGTATCCAAGGCACTGGATGTGAGGATACTGGGATCATCCATACTTGTGCATTACAAGTGGGACTTGGTGGCATCAATGACTACTCGTGGGGCCACTGCAAGTCCATTTTGGCATCAATGACAACTTCATAAAAAATATCCCCCTTTTTCATTGATGATAACAACTCATGCCCCCCCTGCGAACATGCTCCCATTTTGTCTTCGTCTCTCCCCCTTTGGCATCAATGGAAAAGAGTGATCACATATCTTCATCTGAAAGTACTGATCACTGCTCATTTCTCCCCATGTCAATATTCATGATCCTAGGACCTGTATGTATGCTTGGAGTAGCCATCCTTTCTCCTTTGAGTTCATCCTCTAGCCTTATGAACTCAAGGTGCGCTAAGGTCTTTAAAATAACTTAGTCTTGTCTTTCCATATGGAAACAATCTTCTCTGCACTGACCAACCTCTCCTTTATGTACTACTCAGTTTTATTCATCCATACTTGTTTCTTGGAATTTGTCCTTTCAACATTTGTTCATTCATCTGTATTAGATTTCCTTGTTGAGCTGTATGAGAAAATTCTCATGGATTATTTCCATGTACTTCAATAGTCTTGAGGTTTGTGCCTAGACCCACTGAAACTATAACATCTCATCATACAACAATATGCAGCAATATGACCAACATGGTTGCATGTACATCACCTGAATGAGATGTTAGAACTTCCAATACTTCTTTGATCAGCTTCATTCCTCCATACCTTAGAGTGTCCTTGAATGTAGGCCTTTATTATCTGATCTTCAAATATTCATGCATTGAGCTTCTTCCAAGGTTCATTGGTTCTTCTTGTTGATGTGTATGAAGGAATCCTCCTTGATTGACTTCTTTGACTTGCACATTCTTGGGATTGTGACAAAAACCACTGTAAATGTAGCATCTCAATGTGCGACAGGCGGCAACAATATGTCTATCTTGTTTACATGTCCAACATCTAACTTTGTCATTGGGGATTCCAACACTTCTTCTTCCATAGAGTCTACAATCCATAGTCTTATGACCAAAGTTAGAACAAAAATAACAGTAACCATTAAACCCATTTTCATACCTGAGACCTTGGTTGCATCTTGGAGTTGTTTCTTTTCTGAGCTTTCTTTGAGGAATAGACCTAACTTCTTGATTCATTCTTGAACTTCCAAGGAGTTTTTTGTCATGTGCAGTGCATGGGGATAAGGTTTGGATGTTGATGGACCTGCTTCTGGAGTCTTGGGAGACCAAGTGCCACCTTCATATTTTCCTCCCTTCTTCTTGTAACCAAGACCAGTCTTGTCACATGGAGATATTTGGAAATCCAAGATATTATCTAGGACAACTGAACTATCCTTGAACTTGAAAAATGCATCATTATTTTCACCTTTATTCCTAAGACCAACTACCTCCATTTCCAGCCTTTGGATTTTATGCTCCTTTTCTTCCAACTGATTATTCAATATTTCTTCTATCCTTTTGGATTCCTCCAGCTGAGTCTTCAAATCATGATTGGCTTTTCTATTTTTCTCAATCTCTTCTGAGTCTTCAACAAAGTATTCGTGTTCTTCATTTTGACTGATCAATTCAGTCTTTAGTCGTTCACCTTCAGCATCCTTGTCTTCCAACTGATCCCACAACTCTTTCTCCTTATGTTTGAGCTTCATAAGAAATACTCTCATTGTCATGGTATTCTGTTGATATTCATTCAAAGAGTCCAAGATTTTATTTCTAAATTTTGTGAATTCACTATGGTTCAGATTTAATGTGTTCAAGACCCAATTTGATCTAAGATCAATATTTATCAAAGTGAGATGTATCTCACATGCAACCTTTGATATCCATTATTCATCTTCTGCAAGAACCTTCTCAATTTCACCACACAAGCTATCATTACAATCAAAAGAATGCATACCTTTATTGGAGTCCTCTTGTTGATTGTATTCTTTTTTATTAACCTCTTCCAGGGGCTTGTCTTCTGATTCCTTATCTGTCTTTTCAAGGTCTTTTCTTGACATGTGATACTCTCTTTCCAACATGAACCATAGATATTTGGCTGAAGTGTACTCCCCTACAATTTCCTTCACTGAGATGGGAAGTCCATCCATGAAGAACTTCAAGGCTGTAGCATTGTCCTTCTTTTATTCCTTTTGTGTAGCTTCCTTGCCCTTCTTATTTGATGGAGCGGGTGGATTGATCACAATCTCCAAAACACCAAACTTCTTTAGATAAGCCTTCATCTTGATCCTACAATTGAAATAGTCTGTAATATCAAGTATGGGCACATCATTGCTTGATGATTATGCTTTTTCTTCCATTGTGTCTCCATGGATCTCCTTCAAGCTTGCAAGGCTTGTGACGAAGGCTAGCTCTGATACCAATTGTTGGACACAATGGCCACACTAAGAGGGGGGTGATTCAATGTGTGAGAAATTTAAACCTTTTTACCTTCTTTTAAGCAATCAAAGTTTATCAAGCACTATATTACCAATCACATCATCATATGCATAAGACAAATTAAACATGAGTCATACGCAAAATAATCACATCAAGAGAGACACAAGAATATATGCAATTTTAATATTGATTTATGGTAATGGAAGACTACAATCTTCTCGATTACAATCAGCATCGACTCTTGTTACAAGATAAGCCTAGTTTTCTTAGCTCCAACTAAGAAAGGGATGAGAAGTCCAATCCTCTAGTGAAAGACTTAGCTTGCATCAATATATGCTCATGTACCTCTGCACAAAAACACCTTAGTCCACAATAAAACTCAATCAACTGTTGCTAATCCTTATCCAATTCTGTTGCTGCCATGCCACTTGTCATCTCATCATCATGTCTCCTGTTGTGGGTGTATCACTTCCACATCAACACTGTTGGTCAAGCTACTCACCACTCTTTGCAATCTGCTCATCAATACTGCTGCAACATTTCCAAGTCATCAAGGTCTTCTCAACACACTACTGCTTCCATCAACCTTTCATGCCTTCTTCACTTTGTCACTGCTCATGTCTTGGATAAGATCATCAAGGAGTATACATCAAGTATGCATCATCATCAACAACAAGTTATTTCAAACATCAAGGTCTAAACAAGGTATCAAGATCACCATCAAGGTCTATAACATCATGATAGAGTATGCAACATAGTGTGTAGAAGTGCATAATCATCTTACAGTAGAATGCCCATGAAGTGTATATGGTAGAATCATCATGCATGAAGCATCATCTCATATCATTATACAGTACATCATCAAGGTATGAATCATATCATAGGGTGTGCATCATCATTGTATCAAGTATACACCATAATATCTTCAAACATCACCGTTTATATTACATCAACATACCATCATCATAAGGAATAAGTATCTTCACACATCATTGTTTGTTACTTATCATTGTTCGCATACCACTATATGCACTGTACATTCACACATACATTGTCATCAATGGTTGCATGCATGTCAAAGATTTGGATAATAAGTTATGACTGTGTATCAAAATTACAGTGCATGTTTATGTACAAACCTAATGAAAACCAACCTCAGACTATTTATCAAGCTGCTAAAGAACTGTTAGGGCATCATTTTACCTTACAAGATCTCATCATACTCTAAATCAGAATTGTGTAGACATCAATTTTAGACTATGTAATAGCACTGAACCTTGGTTAAAAATCGGGACTGCTAATGTTGTTAGAGAACACTGAAACTAGGTTGAAAACATACCTTGAATATGCTTGCAATGGTTGGACTATGGAAGAATTCAGGACTGTATGAATGCTCCAAATTCAAGTTTGTTTGATGTCTTGTGAAATATATGTCACCAAACTTCAACCAAGAATTCAGTACTAGTGTACTTCTTCCAAAACTCAGACTATTTGAGCAACACAAACCACGAAGGAGTCAACTGTATCAAACTTGGTTTGCTCATCAACCGGATCACATCAAAACTTGGAATATTGCATGGGGGAAATCAATAGTCACATAAAAAATGTGGGATATTCATGAGAGGATGGTGTGTGCTAAAAAAGAGACCCCAAGCAAGTGTAGAAAATCCTCCAACACTATTGTTTAGGCACACCTCCAAAAACTTACCCTTCTCCAAAAATTCAGATTGTTTTAGTTCTGATGCTACCACTGAAAAACCACAGTTTGATTTTCCTCAATCCACCACAACAGCGAGCTCATTCACCTTCTTGCTCCTTCGTCAGATGATGCTAGAATTTTTATACTCAAATTTGATGTTGTCCACTTCCTTAACTTAGGGACGACTTGAAAATTCAACAAGGTATTGTTTATTATTTTGTATTTTTAATATTTAATATTTTTTGTTGTGTCACACATATTTACCATTTCAATGTTCTTGGGGTTTTTTATACTCCAACAAGTTCCCAAAAGCAAGGATGTCCTCCAACCTTACAATTATCAATCCATTAGGGCTTTCAAGGGCATGCCATCATTCCATATGTAAGAGTATGACCATGGGCTCCCTAGCATCAACGATTCCTCCAAGGTTATCATCATATTCAAGGTGGGATTCTTCAACAAGGTTGTCATTATCTTCAAGGGTTTTAATACCCCATCAACACAAACATGACCACTCCATATCCTTCAATAGTATAAGGACCATCAAACCACCATGTGTGGGTCCAAATACTTCTTCAAGGGCTTCCAAACACATGTCAAATACCATACAAGGTCATCATCATCATAATGGTAGGAAGGATCATATACAAGGGTTTCAAGACCCCTACAAGGGTTGCAAGGTCATCACCAACACAAAAAGGGCCTCATCATGCATTCCTTCTGTACAAGAACATAGTGATCATGGAAAGAGGGCTTCATGGACTTCTTCAACCACCTCAACCACATAGGAGGACCTACAAGGGTTCAGAGACATCATGACATCACTTGCGGGGTTTCCAAACCTTCTCCTAGGGTACCATGACACCATTATACCATGAATGACCACAAAATGGGTCATTAATGCTTCTCCAACCCATATAAGGATTCTACATCATCTACAATGGCTTCAACACCATCTTCGGGGTCTTTAAGATCCAACCTTGCAAGTACAAGGACCTTTTCAATTGGAATCAAAGTACTTAAAGGCACAACCCATATTTTCTATGGGCTCCAAGGCATCGGATGTCAGGATACCAGGATCATCCATACTTGTGCACTAAAAGTGGGACTTGGTGGCATCAATGACTACCTTTGGGGCCACTACAAGTCCATATTGGAATCAATGATAATTTAATAAGTAATATCCTCCTTTGTCATTGATGACAACAACTCATTCTCCCCCTGTGAGCATGCTCCCCCTTTGGCATCAATGGAAAAGAGTGTCCATATATTTGCATCTGAAAGTACTGATCATTGCTCACTGCTCACTCCTCCCCCTATCAATATGCACGATCCTAGGACCTGTATGTATTATTGGAGTAGCCATCCTTTCTCCTTTGAGTTCATCCTCCATCTTAATGAACTCAAGGTGTGCTAAGGTATTTAAGAGATGTTAAGCTTGGATTTCCATATGGCAGCCATCTTCCCTGCACTGATCAACCAATCCTATCTATAACTGCTTGGTCTTCTTCATCCATACTTGTTTCTTTTTCAGCATTTGTTCCTTCATCTCTATTGGATTTCCTTGTTGAGATGTATGAGAAACTTCTCATTGATTGTTTCCATGTACTCCAACAATCTTGATCTTTGTGCCCAAATCCATTGCAACTATAACATCTCATTGTACATAAATATGCAGCAATGTGACCAGCATGGTTTCATGTTCAGCACCTGAAAAGGATGTTGGAACTTCTAACACTACTTTGATCAATTTCATTCCTCCATACCTGAGAGTGTCCCTGACTATAGGACTTTTTCTTTTGATCTTCAAATATTCCTGCATTGATATTCTTCCAAGGTTCATTGGTTCTTATTGTTGATGTGCATGAAGGACTCCTCCTTGGTTGACTTCTTTGACTTGCACATTCTTGGGCTTTGTGACCAAACCCACTGTAGGTGTATCATCTCAAGGTGTGAAAAGTGGCAACAATATGTCTAGCTTGGTTACATGTCCAATATCTAAATTTTTAATTAGGGATTCCAACACTTCTTCTTCCTTAGAGTCTAAAATCCATACCCTTATGACCAAATTTAGAAGAAAAATAACAATAACCATTAAATCCATTTTCATACCTGGGACTTTGGTTCCATCGTGTAGTTGTTTATTTTCTAATATTGCTTTGAGGTATAGACCTAACTTCTTGATGCATTCTTGAACTTCCAAGGAATTTTTTGTCATGTACAGGTGCATGGGGAGCATCTTTGGACGTTGATGGACTTGCTTCTGGAGTCTCGGGAGGCCAAGTTTCATCTTCATTTTTTTCTTCCTTCTTCTTGTAACCAAGACCATTTTTGTCACACAGAGATATTTCGAAATACAAGATGTTATCTAGGACAACTGAATTGTCCTTGAACTTGACAAATGCATAATTCTTTTCACCTTTCTTATTGAGACCAACTACCTCCATTTCTAGCCTTTGGATTGTTTTCTCCTTTTATTCCGACCAATTCTTCAATATTTCTTCTATCCTTTTGGCTTCCTCCAACCAAGTCTTCAAACCATGATTGGACTTTCTAGTTTCTTCAATCTCTTTTGAGTCTTCAACAAACTCTTGTTGTTTTTCCTTTTGATTGATCAATTCAGTCTTTAGTCATTCAGCTTCAGCATCCTTGTCTTCCAACTAATCCCACAACTCTTTATCCTTGTATTTGAGCTTCACAAGAAATAATCTCATTGTCATGGTCTTATGATGATATTCATTCAAAGAGTCCAATATTTTCTTTCTGAATTTTGTGAACCTACTATGGATCAGATTTACCATCTTCAAGACCCAATTTGATCTGAGATCAATATTTATTAAAGTGATATGTATCTCATGTGAAACGTTTGATATCCCTTCTTCATCTTTAACAAGAACCTTCTCCATTTCATCACATAATCTATCCTTACAATAAAAAGAATCCATACCTTTATTGGAGTCCTCTTCTTGCTTTTCTTCTTCTTGATTGACATCTTCAGGGGGCTTGTCTTCTAATTCTCGATCTGTCTTTTTGGGTTCTGGTATTGCCTTATGATACTCGCTTTACAACATGAACCATATATATTTGAATGGAGTGTACTCCTCTACAGTTTCCTTCACTGATCAAGGAATTCCATCCATGAGAAAATTCAAGGTTGTAGCATTATCCTTCTTTGATTCCTTATGTGCAGCTTCCTTTCCTTTCTTATTTGATGGAGCGGGTGGATTCATCACAATCTCCCAAACAAAAAACTTCTTCAGATAAGCCTCCATCTTGATCTCGTAATAGTTTGTAATATCAAGTATGGGCACGTCATTTCTTGATGACTTTGCTTTTTCTTCCATTGTGTCTCCACATATATCCTTCAAGCTTCCAAGGCTTGTGACAAGTGCCAACTTTGATACCAATTGTTGTACACAATGGCCACACTGAGATGGGGGTGAATTAGTGTGTGAGGAATTTAAACCTTTTTACCTTATTTTAATCAATCAGAGCTAATCAAGCATTATATTACCAATCACATCATCATATGCATAAGACAAATTAATCACGAGTCATAAGCACAATAATCACATCAAGAGTGACACAAGAATATATGTAATTTTAATCTTTATTTATGGTAATGGAAGAATACAATATTCTCGATTGCAATCGGCACCAAGTGATTAAAATATAACCAACTTTTGTAACATGACCTAGCTTGGTTTTCTTAGCTCCAACTAAGAAAGGGTTGAGGAGTCCAATCCTCAAGTGCAAGACTTATCTTACATCAATCTCTGCTCATGTACCTCTACACAACAACACCTTAGTTCACAATACAAATCAATCAACTACTGCTAATCATTAACCAATTCTGATGCTTCCATGCCACTTGTCATCTCACCATTGTGTCTTCTTCTATGGGTGTATCATTGCCACATCAACACTATTAGTCAATTTCTCACCACTCTTTGCAATCTTCTTATCAATACTACTGCAACATTTCCAAGTCATCAAGCTCTACTCAATACACTGACGCTGCCATCAACCTGTCATGTCTTCTTCACTTTGTCACTAGTCATGTCTTGGCTGAGATCATCAAAGACTATGAATAAAGTATGCATCACCATCATCAACAAGGTCTTTCAAATATCAAGGTCTAAACAAGGTATCAATATCACCATCAAGGTCTGTAACATCATCATAGGGTATGCAACGCTGTGTGTAGAAGTGCATCATCATCTTACAGTAGAATTTCCATCAAGTGTGTAGGGAATCATCATCATGCATGCATCATAATCATGCATCAATCATACAGTACATCATCAAGGTATGCATCTTATCATAGGGTTTGCATCATAATTGTATCAAGTATACATCATCATATCTTCACACATCACTGATTATATTCCATCAATATACTATCATCATAAGGCATAAGTATCTTTACACATTACTATTTTTTACTTATCATTATTCACATACCATTGTATGCAATGTACATTCACTCATACATTTTCATCAATGGTTGTATGCATGCCAAACCTTTGGATAACAAGCTTTGTCTATGTATCAAAATTATAGTGTATGTCTGTGTAAAACCATCACGAAAACAAAGCTTAGACTATTTATCATTTTGTCAGATAACTGTTAGGGCATCATTTTTCCTTACAAGATCTCATCGTCATCTAACTCGAAACTGTGTAGACATCAAGTTCAGACTGTGTAAGAGAACTAAACCTAGATTAAAACTCGGAACTGCTAATGCTGTTAAAGAACCCTGAAACTAGGTCTAAAACAGACCTTGTATATGCTTACAATAATTGGACTCTGGAAGAATTAGGGACTATATGAATATTAAAAATTCGGGTATGTTTGATGTCTTGTGAAAGAGATGTCACCAAAATTCAACCAAAAATTTGGGATTGGTGTACTTCTTCCAAAACGTGAAATGTTTGAGCAACAAAAACCAAAAAGGAATCAACTGTATCAAACTCAATTTACTCATAAACCAGATCATATCAAAACTTGGACTGTTGCATGGAAGAATATCAATAGTCACATGAAAAAATCGAATTGTTCATGAGAGGCTGGTGTGTGTTGAAAAAGAGACCCCAAGCAAGTGTAGAAAAGACTCCAATGTTGTTGTTTAGGACCCCCCCCAAACAATCACCCTTCTCCCAAAATTTGGATTGTTCTACTTCTGTTGCTATCATAGATAAACCACAGTCTTAGTTGCCTCACTCCACCACACCAGTGAGAACATTCATCTTATTGCTCCTTCGTTGGATGATGCTAGAGTTTTTATACTCATTTGATGTTGTCCACTTCCTTAGGGCCGAATTCCAAAGTCAACAAGGTATTGTTTATTATTTTGTATTTTTAATATTTAATATTTTGTGTTGTGTCACATATATTTACTATTTTAGTGGTATTAGGGTTTGTTTTACTCCAACAAATTCCAAAAATCAAGGATATCCTCCAACCTTACCATTATCAAGCGATTAGGGCTTTCAAGAGAATTCCATCATCAAGGTGCCATCATTCCATATGCAATAGTATGACCATGGGTTCCATATCATCAACGCTTCCTCCAAGGTTATCATCATCTTCAAGGTGGGATTATTCAACAAGGTTTTCATCATCTTCTTCAAGTGTTTCAATACCCCATCAACACACACATGACCACTTCATCTCCTTCAAGAGTATAAGGACCATCAAACCACCATGTGTGGGTTCAAAGGCTTCTTCAAGGGCTTCCAGACACATGTCAAAGAACATACAAGGTCATCATCATCATAATGGAAACAAGGATCATATACAAGGGTTACATGACCCCAACAAGGGTTGGAAGGTCATCACCAATACAAAAGGGCCTCATCATGCATTCCTTCTATACAAGAACATAGTGATCATGGAAATATGGATTCATGGAATTCTTCAACCACCTAAACCACATTAGAGTACCTCCAAGGGTCAAGATCCATCATGACATCACCATTGGGGTTTCCAAACCTTCTCCTAGGGTACCATGACACCATTAGAGTATGAATGACAATAGAATGGGTCATTAATGCTTCTCCCACCCATCTAGGGATTCTCCATCATCTGTAATATCAAGTATGGGCACATCATTGCTTGATGACTCTGCTTTTTCTTCCATTGTGTCTCCATGGATCTCCTTTAAGCTTGCAAGGCTTGTGACGAAGGCCAGCTTTGATACCAATTGTCGGACACAATGGCCACACTTAGTTGGGGGGTGAATCAACATATCAGTAATTTAAAATTTTTTACTTTCTTTTAATAAATCATATTTTATCAAGCATTATATTACCAATCACATCATCATATGCATAATCCAAATTAATCACGACCATAGCCATAATTTATCCATCTAGACCATAGCCATGCATCAATATTTGATCTCCCTAGCACCTAGACTATGATGTTGACACCCTAGTGCTTAATTTTTGTCATTATTCTCCCTAATTATCCACTCATGCACCACATTCCTACCTTTTAGGAGATAATGCACCCTCATGCATGATTTTAGAAGCTCTAGAGTCAGTTTCCTAGATTTAAGGAATTTGTCTTCAATCAACACTAGTTAAGTGGAACACTTTCCTTTATTTCATGAGATTGAGTTAGCAGTGAGCCCAGATGACCACTATCAGTCACATTATGCACCTTCTTGAGATACTCTCCCTAATTTATATGTTAGTATCTCCCTCATGCTCCAGCCACTTTCAGTTAACTGACCTTCCATCATGAATTGCCACTAGTATATATCTAGAAATGGATTCTAATCTATCTAATCCTGCCACTTGTTTGGATTCGAAAAGCCTATTTAATCTCATGAATTTATCCTTTGGAGATGCTGAAATATTGTAACTTAAAAGGCTATTCTAAAGGTATTTTACTGATGTACCCCAAGGGAGATGTTATTAATTCTTCGTCAGAATGTTACTATTGCAATTGGTCATCATAGAGTCATGAGGTAAAGCCTCCATTGTAATTTGGGTCAATAGTACCCGAATGAATATAATATAATATTGTTTTGAGTCTTCCTAGGTGAAGTCATCCGAGATAGTTTAGTGGGGCTGACTTGTTAGGGTAAAAGTCAAGTGACTTAAAGTGTATAAATAGAGGAGCTATGTTCCTCATTATAACACAGAATCACTTACTTGAGTAGTGCATAGGAGAGATAGAGAGAGAGAGAGATCAACAAGGAGGATAATACATGTTTTGGGGTTTTATCTTATACATCTTATACATAGGAAGTTTTGTTGGGTTTTCTTCCCGTTGAGGGTTTCCCGAGATAAATACTTTGTCTATCTTGTGATTGTGTTTCTTTCAATGATTCTGTGTATGCTACTCTTGTGAATTTAGTTTAAACAATAATGATATCTAGCTTATCATATGAAATCTTAACATGGTATCAGAGTTATCCTGAATAGAACAACTTTCACAAGGTGAAACTCTCTCTCCTCTCCCTCTGGAAGAAATTAGGGTTTATGGAAAGTTTGGAATTTTCAAGATCTGATTGCATAGAAATTTGTGCCTCCCTAGAGAGCATTTTTTTAATCCTAGAATCAAATTTTTCAGGTGGTTGAATCTCTAGGAAATTCAAACCATAGTTTGTCCCTGAACCAGAAAATTGCAAAAAACCATAACCAGAAATTCTACATAAATTGGAACCTCACAAGTAAGATTTGAAGGGTGAATATTTAGGATCTATAGAAATCAAGTGGACCAACCAAATCGACTCAGTCAAGCACATATCTTGGTAAGGTCAGATTTTCATTTTAAGAATTTTCAATTTCTAGTGACCTAGATAGGATGTCCCCAAACACTAAGCTTGAGGACAAATTGGAAGGAATAGAAAAATTCCTAGCATGAAAGCATAGGATTGGTCTCATGCTTAAAGAGAATGGCCTTGAGAAGTACACCAAGGATGAATTTGCATAACCAACAGACGTTGAAGCTAAGGAGAATCATGAGAAATACCTAATCAAGGAAATGAGGATAATTTTTTATTCTATCAAAGATAACTTGATCCCTCAAGTGTCATCTAAGAAGACACCAAATCAAATGTATGATGCACTTTCTAGAATGTCTGAGGGAAGGAAAATCAACAAAAAGATGAATTTGAGAGCTCAACTAAAGGGCACCAAGATGAGTAAAGGAGAATCAATTCAAGATTACTTCACAAGGGTCTCCCAATTCAGGGAACAGTTAAGTGCCATTGGAGACACCCTTGATGAGGATGATCTAATTATGTTTGCTCTCAAAGGTATCACTAGACAATGGGACTCATTCATACAGACTCTGGGTTCCAGAAAAGAAAGTATGAATTTTGACATTGTATGGGAAGATTGCATTCAAGAAGAATCGAGAGTAGCTAACACATAAGCTCTACTTAGAGAAGATGATCAAGCTCTATCCATCCATACTAAAGGAGGAAAACAATAAAACTTCAAGAAGGGTAATCATAAACCTTCAAAGAAGGAGTTTCAAAAGAAAAGAGTAAACAAAGATCACTCAAAGTATCAATGCTATAATTTTCATAAGATAGGACACCTTTCCAGAGAGTGTCCATCATCATCAAAGAATAACAACAACAAAATACATCATGCTCACATAGTTGAATACAAGGAAGAATAAGAAATACCTCGAAAGAGACTGACAATAGAAGAAGATGTACTATTCTCTGCACTCGCTAGGTCTGTAACACCTGGAGAATATACATGGCTTATTGATAGTGGCACTTCAAAGCACATGACAGGGAAGAAGAAAACTCTGTCAAGACTTAAAGAAAAGAGCTCTCCTCAGAAAGTATTATTAGGACATGACTATAAATATCCCATCAAATTTATTGGTGAATAAAGCTACAAGCTTGAATTTGGAACTTCCATGAAGATGAAGGAAGAACTATATGTACCAGGTTTGAAAAAGAAACTACTTTCCATATCAACACTAGATAAGAAAGGATATAGAGTTGATTTCATAGATGGACAAGTACTTATGTGGTCCAAATAAAAGACACTTGAAGATGTTGTGGTCATTGGTGAAGAAGGAGGAGGATTGTACAAACTCAAAGGACATCCAAAGACAACCCTTGTCCATGAGACCACGGGTTCAAGTGAACTATGGAATAGGAGGATTTCTCACATCAACTACAAAGCACTGCCCTATGTGAGCAAGGTGGTGATAGGGTTACCAAATCTAAAGATTGATCATGAGGGAACTTGCAAAGGATTTGCAAGAGGAAAGACCATAAATAATCCCTTTCCGAAAAGTGAAACAAAGACTAAAGGTACATTGGAATTAAGTCATTCTGATGTATGTGGTCCTATGCCCTCCACATCTTTAAGTGGATATGAATATTATGTCACATTTATTTATGATTATTCAAGAAAGACATGGATATACTTCTTGAAGAACAAGAGTGAAGTGTTCGAGAAATTCAAGAAATTCAAATCCTTGATAGAGAACCGTTCGGAAAGAAGAATCAAGACACTGATATCATATAATGGTGGACAATATACTTGAAAAGAATTTGAAGCATTCTGCAAGGAGGCATGAATTGAGAGGGAACTGAACACTCCCTACAATACTCAACAGAATGGTGTTGCGAAAAGAAAGAATAGAACCATTATGGAAGCAGTGAAAAAAAATTCATAACCAAGACCTCCCCATGCACCTATGGGATAAAGTAACGAGAAAAACCGTGTATGTGCACAATATATTATCTCACAGTGCTCTTAGATTCAAGACTCCTGGATAAATTTATACAGGAAAGAAACCTGAAGTGATCCATCTCAAGATATTTGGTTGTCTAGTATATGTACATATTCTGAAAGAGAGAAGAACCAAGTTGGATCATTTTGGAAAGAAGGGAATATTTGTTGGTTACTGTGAAGTCTCTAAAGCCTTCAGGATATACATTTTAGGATTCCATCATATCGATATTAGTAGGGATGTAACATTTGATGAAGATACATCTCTTAAGAAATCCAGAAGGTGACAACTTGAATAAGTACATGAAGAGGATGTACCTCCTAGAAAGGTAGAGGTTGAACCCTCTCCTGAAATAGTAACATCTGAAGATCATGATATGATAGAACCTCAGGAACCCCCTACTATGGATATATCTCGAAATAGAAAACCTTCTTGGGTAAGAGAAATCATACAAGAAGAAGAGATATACAGAGCTCCATAAGGCTCCACAAGAATAAGCAAAAGATCAAAGCCATACTTTAGTTATGTAGCTTTGATGTGTGACCTTGTAGATCAAGAACCCACTAGTTACGAGGAAGCTACACAAAATAAAGAGTGGGTGGAAGCAATGACAAAAGAATACCAGTCAATAATGAAGAATGATGTTTGGGATATAGTACCCAAACCAAAAAATAAGAGTGCGGTATCTTCGAAATGGATCTACAAGATAAAACATGTTGCTTATGGAAGTATTGAAAAGTACAAGGTAAGATTTGTGGCTAGAGGATTCTCTCAGAAATAGGGGATTGATTATGAAAAGACATTTTTATCCAATAGCAAGGTACGCTTCCATCAGAACCATCATGGCACTTGCTTCCATGATGAAGTGGGCTCTACACCAGATGGATGTAAAGTCTTAAATTATATGAACCTCATCATGTTAGAAGTATACAGAGTGATTTTTCAGGCTAATATACCCATAGTTCTACCATAGATGGAATAAGTGATACAATTCATCCTTGATAGAAGAATCAGAGACTGTTTCCTTTTAAAGGAGCATATTATCATCACAGTCTATGGTTTTGTTCATGATCCTTACATTTTTGACACCAAGAATTTTTTCCGTGGAGTTTATCAGACAAAATCTCATTGTGGAGAATGAACACTTTTTGAATTTTAGGAAAGATTTAGAGATCAAGTTTCCATTGAAAGTGGGTCCTTTCATTGTGAAGAATAAAGCTTCTCTCCCAATGATTGAAGGATTACTACAACACATGAATTTCATGAAGGAATAAAAAATAAACCATGACCCTCATCACATTATATCACAGAGGAGACAAGAGATAAAAACAGGGCATTCAATCACCAGGAGATAGAGGGACTGGTTGTAAGAGATAATATGATGGAATATAAATCAAGTGCAGAAATCTCGGAAAGTTTGCAAGTAAATCCTTCTTCCTTAATGAAATCTACTGCCATGATAATACCAAACCTATATGTTTATGTGTGAATTTTGTGGCGTAATATTTGTTTTGATTAAATAATTTGTATGCTTTGCTTCTCTACATACATTTAAAACTTACATGTGGTATTAGAGCTCAATTATTGGCATTAGGGGGGCATCTTTGTTGCTAAGGGTTTGACGCGGTTGATAAATCTTGGGTCTGTGACAAACCTGGGTTCAGTGGGAGATTTGTTTTGTTTATTTTTGCATTGAAAGAGAATGGCAAGTAGTTCAAGAATTGAGATCATGAAATTTAGCAACCAAAATTTTGAGCTATGGAAGCTCAAAATGGAGGATCTTCTTGTAGATCAGGAATAATGGATTGTTGTGGATCTAGGTATGAAACCCGTTGCAATGTCACAAGATGATTGGGATAAAATAGAAAGAAGGCAAGGAATACAATACAATTGTGCTTATCAGGCTCTGTGTTTTTAAACGTACCTAGTGAATATAGTGCGGTAAAGCTTTCGAGGAAACTAGGGAGTTTGTATAAATCAAAATCCCTTGTGAACAAGTTGTTTCTGCAAAAGAAACTGTTTCACCTCACAATGGATGAAAATGGAATAGTAACAGAGCATCTAATTGTCTACAATACTCTGGTAAGTCATATAACCTATGTTGGTATTAAAATGGTTGAAGACGATCAATGTATTAAATTATTGTGTTGTTTTCCAAATTCTTAGGACAACCTAATTGTTGCAATAGGTAGCACTAGCCAAGTGACGTTAAAATTTGATGAAATAATATCATCCCTACTATGAGATGAGATGGGGTGGAAAACCATGGATAATCATAGCATGGATTCCTTGTCTATGAGAGGTCTCCTCCATGAGAGAAATAAAAATAAAGGATATGGGGGAAAATCTAAATCTAAGAGTAGATCTAAATCCCCAAGAAAATGAATAAGTGTTGGAAATGTGGTAAAGCCGGGAACTATAAAAAGGATTGCATATCTAAGAATGTTGAGAAAGCAAAGGGATTTGAGGATACTCCTTCCACAGAGCCTCCTAATAAGGAGGGGATGTATACCTAGATTACACAGGTAATAATTTAGAACGTGATATATGGTTGATTGACTCAGGTGTGTCATGTCATATGACCCCTCATAGGGAGTGGTTCCATGAATATGAAAAGTACAATGGAGGAGATGTGTAATTAGGAGACGATTCACTAACCAGTATCATTGGACATGGTAGAGTGAAACTTAAAATCAAGGATGGAAGGATTAGAACACTACTTGGAGTACCACACATTCCAAATCTAGAAAGAAACTTGATATCTGTCGAAAAGATGGATGTTGCAGGTGTAAAAACTGTGTGTGGAGATGGTGGCTGCAAAATGGTTTGATTATTAATGGTATTGATGAGGAGATTTTTCTATGGAACTCTGTACAAACTATTGGGAAGAACCATCATTGATGAATGTAACAGTTTTGTTGTGCTTGAGGAAGGACGTAAAGATGACAGAACCTTAACTACATTAGGGGGAAAGATAATGCTGTGGCATCAAATATTGGGCATATTGAAGAATAGGGCCTTTGAGAATTATAAGGTAAAGGTATGGTTGAAGGTATGGCTAATTGCAGTCTGGATTTTGATTTATGTGAACATTGCATATATGGAAAACAAAATCGAGTAATATTTGCATCAAGTGCTACAAGAGCAAAGGGAATTCTATAATTAATACATAGTGATTTGTTTGGACATGTTCATGTTCCATCATTAGGAAAAACTGTATATTATGTTTCATTTATAGATGATTTCTCAAGAAACACATGGATCTATTTCCTTCAAAATAAATATGAAGTATTTTCTAAGTTTGAAAGAATTTAAGGCTCTTGAAGAAAATCAGTTAGAAAAGAACATAAAGGTGTTGAGGACAGATAATGGTGGAGAGTTCTTTAAGAATGAACTCAAGAAATTATGTAAGAAGTGTGGTATAGAAAGGCATAAGACTACTCCATACACACCTCAACACAATGGAGTTGCTGAGATGATGAATAGGACGTTGATGGAAAAGGCAAGGAGCATGCTAAGCAGTGTTTGGATAGGACAAGAATTTTGGGTAGAAGCAGTGGAGACAACATGTTACTTGGTAATCAGTCACCCACATCAGCATTGATTGATAAAACTCCACAAGAGGTATGGATTGGTAAGAAAACCTCTATTAAGCATCTGCAAGTTTTTGGTTGTGATGCTTATGTACATGTCCCAAAGGAGATAAGGAGAAAGTTCGATAACAAAGATGAGAATTGTATCTTTATTGGCTATAAAGATGGTATGAAAGGCTATAAGATTTTGAATCCTTTAACTAATAATATTGTTTACAGTCGAGATGTTTTGTTTAGAGAGCTCAAAGAAGTCCCTAGTCAGGAAGTGACTCCAATGGAAAAGGAACCAGAGAAAATAGAGTTTGAGTTAGAAGGTGAAGAGTTTGACTTAACAAAAGAAGTTGAATAAGAAGAAGAAGAACTTTTATCACATATATAGTAGCTAGGATACCATATTCTATTTTTTAGACACAATACA
This sequence comes from Pseudotsuga menziesii, assembly GCA_001517045.1. NCBI lineage: Eukaryota > Viridiplantae > Streptophyta > Pinopsida > Pinales > Pinaceae > Pseudotsuga > Pseudotsuga menziesii. Next base: position 336,497 of record LPNX011013287.1, read on the forward strand.
TTTTTCAGCCAGATCTCTTACATATGAGATGCTGAGATGAGCAGTTTTGACGGATCATTATTGTATTAGTGGACTATTGTACTCTCCCATGTCAAGATTGCGTCTCAGGACACTTAGATTTGAGGACCGATGTAGCCATTTAGTCATTACAGAGCAGTTATTGATGCCCAGTTTTATATCAATGCTTTCTCATTGGACAAATGATGTTTCAGATGGATTATATTGCATAATTATGACTCATCTTTTTATATTGTGTTATGTTTATCATTTCTCTTATACTCATTTTTGTGACATGTATTAACATGTGGTGTCATGATCTGGCGGTCATAATTATATGGACTTGGATATATTTTTTACTATGTATTGATGTCCCTACTTAGACTTGGAAGTTATTGATCTATACTCATTGGTTTTACCCTCCTTAGGGAGAATAGAGGTAGTCATTCCCACCATTGTTTTGGCTTGCTAGTGTTGGCTTCATCATTCACTATCTCCACCCATCCATTACCTTCCAATTTTGTTTTCAACCCAGCTGACTTCTTTACTTATGGCATGGAGGACCCTTTCCCCTGCTAGAACCGTTGTTGGAAAAGACTCCCTGTTTATATTGTGTCTCGGCTCTGAGTTGGTGATAGAACTTGCCTTTGGTGAGTTGGATTGTATACCTAAATCATTCTGGTCGGTTGTCCCGATGTTTGACATTGTGCAGAACTCCCCCTGGTCACTTGAGATGTTGTTGGCTAAAACTGAAAGCTCATGTACTACGTGCATTAGAAATATTTTATATCCGCCCATGGAAAATGAAAATTATAAAACTGTGTTTCTTAACATACGTGAAAAAGGGCAAGAGCAATGAAATGCTAAAATACCCCTTGAAGGGTATAAGAAAAGGTCCAAAAAAAAGCAATGGTTAAAAATATGCTATATCCAAATATTGCTGACCTTATAAATATAAATATGTCCCGGATGAAAGCTGCAATTAGTTGTGCTTTTAAGCACTGGTGAAGTCCCAAAGGGTCATATAGGCCAAAAAGGCCATGGAATAAAATGATGGTCCTAGTGAACTTGGATCAAGCTTGATGTAGCCATGATGCCTAAGTTGAATAAGCACTCTCTAAACAACTCACCCATTTGTGAGGCACTTCCATTCCTTGTGTTGTTGTTTGTCCGACATTGGTTATAGTGAGTATTCCCTTTCCATTATCCAAAGTGTTATGATGTTGAGCAGGAAGTCATCCTTTGCTTTAGCCTTGTAAATTTCATCTTTCATCCTTCACTAGCAAATTGACTACAACTATGAAGTGAGTATAGTCCCGAAAGTCTAATTCTGAGTAATAATAAATAAAGCCTTATATATGTATTGGTTGATGTACTGCCAGTGAAATGAATGCTACTTGTTGTGATTGTTGCTTGAATGAGTTGTAGAGCATGTCTTATCCTTTTAACACTTGTAGCAGATGGATGATAGTCTGAGTTATTATTGGTTTCTAATCATTTACAAATGGTTATATTGTTTATTGGATATGATTGATGATCAGATAGAGACCTATGAGGGGTATGAGTATACACCTTAGATGGATTTGGAATCTTTGAGTCTAATGAGACAATTTATTTCTAGTTCCGGGCACTTGCAGATATGATCAGGCTCATTTTGCCTTTCTGATGCAGTTTTTCTTCACAGGTTGATATGTCTGAGAAGGGAGATGTTTTAGTTGGATCTCCTAGGGCATTGTATGGGCATAGGGGGTGCAGCCACTTTCTTGTACCATAGTACCCCCATCCCAAAAATCTTGGTGGGCTCAGTTTGACAACACAGGAAACCTAGGAGGCTGTTTTGGCAACATCACGTTTCCCGAGGCAGATTAAAAAATGATTAAATGGCTATTGAAGAAATCGATTTGGGCCACTGAGGCAAGGAAATGACATGGGATGAGTCACAATTATGAGAGTGATTTCCTCCACACATTCTCCAGTAGTTGCAGCACCTGATTGGGCCCACACCTATTTTTGGGTAGTTTTATATTATTTTTGGGAGCTTTTGGGAGGCTCACAATTTCCTCAAGGAGGCACAAAGTCAAAGAATTAAATTATTATGTTATTTTATTATGCCATAAGGACACCTAGAGGAAGTTAGTCAAACTCTCCTTGGACCCACCATGTGCTTCATTTATTTCTTGTTGAGTGGGTTACCCTCTTTATGGGTGATTTAGTCTACTTTGGTACTTTATGGTTATATTGATCCATGTATTGTATGTTGAGCTCATCTCAACCATTGATTAGAACATTTTATCTTTTAATTTTAGCCACTCATTTTGAAAGTGGTTAGGATTCGGTTATGATTGCGGTTCTCTCATTTCTATTTAAAGGAGAGAGCTTCTCATTTGTAAGGGGTCTTTGGCTCTTGGATCTGAATAATAGAAAGGCCTTTTTGTGGATATTTTCAGGATATGCTTTGCATTTGATGTTCTCAAATGGTGATTGGATAGTCTTCTTCTTCCTAGCATTGTGCAAATTCTTGTGAGATCTATATTTTTCTGCTATCATTGTTTTTCCTACAGGAGGGTGTTTTTGCAGGGGAACCTCAACTCTCTCGGTTTTCTTCGTCTTGGATCAGGGGGTTTTCATTAGTTTCATTGTGATCTATGATTAATTCATTTTAATTCTTGTAGCATTTGGTTTCTTTATCCTGTATTCGAAAATATGATATTGTTAACGTTTGCTCATGTAGGATAGGGGGCGCATTGGTGGCTTGTGGCTTACATCCTTCATAGAAATCATTTGGATCTTCTAGAATTGATCGGGACAGCAAGGATCATCATTGTTAAAGACTTATACAAGAATTTCCAGGTAATATCTAATAGGTAAGTCTCTTCTCTTCAGATCTTAATCCATTGTACCTTGCTTTACTTCAATTTTTCTGAAAACTCCTAAAATACTAAAAACCCTAAAAAGCACTAAATCTGGGAATCATCTGATATTTGGCCAAACCACTTCTAGGTTTCATAGATCGAGCCTCCTCTTTACTAAATCTATTGCAACACTGGTCAAACACCTGTTGGTTTGACCTAGATCTGATTTTTAGCCAGAAAACTGCATAAACCCCCACTGAAAATTTGACCTGCTAGATTTTTGACTTTTTTTATGATTTTTGACTTCACAGATGGATAGATTAGGTCCCACACAGTCCAAATCACCCTCAACACTATCCATATTCATGGCAGTTTGACCTAGATCTAAGTTTTTGACTGAAATAACCATGGCGCCCTCATTGAAAACTAGACTTTTCCGGAGTTTACTTTTCTTGAAATTTGATAGGCTAGGCTGATAGATCAAGGCTTGAGAACTCCAGAACACCCGCAATGCTGAGCTAGTTCCTTCCAGTTTTCCCTAGATCTGAAAAACTGGTTTTCGGCCCCCTAGACCCCCTCATCATATTTTGATTTTTCTAGATCTAATCTTTACTGAAATGTTCTGACTTGGGTTTGTAGATCAGGCTACCCTGATCTCATTTCCCCTCCAACGTTGATTTGATAGCCTCCTAGTGGCTCTAGAGCTGCAGATATGCCTCTCCAAACCCTAGCGCTAGCCCTCCTTTTATTGCTTTTCCTGTAACCTGAGTCTTTCGGGCCAAATCCTTTTCTAGGTTCACTGAAATGTTGTGTTGATGCTGACTCCATTGCCCAATACATTAAAGGCACTAATCTCCTATCTCTAACGCTAGCCCTAAATTGAGCTTACTCCCATTCTCTTTGCCAACATTTATTGATAACTCAAGTTACCTATCTTTTATTGAGTCTGTCTCCTTGGTACTAGACAATCCCAACTCTGTCTTAGCTCACCCTGTCACAGTTACGTTTCCCAAGGTAGTGGTCATCCCCATCAGTTGCTAGTACCTAAACCCTAGAGCTAGGGTTTCCATTCACCTTGCACCTTATGTACCTTGAAGCCCCATTTGATCTGTTCTGGTGTTTAGGTCCGATCTCTCCTATCGGGAGCAGATTTGGGTCTCCCCCATTGTTGTCTTGGACTAGGATAACATAAAGTGAAGGTTGCCTTGATTGGCGTGACAACCATCCCTTTGGGAGTCTAGGCAGTCTTGGTTCCACCCCTTAGTTGCTTGCCCCTCTACCATCCATCTTGGATCCAACTCACACAAGCAACTACAAGGTTGGTGATAACAAGAACCTCATACCCCAGTTTTGAGGAGATAATATTCAGAAATAAGGAAAGCATAAAGGTATTCTTCTCCCAATTTTCACCCTTGCTTTGATTTTTCTATTACCGATGATGATCCTAGAAATGTGGAGAAAGTTGTTGATTTAGAGGATAGTGATATCTGGAAGAAGGCCATGGTTGAATAAATGATTCCTTGGACAAAAATGAAGCTTGGAATCTATTCTAGTTACCATTTGGAAGAAAATACATTGGGAGAAAATGATTGTTTAAAAATAAGTTAAATGCAGAAGATAAACTGGAGAAGTAAAAATCCCGCTTGGTAGCAAATTAGGAATATTCTCAGGTAGAGGGAATTGATTTTGGTGAAATGTTTTCTCCAGTTGAAAAAATAACTTATATTATATTTCTTCTTTTTATTGTTGTTGCTTTTGATCTTGGAATTAGAGAAGATGGATGTGAAGAAAACATTTTTACATGGAGATGTGGAAGAAGAAATGTACATGAAACAACCAAAAGGGTTCATAGTAAAGGGAAATAAAGAGTTGGTATGTAAACTAAATAAGTCTCTTTATCGTCTAAAGAAATCTCCAAGGATGTGGTATCAAAATTTTGACACATACATACTTGGATTGGGGTTTGTGAGAAGCAAATCTAATCACTGTGTATACTCCAAACATGTTGGTGATCACTTCATTAACATAGTATTGTATGTTGATGACATGTTGTTGATTGGAAACAAAAAATATGTTATAAAGGAGCTAAATTTTTAGTTGTCCTCTAAATTTGATATGAAATATCTCGGTGTTGCAGACTTCATTCTGGAAATGGAGATAACAAGAGATCATGCAAACAAGATGATCTCTTTAAATCAAATAAAATATATTGAGATGGTATTATAGAGATTTAACATGCAAGAAAGTAAGTCGATCAAGGTTCCTATCCTGAAGGTGTAAATTTATCTCTAGAGCAGTTTCCCAAGAAACGGGAAGAATAAGAAGATATGTCACATGTTCCATATGTCAGTGCAGTTGGAAGTTGGATGTATGCTATGGTCTGTACTAGACTATACATTGCTCATGCAGTGGGAAAGTTTGAGTAGATATTCGTCAAAAATAGGAAAAGAGCATTGGACATATCTAAAGAGGCTCTTCATAAATTTTTGTGGCACCATAGATTATGCAATCTACTACCAAGGAAGACCTGGACCAAATTTTTTTATAAATGTACATGGATTTGTTGATGCAGATTGGGTTGGAGATATTGATCGCAAGAAACAAGCTGTAGTTTCACTCTAAACTACAAAAGTTGAATACATAGCAACCACTCATGTAAGAAAAGAAGTTGTATGGTTTCAAATATTGTGTTCAAGTATTGGGTTTGTACAGAAACCTGTAAGGTTAGATTGTGATTTCCAAAGTGAAATCTTCCTGGAAAAGAACCATGCTTATCACACTAAAAAAAAAGCATATTGATGTGCAATATTACTTTTGAGAGATATGGTTGAAGACAAGAAGATGTTGCTAGAGAAGTTTGACACCTTGAAAAGTGTTGCAGACTCATTAACAAAGTATGTAAGTATAGAGAATTTCTCTTGGTGTAGAGAATATATGGGAATTGATTCCTTGAACCTATGACTTTATGAGTACATGATTCATTGTTATGCAAAGAAAACAACATGTGGGAGAATGTTGGGTATATGTTATATTCTTTGCATGTGCTTGTGGATGGGAGGTGCGCTTGTCAGCACTGCCTCTAATGATACATGTTGGCACCTTCAAAGAAACACAGGCCATAAGTTGTTTCCCTTCATAAATGACCAAAAGGAAAATTTTCATCCGGTTAAGGGATTGGGGTCTATTTTTCTAATATGGGTTAACAAATTAGGGTATTCAAGGATACTAAAGACCTATATTGTATTGTGAGGGATTCATAATGATGATGAAAAAATAGGAGGTGTGTCTCCAAGGTTTGTCAGTTTTCTCGGTTAAGGGTTTCCAGGGAAAATATTTGTGTATTTGTAAATGTTGCGGTGTAACCTCTGTTTGTCTTAGATAATTTGTATGCTTTGCTTCTATGCATAGGTTTAAAACTTACAGAATCTACAAAAATACCTAGACTTGATTTAGAAAAAGAGCTGTTTGAAGTTGAAGATAAGAAGATTAAAGAAAAGGGAAATTTTCAAGGCCCGGTTATTCAAATTCAAGAGTATAGTTTTGCAGAGGTACGGGAGGCTGGTTCTAGTGACAAATACAAGTCTATAAATTACTTGTATACTAAATATGGATAGGATAAGAAGTATTCTTCTAAAATATCTTTGAATATTTTTTCTAAAGTAAGAGATATTTTAGATAAAGAGGTTTCACTAATAACTATAAAGGATCATATGAAAAATACTTTGAACTTGGAAGTGGCCTCTCATGATAGTGTGTTGTAAATGAGGATAAATTTACAAAATATTCCAGTCCCAAAAAAAATTCATTAGAATAATAGGACTGGAGAAGTAGCTTATACTGATTTGTTCAAAGCTACTTTAAAAGTTTCTGAGTTGCAATCCACGGTGTCTAGATTGGAAAACCAACTAAAGTAGGAGAAGATTGAAAATAAGACCTATCAACAACAGAATAAGAAGCTTCATGGTGACCTTTTGGCTATGGATAGTGAACCATACAAGGAACAAGCCATAAAGAAAATTCTATCCAATTGCTGAGAAAGCAACAAAAAATTCCAGCCACTCAGTTAATTCAAGCATTTGAATTAATAGTTTTGGAGAAACAAGAGGAATTAATTCAGATGATTTTGAATGAAAATCAAATGATTTTGGAGAAATAAAGAGAAGAGAAGGAAAATAAAAGACAAGCCGAAACATACAAACTAAGTGAGGAAACAAGTACATAGAGTATAGTTCAAGCTATGTATCAAGTTATATTTAAAGAAGAAGAGATCAATGGATTAAAGGTAGAAAACTAGAAGCTAATTGAAGTAATTAAGAAAAACGAAGAAGAAAGAAATGATTTTGAGAATAAAAGTAACGAATTACTTGAGAAAAATGAAAATCTAAAAGAAAAAGTTTTAGTAGAATTGCCAATGTAGGGGACCAGACATCTAATTTGGGATATGATTATCACTAAAGCTACTAAGATGAGGCCCTATTTGAATTTTATAAAAGACAAAGAAACTGTGATTAGTATAGCAAGATAGAGCTGTGCAGTCATGAAGGAAAATTTAGATAAAAGGGCATCAGAAATAGCTCATAATAGCATTAATTTCCTCAATACTCTGTCAGAAGAGGAATTGAAAATAGTGGGGATCAAAGATAGAATCATAATAATAACTTGGGCAAGGAAAGTTTGGAAAAAATCATCATGTTGAGAGTGTCCAAGCTAAGGGAGATCAAATGTTGCAACGGTTTAAGTCCTTCAGAGGATTATTTAAAGAATTATTTCAGAAAGGGATTCCTCCTTTTTGGGATGAAGATCAAAAACTTGTATCTCGGTTTGATTATGAAGATCTATTCATCCAGGTTAGGATGGATCATAATAAGCTTGAATATATGACCCAATCCTTGACAAGGAAGGTTATAATTGAAAAACTTGCAATAGATTTTGAGATTTTGGATCAATTCATAATGATAGGTTCCAAATTGCCTCCTCTTTCTTTTGTGGATCATGTGGAGTTAAGAGTTTTGGATAAATAAATGACCAATCTTGAGCTACCTTTTAGATAACACTGGAATACAATTCAAACGTTTGGGAGGATGAAGTATAAATTGCATTAATGAAGACACTCATCCAAAATATTCGAAGCAAGGATATGTTAAAGTCCACTTAAATGTGGAATTAAAGGATTTACAAATGTTTAAAAATATTTATGACAGATGTAATAGGGTAGTTACACAATTTCTATTTTTAGAACTAGGTAGTTTGCTATCATCTCAAGGAGCTTTTGATATATAAAAACATGTTTTGCAATGTAATTTGGATTGGAACCCATGGGAGTGAGACTCATTTTGTATTGAGCATTTTCAAGTTTAATAAAATTTTGCAGAGCTAAGTAAGAACTATTCAAATCAGATATTCTCGTGTTGTTATTTTACAGTATGTATTTCCTTTTCTCTTGTGCATGTTGTTCCTATTATTTACTTCCATATTGTTATATTATCATGCTTGAATGATATTTTGTTGAATCATAATTTATACTCATATGCTATGGTTCATAGGATTTAACTATTCACAAACATATTTCCTCTAAATTTAATATTGGATTCATATTTATGGTGACCATATAAATGTATTGTTCATATTTACTCAATTAACACCAGCAATTAAGAAATTGACTGTCAAAAAATATCTATCTTGCCTCAATGGAAATATTTGTATTGCAAATGTTCATATTTAATAAGTCATGATTTTTTACTCCAAATGTTCATGGTATCCTCTTGTTTCATCCATTTTCATTATTGATTCAATTCGTATAAAAATATCTCTGGCCATTGTATCCACTTGTTGAGATATACCTCTCTAGTAAGAAAGAATCCAACTTTCCTCCTAAAGATTGGTTTGAAAGGTTACATTGGAACTATCCTTCCATAACCAAAGGATAAATTCTGATTGATAACACCCTCCACCCAAAATATGACTTGCAAGTGGGTGGTTGCTTTCCCCCAACATGAATTTCACTAGTTGGTTTCTTGTCTCTAGTATTACTTGCATTTACTAGTGAATTATCATCAACATGACTCATAGCGGTCAATGATGTTGGGATTATTATTAATCCTCCCTTTGACCACATAGTCTATTTGTTCATTTTCCTATATTAGGAGGTATTCATCACTCCACTAGTGCATGGGGGACACACCTAGGGGACATGTACCACTTACTAAACCTGTTTGCATGAGATTAGGTTCCCCAGGCACCAATCCCTATCATTTAGGAACCCACTATGAGTGCTACCAACAGTCTCCAGTAGTTGACTCTAGTAGGTATTTAGTTAAGTCCAGTTATGCTCTAATTCCCAACAGTTAGATCATTCTTGGTCATCCTAGTGCCATTTTCCATGATTAAGGGGAAGTAGGGTGCATTTTCTCACCTATCCTCATCAGTTAACTGAGTGTGAACTGGTTTAGTGATCCAGAGTTGCATTAGTGAGATTTAGTGGTGATTTCCTACACTGAGTTAGCTATAGAGTCAATCCAGGTTGGTATATTTGAATCCTATAGTAGGCATTAAAATTCTCCTATATGTATAACCATTCTATTACATATTAATTATTAATTAATGGATTGTGATTATTAGTCCAATTATTGGTCTCATGAGTGGTTTATCTGCCATGAACTATTGATCTGAGTTACTCAATTATTCTCTCTCTTGTACGATCTCATCTCCATTTGAATTACGCAGGATTGATGATCCTATGCTTCATTGAATTTAACACGGTATCAGAGTTGGGATCCAAGCCAACAACAAACCTCAGAAGCTTCCATTGATGTACTAGAAGTAGTTGGGTTCCACATAAATCATGGAATTATTTCCTTGCTCCCTCTGGATTATGTCTAGAGAAATCCATTCGAGTGTTTTGCACCCAAAGAATGTGCACATGTCGAAGCAGAGAGTGTTTGGTCTAAATTGATTCGAATTGAGTTTTTTTGCAGTTTTTTTGCAGGGGCATTCAAGAATTTATAAAGAATTGTTGATCAATATAGTTGTGAAATGGAGAATTTAGTAGCTCTGATTCCTAGAATCCTTACACCCTTCAATTACCTTGATTGGAGGGAAGATATGAAGATTTCCTTGTGCAACAAGTGTCTGTATAGGATCACCATTGGAAGAGAGGCTGAACCCCAGTAGTATATTGAATAATCGAAGAATATGAATAAGGTCAACAAATATTTTGGCTTCATGTGCATCCAAATATCCATGGGGATGTTTTCCATCTTGATGGACTTAAGAATCCAAAAGAAGTATGGGATAAGATTGAATCCTTATTTGGAAAAAAAAATGAGCTAAGAGGCCATATCCTGGATAATGAGTTGATAGCACTACAACCCAGTAACTTCAAAACTATAAAACATTTTTTCTCAAAATTCAAATCACTGGTCATGCAATGCAAGCAATGCAGGATTGAGAAGAAGGATTAGAAATTGGTGCTCTCCATACCCAAAAAACTTGGCCCATAATTCTTAGTGTTTGTATCTAACTTTCACTCTAGGAGATTGACTACTCCTAATTGGTGAATGTCATCCCTTGATGCATTCACAAAGTCTCTAATCCAACAATAACAAGCTGATATAGATGATAACTCTTAGAGCCTCTCCAAATCAAGATCTCTTAGTTGGTGAGAAAAAAAATGCGCAAGCAAGAAGGAAGCAGAAAGGTAAAGAAAAAACCGTTCATAAATGAAAATACTTCACTCCCCGCACATTCATCAATGATACGGTCAATGAATGGTGTGGGGTAATTATCCTTGGGACACGCCTTGTTTAAATGATGAAAGTCGGTGCATACACGTATAGTCCCTTATTTTTTTTCCACCGAAACTAAATTAGATACCCATTATGTTAGAGAGATTGGGTAGATAAACCCGACTTTCAGCAATTTCTCACTTCAGCCTTGATGTTCACCA